>ML781733.1:349503-360161 GCA_009831015.1 Picea engelmannii
CATATATGTTTGTACCCCCAAAGTCTTTGAACCATGTAATTAAAATTTGTTCATATAAGAATCGAGTGAAAGTCCATAGCGAGGATAAAAACAATATGACCAAATCCATTATAATTTTCATAAGATCATAACAAAACCAATAATTTTTATGCCCAAAGGTTTAACAATTAAATATATCCAAATGCGCAATCAAAGTAAGATAATGATCAAGAACATAAGTTTGATAAAAACCTTCCACAGTCATATGATAAACCAGTGATCAAGTGTCTTTCAGCAAATCAACCAAAGACGACGACAGTCTAATCAACGAAAGAGGTGTTTTCACACTTGCAGTTGTGAAAACTGAGTCGAAATTGAATTGTAATGGTTGCAAAAATGAGATGAATGTCCATTAGCATAATGCGACAATGATTTGTCATAATACGACAAGGGGTGTAGGCAGATTTTTGAGAGCAATCAAAAAAATTGGGTTGGCTGCCAACAACTGGTGATCAACTTGTCATCCATCCATGACTGCATTGATCCTATGTAAGCTTATGCCCACATTTCCTACTGTATAGGCTTCATGTAGGTTGTGAACTGTAGTCCTAGCTGCAGACGTTAATCATGGACAATTCCTCCTTAAGTGAAGTTCTCCACATTCCCAAAATTTTAACGGTTCTCTGGGGTTGTCCCCAAACTTCTTTGTTGCCAAATTAACTAGTTTACGACCTGCTTGGGTATTCTAGTTATTGGAATGAAATTATTTCATTGGAAAACTCTTTGTTGCGTTCTGCAAAGGGGTTGGTTGATATCCCTTTTTTCGCTGGTTCACTCGGTCTTGTTTCTTGTCTTTCCACACCTTGGGAAATTATGAACATTGTTTATATTGGTCATAATGCATTTAGGCCTTCCTGAAAAATTCACTTAAGGACTTGGGGTTGTCGAATTCAATTATATCCTTATAGAACTGTGGTAAATATATTAGGAACTGCTGAATTTTTACTTTGTCCTCCCAGATATAAGGAACAAACCTTAATAATTACAGGAATTTTTGTATCATGTCATCCATAGTCATTTGACCGAGTCGTAGTTCTCAAAATGCTTTGTTTTTTCTTTCATAGTAACTTTCATATAAATATTGTTTCTTAAAGTGTTTCTTAAAATCCAACCACTCCATCTATTTTTCCGTTAGGTCGTTGGCCAACTTCAAGTCCTTCCACCATATGCTTGTTTTTCCTTTCAGGTTATAGATGGCCATTTTGAGCTTCATATTGTTGGAATAGTTATATATCTGGAAATATGTTTTTATTTCTAGTAACCATGCTTCAACCTCCTCTCTTGTCTTGGATTCCGTATCGAAGGTGGATGGTTTGAGTTTCTTAAACTCTCCCTCAATATGGTCCACGTGTTTCCTTTTTCTTACTGTGGTTGTTGTATCTTCTCCTGATGGTGTACCTTTGGAAGAGCTGTCCCTTTTTTCTCCTTCAGGACCAGAATTTTTGGAGGCCCTTTTTCTGACCTCTTCTTCCCCATTATTTTCCATCGATCTCTTCTTTATTACTATGCTATGCAACAATACTTTATTTATTTCCTGCTGTTCTTGTTGTGCCTTTTTTAGTTTCTCATTGTCTTCTTTGAAAACTTATAGTTCCACAATGAGATTTCTCATGGTTTCTAGAACCTTGGTAGGTGAACTTCCATCATTGTTCTTCCTTGGTTCTTCAGGAGGTCTTTTTTATGGATTATCCTCAAGTATGATCTTATCTTCATTCTGTGTTTCCATGATTACAACAGAAAGAAAGTTTTTCTATTTGTAACAATAATTGTTTTGTTAGTTTTTCATTAAACAGAAGGCATGTGCTAAGAAATTATTTTTGGCCCTGTTTAAGGTCCAAGTGTTGTAACCTTTGCTCTGATAGCATATGTAATGTTCCCCAAATTCCCCCCCCCAAAAAAAAATTCCTAGGGACATTAAATTTCTTTCTCTTCGAACAACTTATCTCAAAAGACCTACTATTATTTATAAGTAGGTGGTTGTCATCACTATTAACTCTTTCAAGGTTTATGTTTTCTAGTTATTGACACAACTAACTACCACTATAACATATTTTATTTCTGATTTATTTCCTATTTCATAGTAATCATATACTTAAAGGTTCAAGGGAAACTTCGCTATACCCCAGCCTCAAATATTATCAACATATCTAAAATAAGCATAGAAGTTAGTAAATCCCTACTAACATTATGATCCTTTCCACATATCTCTCTCTCTCTCTCTCTCTCTCTCTCTCTCTATATATATATATATATATATATATGTATACATTTTAACGTTAGATTTATAGAGGAAGAACCCCACTCAAACTACAAAAAAGTTTAAGCATAGACAATACCCATATCATATAGGTCTAAACAAATTTGATTTTAAATCATAGATTGCATACTTCAAATAAGGTTCAATGCATCTATCAAAAACATAAAAATAGTGGTGTATTTATACCAGCTTCTTAAATAATACTGGTGCATACCCCTTTCTTAAATCCTTTGTGTAGTTCCTGTGATACCCACACCTTTTTTCTCTGTGCACTCTGGGCATTTCTTAGTTTACGGGCGCTAGATTTTATTCACTAGCCCCTTAGTTCATATGTCCTTGGGTTTTTCCCTTGTGATAATGAAAGATTGTGGGCATGGGAAAGAGTGGTTTCAAACCAACCCACTTTTCACCCCGCAATCTCCTCTAGCTGACACATACCCTGTTACTGAAAAGTGGTTCAAATTGTGGTTCGCTAAAGGAAAATTATCCTCCATGCAAGTTCTGGCTCTGCAATCATTCTCGTTTGTCGATATCCTCCCTCTCGGCACTACTTCCGATCAATGGTTGTTATCAAAATCCGTTCTACCTTTATTTCCTCTTTCCAGGCATCTCCCGAGATCTGCACGATATGTTGAATCATAAATCCACCTCTTGATCAATGGATATCGTTGACTCCACCTTTCTAGCCTCCAGGAGTTTCAAATCTCAACTCCAGTCTCCTTTGCATGACAATTTTCCATAGTGGAAGATTTGTTGCCACCTATCCCCTTGAATCTATGGCTAGGATATCCTCTGCAGATCCATCCTTCGGGGATCTAAAATATCAAGTCCCTTTCCTTCTCCTTAAATACACGTAATCCTTCCATGTTTCCTCTTAAATCAAACAACCTAGGATTACTTCGGTTCTTTTCCTAGATTCCAAAAATATTCACCATGTCTCTTCGCTAGATATAGCAGTTCATAATCACTTTGGGTGATTAGATAGTTCAGATCTTCTCTGGCTCTCCATAATTCTAAGATCTCAAATCTCAAACTCTTGTCTCTGTTGATTGGGTATCTCTCGGAGTTCTAGATCTAGCATCGTATGTCCTCCTTCACATCGATGAATCTCGTCGATTCTAAGACTTCGGCCTTTGGTGATTTCAAGTCTCAACAACCATGATTCTCTGGAGTGAATCCTTCTGAATTCCACTATCTGGTAACACATGTCCAACCTAGAATCAATGACTAACATTTTCTCTATTTGTTCAGGCTTCGGAGATCCCGAGTCTCAAAATTCTCCTTTGAGTTTCTCGGGAGTTCGTTCTCCCAGAATCCATGATCTTTCGCCACGTGTCCCATTCTAGATCTGACAATCTAGAATGTCTTCGGGTATTTAGTGCTTCTAATATTTGTCTTCTCGGTGCTTCGACTCTTCATCTCTTTGGGATTTGTTTGTTTCATTTCTCAAACTGAAACTCCAGTGTAACTTTAGTCGGAACTCATGACCTAGTGACAAGTGTCCCTTCATAGATTGACGGTTCTCAACTCTTCGAACCTCTTGGTTTCGGCTATTTTAACACTTCAACCTCTGCCCCCTTTTGGATCTCCAGACTTGTTGACATCATTCCTCTCTAGATCCAATGGTCTAGACTCTCCTTTCGCAAATCGATATTTTGTGACTTTCTACATCCAAGTCAACACTTCCTCCACATTCCCGGCATCTGAAATGTCGATATTTTGGGGCACCCCAAATCCAATGGCTCATGCTCCTATAAATATAATGGTCCATATATCCCCTTCGCATATCAGGACTTCACATTTCATGAAGTTGGTTGGTCGCCCACTTCTCTTCTCCCAATCCCCGATATCCTGAAATTATCCCTAGACAAGTGATGGTCCAAATCTCTCCTCGATCAGCGACTCAGAATGAATCACGAACTCAAATTTTGCAAGTTTCCATAACTCTTGTCTTTAGTTGTTCAAGTTGCAAACAACCGATAAGACTATATCTACATCCCATGATCTTCCTCCGATCAATGACTCAGATCCAATCACAAACTCATATCTAGTGATATATCAAGTCAACTCCAATCGACACTAATGCTACAATTTTTATTAAGGGATGAGGTCCATTCGGAAAATTATTATATCTTCAAGTTTTACGTTTCGTTGAACTCCATCTTATCATAAAATAAATTTCTCAGTTTCTTTGTAGGACTTGAACCTTCACAGTGTTCGGATCCAGGATAGCATCTTGCATGAAAAGGTACTTGGGTTCCAACTTGCAACGTTAACAAACCTAAACCCATATTTTGTTGAAAAGGATATGGATCTACCCTAGCACATTATTATCGCAATAGTTTTTATACAAAGCTCCTATAAACAACTGGTTTAAACTTATCTTCAATACTTAAAGAAAAGAATAGAGGGGAAACCCGTACTGGAGATGATTTCCCTAATTATTTGTTATGATCGCAAGTGTTATATAGAGATTGAATACTTGTTTAAATATTGGACTGACTCTCCAATAGGTAACAGGTTTATGTAGTTAAAATCTTAGACATTTTGTCCTGATATTATCAAAAGTAGAGAAATGAAACCTTTTACTATATTTAATACAGTCGGCTTAAAAGGAAACTACATGTAATAGTCAAGAAATAGAGTTATGTGTAATATGTGTGCAGGTAGTTCGGAAAATCCATATAGGTAACAACACATATAGATACATATACATATATATTATATATATGTATATATTTCAACTCTGATATTCACTCCCAATTATGTTTGGTAATTGTACAATTTAAACATCCTTAATGTCAACTACAGATCGATCTGATAATTTTTTTCTATTGTAGACCATACATTATATCACAGGAATAGGAAAACTTCCACACTTTTGTCTACAACAATACTCACAATAGTTTTCTTAAATCTACTCAGGAATATTCTATACATTTATCAACAGTTACCACATACAACAGTCTTTATTGTCTCTACTCAATGCATAAATTCAATGGTAAAGGATTATTCAATAATTCATTTCCTTCTACCCAAAAAGTCGATGCATTCTATCAGTCATTCATCAATAGAACATTTAACCAGAACTAAGTAAATGAATTCTACCAATTTTTAAACATCAAAACATTCAACTAGGGAAGAATTGAAGAACATATCCAAACAAATTGTTGGGACAACAAATGGAACAACCAAGTTCCACCCAACCATAGAAAAAAACAACCAATGTACTTGCTCCATTCACCCCCTAGCCTGACCATGAATCCACGAGGGAAAAATCTAGAACTCCTCCTTAGCTATAGTCATCTTCAGAATGAAAAAAGTTCTCCTTGCCTCACACTCAAAAATTAGTGCTCATAACAACAAGTGATATTCCTCTTCCCAGTATACTCGGCAGTGTCCTGCCTCCTCCCATATACTATATATGAAAAATCATCTTGTTCCCAGCTCATTTCTCCTTGGGAGTTTTTGCAGCTTTACAAATCCCTAATTTTCAGAGGCTTCCAATGGCCAAATTCCTAATTTTCCACTTGTAGAATTCATCCCTGAGGTATTTCAAACATGTTCCCCACCCATGGAGTCATGGTTAGCTAATTTCAACCTGGCTCTTCCATTTGTCTATTAGCAATAAATATAAAAATATTTGTTTCTTACAAGTGTCATAGTCAAAGAGTTGGTTGAGGAAAATCAAATCTTTGCCCAACAGTCATGATAATAATTACAATTAACTAAATTCCAAAATTCGGAATTTCCATAAATGGAAATAATTTTGCAATTTCGAATTTACCAAAAACGAAAAATAAATTCCTAATTATTTTTCAGACTTCAATAATAATTTATTTTGGGGGATATTACATGGTTACTCTATAGAGCCCACTCAGGAGTAAAATAGATACAAAAATATGCCTATGGAAATCGAATGCTCTATAACGAGTAACGTTTTCTACCCATAATCGTTTGTATTCATACGAGACTCTGATACTATATTGTATTTCTTTGTTAATATTTACACTACTTGTCCTATGTCTTGCTGAGTTCTCCCAAGTTTGAAACCTGTGGCCTGAGCACCATTGTGTGTCATTTGGTACATAACTAAATCCTTTAATTTTTTCTTCTCCCAATTGAAGTTTAAATGAGGGTACTAACCTCTCTGTGAGTTATTGTCTAGGAGGTTCTGAGTATGGGAAAAATACATAGTCGTCTTCTCTTGATTTTTTTTTTTTGCATACAATGTGTTAGTTCGCCATGTCTAATTGTCAAGCCAATTCATGCCACAGTCTGATGTTTAACCATTATACTTAAATGTAATATATATATATTCTTGTTGTTTCTTGTTGTTTCCAGGACTTACATGTAACCCTCGAAATTTGATGTTTTTACAATTATACCATAATCCTTGACGGTTTTGTGTAGCTTCTTTATATTCTAGACCAGTCTACTCTATGCGATGTAATGCTAATACAATGATTTCTTTAAATGTTATATATATTCTCTATAGTTACTAATTGGTATTTTTATTTCCCTAACTAAGAGGTATACGTGAGTTTGATGAGGAAACATTGTAGATCTATCTCCTTCAAGGATTTGTTGTTGTCTTTGTAATTCCTCCACTTGATATTTTGATTTATCTAATTTGGAAATGCGTATGTGTACTATGAGGAAATACTTGTAGATATATCTCTTTTCAAGGGTTTGTTTTGTCTCTTTAGTTATACTTTATAATTAGTTTTCAGTATTTTTTCTCTATAACCATTCTTCATGATTATTTCGTTAATTAGTCATTGTAATAGCACTGTTAAATAATCCTCTGTAATTTTTAACCCTATATTAGCACTGGTAATTTATTCACTATAAAAAATCTTTGTAATTACTCACTGTAATGTTTTTATCTCCATATTGGGCTTCGATGTAACCAATATTTTCCATTACTCTTTGTAATTTTTATTTGGTTTATGTTTATGGATATATATTTTGATGATTGGTCCCTTTTCTTGTGAGGGAACCCATCAGCCTACTATTCTCCCACTCCTCCTCCCGTGTCATGGACTTCACTTCCCAAGGATCAAAGGGATGGCCAGTCCAAAGATAAGCACATGCCATGTTCTCGTATTGTTTTATCTTCCTCCTTCGATTATCTTAAGATGGTATAGTAATCCTATACATTTTGTATTTTGTAGGTTAAGTTCAAATGCTACAATTCCATGAAGGGAGAACGCCCTTCTTGGAAAAGGTACTTCGGGTTCCACTACAAAATTCTCTCTTGACGAGATTTCCTTCCTCAGAGAAATGAAATATTTATACTTTCTTATTATTTCATATACAGTTGATGTAGATTCTTTAAATTATATTTAAAAGAAAGGCTAACAGAGATTAATGGGCATGTAAAACTTCAAATTTGTATTAAATATTTATTTAGAAGGAAAACTACAAGGTCGTGTATACTTCAATGACCTATCACTTCACATAAAACGTTTTTGCATGATAATATATGAGATCTATTGTATCAGATAAAAATTTATTTAATATATGTGTTGGCCCTTGACCAAGTTTTGGGAGTTTCCCTCTCATATTAATCTATTTTGGTACTTCGACAGTCGTTGAAGGAGGAGCACAAGATAGAGCGGAGATCCTGGGATCTCGTCCCAATTTTGGGTCCATTTTGGATTTTTGGGAATATGTAACGGGATTGGGATATTGGCCCATGGGTTTTACCCATGCTTAGACCTATTTTGTATATATAAATAGTAATCTAGTGAGCTAAAGGATAGATCAACATCTATGTGCTGTATGCTAAGTGAAAGTAAGGTCTGTAAGTGCTTTGTGCCTATATGAGACTTGCAAGGCTAAGCACAAGTCATTATAGGAAGTTGGAAAAGGCTTTGTGTTGTAACGAAAGGAAGAAGGATCTAGCAAGCTGCACAGATCTTTTGTCCTGTGCGTAGTAGGTTTTTGATGGATCTGTGCTTGTAACCAATTGAAGACACTAATAAAGAAGAAGAGTTGGTGGACGTAGCCCCAAGGTGGGGGTGAACCATGTAAATATTGTGTGGTGTTTCTTTGTGCTTGTCTCAATGTGTTTATGTTCCCATTTTGCTAAGTGCTATGAGATGACTGAATAGATATTCTTATTCTTAAATTGATAATGAAATGTAGGATGTTAGATCTGATACACATGAATAGGCTTAGTGCCTAATCTATTAGATTTAATGTAGTTTACTGATGCTAACTACTTGAATATGATAGATGACTGTGAATGGTGTGAAGCCCTATGTTATAAGCAAAGTGGATATTGACAGCATATTAAAGAACCAACAATGCTAAGTTCCTTATTAAGTGTTAGAATCACAAATCTATGTCCAAGCTAAGGTTGCAAACACCTGAGTCTTGCAACCATCCATGCCTCTACCTCGGGTGAGACCTCATCTTTTTTGCAGGTGTTACTGAAAGGACTGGTAGTTAGTGTTTTATTGGTGTGCTATAGCGCTGAACCCCAGCTCTTCCCCTGTGCCAACAAATGGTTATGTTGCCAGGACCTGAAACTTTGATTGTTGGGAAATGAGAAAGACGAATCTTTATGCAAAGATTCATCCTGAAATTGTGAAAAATCTGTGCATAGATATGTGCCCTAGTGCACAATATTCTACTTGATCTATAAATATTTATACTAAAGAAAGAAGGTTAGATCTGAGAGAAAGAATCCCGATCTGAGGAGAGAAGGCGATATCTGAAAGAAAGGAGGTTGGATATGTAGAAAAGAAGCAGGATTTGAAAGCTTTGTGATTCAAGAAAGGTAAAAGTGAGAAGTTTTGATTGAAAGAGGTATGATCTATAAGATTTGTTCTCTGTTAAAGGTAAGAATAGTTAAAAGTTCTTGGATCTGAAATATTTGTGCTTTGTAAAAGTAAGAATGGTGGAATTTTTTGTTTCTAGAGTATGGATCTAGGTATATCTTATAGGTTTTTCCCTAGTTTGAAAGCTAGGGTGTTAATAGACAAAACAAGATGTGATATGAATAGTTCTTATAAGAATAATGAAAGATATGTTATACCTATGCATAGAAAGAATGTTTTGACTAATAACTGGATGCAGGATCCTAGAAATAATTTGTTGCAGGTTCACTACCATGATCCTAGTGCACAGTACTAAAAAGGTTGGGGATCATTCAACAAAAAGCAATGATTAACCCTTTGTTACAGTTGCATAAGACCAGGAAATATTTCTAAGGAATGCCCTAGCAGAAGACCTAGTTGTCTATGTTGTAAAGCCATGGACCATGAAGTGTTGGATTTCCCTAGAATGATCGCTAAGCTTGAAGGAATATATCTGAATCAAGGAAACCTGAAGGAAAATTGAGAAAAGATAGAACCCCAACAAGAATCAAAGAAGGTATTGATACAAGTGAAAGAGACCCTGAATGACCACCAACATGTCATCTTATCAGAGCTCTTCAAAGAGATGTAATGAATCAAAGCAAGAATAGGGGATTTAGACATTGACTATGTCATGGATGAAGAAAAGTAGATGAATATTATGATAGAAAGAACCTGAGAAGATATAAGAAGGCCTGCTATAATCCCTTCCCTAGGAGGAATAAGTTTATTCAGAGGAAATCTAGTAAACCTACGTGGAAGGCTCGCCCAAATACCTATGACTGTTAATGAAGCTTCAACAGAAGAGGACTTTGATATTATTAAATTTTTTGAAGATAGAGCCCCATTTACCATGCTAATAGTAAAACCTTGGATTGATAAAGATCAAGCCAGATGAATGGAGGAAGAAGAAGTTTTGGAACAAAAGAAGCAAAGTTAAAATACTTTATGAACAAAAGAGCAGATCCTAGATAGTTAATACTAGAAACTCGGATGTCGAGGCTAAGAGAACACTAGAGGATCCCTAGAAGATTGAATTATGTATCCCAAACAAGGAAGAAGTATTACACAGGAACCCTAAGAAAAACTCTAAGTAGTGAGAAGTAACTAAGACCAAAGAAGAAAATACTCAGAATGATAAAAGCATTACCAAGACAAAGCTCACTAGAAATAAGGCTAGCAAGTTAAGAAAGAAAAGGGATAATGCTAAAAGGTTACAAGAGGTTCTAGAAGAGACCTCACAGAAAGAAAAATTGTAGAATTGGAGCTTCGCTGAGATATCAGAACAACGGCATAGAGTACTTCTCCATGATGAAGCAATATAGTTGTTGGACCGATATATCCATTGGACTTTGTTAAGAACCAAACTTCAATATAGCATAGAAAAACCTCAGGAAAAGTACTCAACGCCTTGAAAAAGAGATAATTTCAGATAATAAGCCTCTTCGAGGGGGCAACCTCCTTTTACCCCACTTAAATGTTCAAGTACAAGA
>ML781733.1:364569-385427 GCA_009831015.1 Picea engelmannii
GCATTTCTTCACCTTCATCAAGAGTCCAAGTAGGATTTTCTGGAGGCTTATTTGGTGTAGAAGTTCCCTTTTTGGGTGGCATGTTGGCCAAGTATCACTTTTGACCTTGATTTTGAGGTGGTTCTGCTAGACAATATTTCTTCAGTTGTATCTCCCAAGTTTTGGATCTTCTGGGTATGAAAAATTATCTTATTTATTTCTCTGATATGTCTTCTCTTTAATGCCACAGGTCTGATCAAAATTGGATGTGCCAAGTGGAATTTACAATAACTTCCCTACAACTTTTCTGATTTTTGGTCTTTCCAGCACAAAATAATTGATATAAAATTTTGAAACGTGCACCCCAAATACTACAGAATGTCCATGATCCAATGCAACTAGTCCCACCCAATTTGGATACTCTAGGAAGAAGTTATGATTGTTTTACCTGGAACAACTTCTTGAGACTAGCCAATAGGACTAGTTAGATACCCTATCTTACACAAGGTGTATATAAAAATTTATTATGAACCAGAAGCTGAACTTTTTACCACAGATAAAAAACTAATTTCTATAAATGGCCCCTGGAGTTCAGGGTCTGAAACGTTACATAAAAAAATTTATAGCGAAAATTCTGTAAAGACTCATTTCAAGATGATTCCAGAACCCTATCTTGTACAGGCTATATCTCCGAAAGTATAAGGCCTCAAGAGATAAATTTTGAACCCAACATACCTTGATCTGTCTTCTAAATACCCTCCAAGACTTCCCTTCTGAAACATTGTAGAAAAAAAAGTTATAGAAAAAATTCCACAGTGTCTCAGATGTAGCAGCAAAACCCCAAGACCTTGAGCTCTGATACCATATGTTAAGAACCAAACTTCAATATAGCATTGAAAAACCTCAGGAAAAGTACTCAATGCCTTGAAAAAGAGATAATTTCAGATAATAATCCTCTTCAAGGGGGAAACCTCCTTTTACCCCACTTAAATGTTCAAGTACAAGATGATTCAAAATGAAAATGTCTCCTTGGTATATATAGGAGAATAGGAGGTATAATTATAACTAATGGCCTAAAGCCGACACAAATAAAATAACATTACAAATCTAATGTGCCCCAATTAAGGGGTAATGGGCCAATATTAGGGCTTAATAGACTTCCACTCCAAATGGGAAGAAAAGAAATAAAAATGCATCATCAGACCGTTGGGCCGCGCCATAATGGATCGAACAGGAGTTAATGGAGGGTCATGACCATTGTGAACCAACCGTTATCAACTCACCTATTTATCTCATCATGCCATGCACAAAGTACACTTTTTCCAACTCGAGAATTTGAGCTCACAACCTTGATTAAGATTGTCCAATGATCATTACACTCTTGCTTTCCATATTATTGTCATGTCTACATTACTTCGTGAACCCAATATTATTAACCCCAAGCGCGTATGTCCAAGGAGATTAGCGCACTTGAAGAATCTGCGAAGGATGTACTCATTGATATAAGGACTGATAAAGTCATGTCAGAAAGAAGGATGTTTGTAGATGTGCAAGCATCATCGATAGGAGGAGTCCAAGATTCTCCATCGACTGCTCGCAGAGCAAGAACTTCCTTAATCGCGACAGAGACAAGAACGAAGCATAGAGACGATCTCATGAATGCCAAGTTGATTATGAGAATCTTACCTACGTATATACCTCCTTTGAGCAACACATTCAATAGAGACAACATGCCTAGGGATTTTGAGTATGCTTTGGTCACTGCGTACCAGGATAAGCTCGCAGCATTGAAGTTTAGCAACTTCAACCTCAGCGATAGAAAGGATTACATCATGCTCGCCCCGCATAAGTATTTGACCAATACTAAAGGCAAGAAATCCAATATTATCCTACATTCATGGACCTAGAACCTCGCTCAGTCCACACTGCTCAATGTAATGAAGATCCTGCACTTCGGCAGGCACCAGGAAGTGAACGCATGTGTCAAATTGCTGCTATCAAGTTACCACGGAGGATAATTATTTTTGAACTGTCACATCACTATTGATACAACCTTGATCAATTATATCATCGGGCTTAGCATTCAAGGCCCTGACCCATAGGATTTTACCCTGAAAAGACCTCATACCGAGCATTAGTGTAGAGGATCAAAGAGACTTATGGCGTTGTCGAGAAGGGAATGCGTGGCTACAAGGTATACTCTATCCAGAGTGACTTAGTGTGCCTTTCATGTTAGATGATCACAGGCAAGCTAGTTCGCAAGAACCGGCTCACCCAAGTGACTGAATTCGTCCTTGACATCGCAGGGAAGTGCGTAGAAGGAATTCATAAGAATTAGGTGCAGTACCTGGTAAACAAGTTGGAACTAGAATGTAGGCAAGAACAAGACCAAGGATATGAGTTCCAATTTAGCTAGCTTCTCATACTGGTCACATTCATTTCATGGGAGATGCTGGAAGGTGCAACCTTCCCAAACATCGATCCCTTTGAACCATTGGCCACAAAGCTCAATACCCTGTGGTACTCGAATGATATGAACAAGCAATGGCAGTCAAATGTTGTCTTCCACACTTACTACAACCATTTGAAATTAGACATCCAGTCTGAGCCTCGTATGACCTCGAATACCCTCCACAGGTTTCATCCCCTAATGAAGTTCAGTGCGAACTTCCACTTCATTCATATAAAAGCATGCACAGATGGCCATAAGAAGAAATTTCATTCCTATTACAATCTTACAGAAGAAGATTTAGAGGAAATCACCAAGGAATGGTCGATGGACCTCCTTATCCTAGCCAACCCTGTGGAGTTGTCTGATGTAGATAGTTTGGAAGGTGTGTAGGATACACCTGGATCTAGTAAAAGAAAGAAGCCTGAAGAAGTTCTAGATGTAGATAGAACATCTGTGAAGACTGCATTTATGTCACCAGATCAAGGAGGTGTTGGTGAAGAGATTGGAAAGGAAACATCACATAAGGACAAGGAGGACCCCTCGAAGAAAAGAAAGGTGTCCCCCTATAAGCCTTCATCCAAAAATAAAACCAAAGAAACCAAGACCATGTTTGAGAATGTCCTCACCCCGGATCACTTAAAATTCATCATTGTTGCATTGAACGATTCTTTTCTAGATATTGAAGAGAAGAAGGAAGCTAGGTAGGAGGCCATGTACAGTCAGATCAATATAGATCTCCAAGGAGTGCAGTAGGCACTTCAGTCGAGGCACACAATCTCCACTACACCCCTGTCAGTCGGAACACCAGATGAAGGAGATGAGCCATCTCAACTCACAAGTAAAGCACAATATGAAGCAGAGAAATCCATCCAGGCTTTGACACAAGTACAGGGAGTACTCAAAGAACAACACAATGCTGCATAACAAGAAAAGAGTTCCCTCCAAGAAAAATGGAATGACGAGAAAGAACAACTACAACAAGGAAATGAATAGTTGTTGGCGGAGCAACTGGAGGTAAAGGAAGCGGTCAATAGAGCACTTTTCTCTGTGATAGTCATTGAGGTACATAGCAAAGAAAGAATTCCACAACAGGTGGCATAGATTGAAGACGTGATCCAAAAGCTACAGTAGCACAACATAGATATAGATCTTCATGCTCTACCCGAAACTCCACATGAGGTAAGAGACCTAAGGGAATCAACTACACACAGTGCAATTGGCAGATTAAAAGATCTTGCCTTGGAATGCAAGCAGCTGAGTAACCGGAGTTCCCAGACTTATGAGAATCTCACGGAGAATTTAGATTTACATGCATTGGAGTCGCATCTAAAAGAAGCAAAGTAGCACATCGATACGTTACAGGCGTAGCTGAAGGCCTTGTTACCAGTGGAAAGAATTAAGTGATCTCAAGAGAAATGCACCACCCAACAATAGATCCATATGATTCAGAGTAAAGTAATGGAAGTCACTCAACGACTTCAACCAGTGCAAGAAAATTCATTCCAACCATTCACTGAAGTTGAAATCCAAGGAGATGAACTAGAACAGATCATTATCACCTTAGAACAACGCTTAGAAGGGCCAGTGAACGACGCAATGATTTAGGCATTCACTGAGCAAGAGGTCATAGCACTGCAGTAGGTTGAAGCAGCTGGAGCCAAGCTCAAAGCATTTGAGGTAGAATTTCGCAGACCAGAGTGACTTGTGCCGAATCACAAGTGAGTGCGGTATGCCTCTTAGCCCTTGACCAAGTTTTGGGAGTTTCTTGGTCATATTAACCTATTTTGGGACTTTGACAACCATTGAAGGAGGAGCACAAAATGAATCAGAGATCACAGGATCTCGACCCACTTTTGGGTCCATTTTTGGGTTTTTGGGAATATGTATCGGGATTGGGATATTGGCCCATGTTTTTACCCATGCTTAGACCTATTTTGTATGTATAAATAGTAATCTAGTGAGATAAAGGATAGATCGACATCTATGTGATGTATGTTAAGTGAAAGTAAGGTCTGTAAGTGCTTTGCGCCTATATGAGACTTGCAGGGCTAAGTGCAAGTCATTGTATGAAGTTGGAAAAGGCTTTGTGTTGTAACGCAAGGAAGAAAGATCTAGCAAGTTGCGCAGATATTTTGTCCTGTGCATAGTAGGGTTTTGATGGATCTGTGCTTGTAACCGATTGAAGATGCTAATAAAGAAGAATAATTGGTGGATGTATCCCTAGGGTGGGGGTGAACCACGTAAATACTATGTTGTGTTTCTTTGTGATTGTCTCAATGTGTTTATGTTCCCATTTTTCTAAGTGCTATGAGATGACTGAATAGATCTTGTTATGCTTAAAGTGCTAACGATATAAAGGATGTTAGATCTTATACACATGAATAGGATTAGTGTTTTATCTGTTAGATTTGATGTAGTTTACCGATGCTAAGTGCTTGAATATGTTAGATTATTGTGAATGGTGTGAGGCCCTGTGTTATCAGTGAAGTCGATATTGACTACATATTAAAGAACCAACAATGTTAAGTGCCTTATTAAGTGTTATCTTCACAGATCTGTGTCCCAGCTAAGGTTGCAAACACCTGAGTATTGCAACCACCCCTACTTCTACCTCGGGTGAGACTTCATCTACTTTGCAGGTGTTGCTGAAAGGGCCGGTAGTTAGGGTTTTGTTGGTCCATTGTAGCACTGAACCCCGGGTCTGCCCCTATGCCAACAACATGCGTAATTATATATGGTACTTTGTGTTCATCTATTTTTCTACTCAAGTATGATCATAGAGTTTTCTTCACTACTTTTTTTTAAGAGATAAATATAGGAAGAAGTAATAGCAATCATTTTACTTATTATTGTTTTGATATAATCTAATTTCTTTGGTTCACTTGTTTCTTTTTTGTAGTAGTTAGTTTTCATGTGCGAAATATCCATACAGTGAGTACATAGTTTTACTACCTACACATTTTCCTATCTAGATCCATTATGTAGCTTACATACATATATTGTAACTATTACAAATCAAATCTCACCAGAAAAATTAACAGGTATTTTAAACAATAGGAAATTTAACAAATCTATTATGGCCATGATGCATGCCTATATCAATCATTACCTACATATATAATATCATCCATTATAATACTTAAGAAAAATGAAAGAAATAATTAAAGTACATATCTAAATAATGATGCTGGGAAAACATATGGAACAACCACGTTCCACCCAATCGTAGATACAAAACCACCATGTTTACTTGTCCTGATCACTCCCTAGCCTGGCCATGACTCCATAAGGGAAAACTGAGCATCACTCTTTATCCACTGTCTCATTGAACAATTCAGAAAATTGTTTCTCTCACACGAGATATGCCCATAACAAAACAAAAAAATTATTTTCCCCAACATACTAAGAAACTTCTTTCCTCCCACATATGTTGTATATATCTCATGCCTAGGAATTTCTATTCTCCTCCACACCCCTTGGGAAATTCACATCTTTAGAAATCCCTGATTTCTATGGATTGCTAGTGACAAAACTTAACTTCTGACAGTTGTAAAAATCAGCTCTAAGTTAACTCAACCATGTTCCCAACTCATGGAGTTATAGTTAGTTATTTCTAACCTGGATGTTCCATCTGTTCTCCAACCTTAAATTGATTAAAAAAAATTGTCTCATATATGTTTCACTCAAAAGAGGACAATTGGAAAGTCAAACTTTTTTCCAACAATCATAAAATAATAATTACATACTTCCAAAATCTAAAATTTGGATTTCCAAAAATGGCAATTTAATTTTAGAATAATAACTTTAAAATATTTAATTTTTAAATAAATCGAGGATATCACATCCTATCCGCCTTAAGTATAACATTTTCCTCAGTTTTCAAATCATCTCTTGGAACATAATTGGATAATATTTCCACATTTCTTCTTCCAATTCCCAAGTATCCTCCTCAGGGATAAAGTGCTTCCATTGCGCTTTTACCTGCGTGATGGCTCTGTACCGAAGTATTGTTTTTTTCCAGTCTAGAATGCATAGAGGTTTTTCTTAGAAATCACATTTTGGTTCCACATGCACCATGTTCCAATCAATGATGTGAGTAGGATCGTGAATATTTCTTTTTAACAGTGAAACATGAAAAACATTATGAACTTTTAAATTTTCTGGGAGTGCTAGTATATATTCCACTGGTCCAATTCAAGTTAAGATCTAAAAAAGACCACGATATATTGGTGCCAACTTGGAAGGACTTCCTAGTTTTAGGGATAGTCTCCTCAGTTTGGATTTTATATAGACATGCTCTCCAATTTTTAATTCCTAATGTCTCCTTTTTAGATCTGCATAGCTTTTCTGTCAATCACGTGCTTGTTTCAAGTTCTGTTGTACCCTTTTGACCATCCTTTCCATTTCTTGGAGCATTTCCGGTGCAACCATAATCCTCTGAACCGAATTATCCCAATTGGTTGGGTTTGTACATTTCCTTCCATGTAAGACTTCAAAGGGACTCATCTTATTTGATGCTTTGTACCCATTATTTTATGTGAATTCGACTAAATGTAGATACTCTTCCCACTTAGTTGGTTTTGTACTTACATACATTCACAACATGTCTTTGTTAATTTGATTCATTTTTTCTGTTTTCCCATCTGTTTGTGGATGGTAACTTGTGTTGAAATTCAAATTAGTATCTAAACCTACAAATAATTCCTTCCATCCTAGGAATCCCATGCAACCTAAATATTTCTTTCATAAAAATTTCAACAATCTTAATCGCTTTGTAATTAGAATTCACAGGTATAAAATGTTCATACTTACTTAGCTTATCAATTACTACCATAATTGAGTCATTTCATGCTAGGCCAATAAAATTGCTTTCTTAAGGCTTTTATCATTTTCTCGTATCCTGGATGACCAGAATATGGTTTTTTGTGTATCTCATCAAGAATTGTCATCTTCAACTCAATAGATTTAGGTAGATATAACCTATTTTTGAACCTTAACAACCCACTTTTATCAACATTGAGATCTATACTGTGCAAATTTTCCTCATTTCTTTGTAATTGTTCTATTGTTTTGATGTAATTTTAGTCATTTTTGCTTGCAGATTTAATATTGTCCTCAATATATTTTTCAACTTTGTTGATAATTTCTTCATATAGCTCATTAGTCCTTCGACTTAGTGCATCTTCAACTTTGTTTTGTTTCCCCTTGATGTGTCGTACTTCAAAATCGAACTCACTTAAAAAGGCCAACCATCTCGCCTGTCTTGCATTGAGAACCTGTTGGTTGAATAAGTGTCTCACACCATTGTTATCTGTGATTAATAAAAATCTTCTTCCCATTAAATAATTCCGCCACATTTTCAATGCATGAATTACATCTGCTAACTCTATATCGTGAGTTGTTTAGTTTCATTAATGTTCCTTTAGTTTACGGGATTCATAACAAATGAAGCGTCCATCTTGTGTTATCACTCCTCCTAATCCTTATTTACTTGCATCCACACAAACTGTAAATTATTTATCTGGGTCTTCCACTTTAAGGATTGGTGGTGTAGCTAACAGTTCTTTTAATTTATCAAAATGGTCTTGTCATTTCTTAGACTAATTAAATTTTATTCCCTTTTTCTGTAGTGATGTAATCAGATAGGTGATTTTGTAAAACCCTTCGATAAACCTCTAGTAATATCACGTAATACCCAGGAATGACCTTATGTATTCTATGCCTTTAGGAATAAGCCACTGCACAATGACTCTAATATTTTCAGGGTCTACTGCAATGTCATCTTCCGATATTACATGCCGTAAATATTGTATATTCCTTTGATAGAAATCACATTTATCAAACTTAACATACAACTTATGTTCTCTTAGAGTCTTTAATACCATATTCAAATGGTTTTCATGTTCTTCTTCTGTTTTTGAATAGATTAGTATATCATCGATAAAAAACATCACAAATTTATCCAAATACTGGGTGAATATATTATTCAAAAACTGAAGAAGAACATGATGAATTTATCCAAATACTGGGTGAGTATACTATTCATCAAGAAAATAAAAGTTGATGGTCCATTAGTTAATCCAAACGGAATCACTACAAATTCATAATGTCCATAACTTTTTATGAATGTTATTTTGTTTACGTCTTCGTCTTCTATCTTGCCTTGGTGATAGCCAGATCTCAAGTCTAGCTTAGAGAATACTTTTTCTCCCCCCACCTGGTCAAAGAGATCATCAATTCTAGGTAAAGGGTATTTATTTTTAATTGTCATTTTATTCAATGGACAATGATCAATACATAATCTTAGTGTTCCATATTTTGTTTTAAAAACAAAAATGGTGCTCCCCAACTTGAAACACTTGGTATGATTTATTCTTTATCCTACAGTTCTTGTAACTTAGTTTTCATTTCTGTTAATTTGGGAACACTCATTCTATAATGGGCCTTTGATACCAGTGTGGGTCTATGTTACACGTCAAAATTAGTCACTTTGATAGTGTCGCAAGTGTCGTCATTACAAAGGTCGCAAGTGTCACATTTTGCTCACAAGGTCACAAGTGTCACATGTTGCTCACAAGTGTCGCAAACATCAAACAAAGCATACTGCCATGATGCCTATGTCGTGCCTATAATGACATGAGAAAGACACTTGAAACACCTCAAACATTTGATTTGGAAGAGGAGAAATGAGTCAGCAGGCTTGAAAACCTTTTTCCATCTGAAAGCACCTCAAAAACTGAGTTTTTGGAGGGGAGCGCTCCCCCTTACACTATCTTGGAGCGCCGACGCTCCCCCTTACACTGTCAGGGAGCGTTATAACGCTCCCTTGGCCCTTTTGAGGGAGCGTTATAGATTTTGAGAGCGTTGGAGGCCCCTTAAGCCTACTAGGGAGCGCTACAACGCTCTGATGGCCCTTTTGAGGGAGTGCTACCTATTCTGGGCAGTTGTTAAGCTGTTGAGATGAATGGGGGAAGCATCTTTTCATTCTTGGAAGGTAGTTGGATTTGAATGCCTAGTCCATCCATGATATTAGGGCAGGTCCTCAACTGAAGGAGGAAAATCCTCAACTTCCCCAAGGATATCTCAAGTGGTTAAAGCCTCTCCAAGTCTATATAAGCAAGCTTTCTAATGGTGAAAGGAGAGATGGAAAAGTGAAGAATGATACCAAACTTATGATCTCATAAAAGAGGAAGAATTGAACATGTGAAACTTATGATCTTGGAGGAAACTTATAGTCAGCCAAAGGAGAGTGATCAGTGAAGCTGCTGCTATCTAGGTTGTGGATATTTCAGGCAAGGGTTAGACGAAGAGGACTTGACGAAGCTGTCGCATTCGCATCTACGATTGTAAGTACTGTTGTCGTTATTCTCATTAATATGACATGCTTGGCTTGTTTCTTTCTAGTTTGTGTCTGATGTTTCATAAACTTATCATTTACTGATAGATCTGTTTTCAAGCTAATGTCAATAGAGTAGGAAGTGGTCATGTCTTGTTTTTTCCACAGAGCTCAACGAGGAGCAAAGGATTGGAGCGCAACTCGGAGCGTGCAGGGACAAACGTCGATTAAAAGGTACTTCTGGTATTCTTCCTTCTCATGCATTAGTTTAGATAGATTTGAAAGGAAGTCAGTTTCCATGTTAAGCATTTTTCTGTCTAGGGTTAAGGTCAAGCCTTAGAGGTGATCTACCTGTCCGCAGGGAGATTTTCCTACAACAGAAACTGGCGACTCCACTGGGAAGAT
Source organism: Picea engelmannii (assembly GCA_009831015.1). Lineage (NCBI taxonomy): Eukaryota > Viridiplantae > Streptophyta > Pinopsida > Pinales > Pinaceae > Picea > Picea engelmannii. The sequence continues at coordinate 374,742 of ML781733.1, forward strand.
AGCCTCAAATCAAAACCTCTTGTTTGTATTTTTCTCCTCATTGACCTTGTTCTATCACTTGATTGTTTCAGACCTGGTTCACCCCTCTTTGATTAGTTTCCTGAGCTTATTGGCTCCTTACCTTATCACATTCAACATATTTGTCAAGCTAGGATCTCAATTTTTGAAATTTTTTGACATTTCTGGAGCTTTTAGACCCTGGCACCCCTGTCCTAGTGTTAACAGAGTGCCAACACTCCTAAAGGCTTTGCACAGAGTGCTATAACGCTCCTTTCCCTTGGCAACAGAGCGCCAGCCTCTTTTTGGCTAGAAAACCCTCCAGAATTGCATTTTTCAGGGTTTGCCTCTGTGTCTCTTCTGCTGAGTGATCTAGTGAGTCAATTTTTCTTCCTTTTCAGCCTTGACATCTGTCTTTTTGAAGAATAAACACCTTGTTAATTGAAGCTTGTAGCCTTCTTCACCATTTTGGATTGAGTCTTTCCTGTTGAGTGAAGCTTGAAACCTATGCATTGCTTTTCTCTTCTCTTCAGTCGAGTAAAAACCCTAGTGAAGGTCATCAAAGGTCTATGGACCTCTTTATCTTGATTTCAGTCAAGGTCATTGTTCTTCAACTTTTTCTTTTTGGGTGTAAATTTTATTTTCTCTTTGATTGTTTCCTTTCTTTCGCTTTTTGTTTTGATTGCTACGAAGGGTGTATTGTTTGTGTGACTTGTGCTTATGCTAGTTTGGTTTTCATTCATACCAAGAAGATAATTAGCAAAGATAAGCATTGTGTTGTATTTATCATCATCCATACGCAAACAATAAAGATATCTTCATGATTGATTGAGCAGATTAGAAGGCATTTAAAAGTTTTGCATTACATCAGGATTTGATTGAGAAAAGAATTGTTTGAGGAAATTCTGTAGTTGTGCTTGTTAGTGAAAGAACTCTCTCTCTCCCTTAACTAGATGTTCATCGAAAGGAAATGATTGTTTATCATGTTCGATGCATTCTTTGGGTCTAAGTCATAATTCCACTTGTTTCACTTCCATGCACCCCTTTTGCGTAAAGAACAGCCATAAAAATCCAACGCTAATTAAAAATTATCTAGAACTTTTTCTTTGCTAGGATCCTCCACCAACAGTAGAATAGGTGTAGTACTTTGGATTAGGCTATGAGCATAACTCTCCAAAGTTTTCAAAACTAACATTAACATCCTGAGTTAGGGAGAGTCAAATCCAGTTATTGTATAAGTCTGCCTGGGATCCCCCTCTCACACAGGGGTTACGCACGAGGTTGCATTTGGGTAAGGTACGGGGACTAACCCTCCGTGGTTTAACTGATTGTGGTGGTCAGATCGTATTATGGGGATCACTTTGAGGTAAATACACAATTAATACATGGAAGATTCTTAGTTGGTTTTGGGCTTGATACCCTGCCTGTACGTTCGGATCGAACTGTCGATTGTTCTCGCCCAGGGGCTGACTGCGAATTGGTAACCTTAGTGGCCATAATCTTTAGGTTCTTACACAAGGTGACGGTGACAGGAAGTCTCACTGTACCTGGAATAGACATTGGTCAAACTCACTCGGGCTCCTTGGAGGGTAAATCCACAATTACTGTGTGGAAGCTTGCACCAAGGCATAAGTCCATTAAGAAGGTTTCCATTGTAACTGTTCCACCCTATCCCCGCCCCTTCTGGACTTGATCACGTGACGTTGGATTTCATCATCAACTAGTACGGTCATCAAAAGAAGGTCATGTTTTCTTGGTTGTGATTCTTAGATTCTATTAGCGTATGTTGTTTCTTTTACTTAGTGGACCTTAGATCGAGTCAGTGTTAATGGCATCGAATCCTGGGAGTACAATGGAGGAACCCCTTCTTCTGGGGAACCTTATACCTTTCCTTCATTTGGAAACTTTGGTCCTCCATATGTTGCCACACTGAGTCTTCCAGGACTCACTATAGGATTGCCATTTTGGTTGTTCCCCACTCTGGTGATCCCAAATCCTCCCAATGTTCAGTTGCACCTAATACTTTGGATGTCAATACACCACCCACACATCAACCTCATGTCAAATTTTCACCTTCTTCACCCATCAAGTCTCCTTCCATTTCTCCTTCTTCGCCTAGTGAAAGCTCTAAAGCAAGTAGCCAGGTTGATCAGAAGAAGAAGAAATGGAAAGAGAAGAAGAAGAAGAGCCCGAAAAGGACCAAGACCCCAACAACATCATATGTTGGCTCTAAGCAATCAGTTACTGTCAATAGTACTGGGAGTGTTGATGCGATCAACAAGATTAATGTGAAGAATCCAAAACCCAAATTCCCCTGTATCCTTTGTAAGGGTGACCACTTTTTGAGGGATTGCCTCGGTCTTACCCAAGTCTTAGAAATGTGGTCCTCCACGTCATCGGCCTCTGTCGGTCATGTCGATGATACTCCGTCAACTAATGATGTTCAGGTTGGTCAGAAGAAGAAAAATGTCAAGTTCCCTTGCATGTTATGTAAAGGTAATCATTACTCTCACCTTTGTCCTCGCATGGACGAGGATTCTTCTCTTTTGGAAAAACTTCAAATTCCAAAAGGTTATCGTAAGATTTCCTCTGACCCATCATTGGTTGATGGATTGGTCAATATGGTTCCATCCTCGATTAGTTCAGTTGATCAGGTGGTCAATATAGTTTCCTCCTCGATTGCACCACAAACCCAAGTAGCTGATCTAGTTTCGTCATCGATCAGCCCCACTCTTCATCAAAAGAGTGACACCAAAGTGGTCGATCTGTTTTCATCCTCGGTCGATCCCACTCTCCCATTAGAGAGTGACACCAAAGTGGTCGATCCGGTTCTACCATCGGTCGATCCCACTCTTCCTCTGAAGAGTGCCAAGGTGGTCGATCTAGTTTCGCCATCGGTTGATCCCATTCCTCCATTGCGGAATGTCGAAGTGACTGCTCCAGTCCCTTCCTCGGTCAGTCCCACTCTTCCTCTGAAGAGTGCCAAAGTGGTCTATCCAAGTCCACCATTAGTCGATCCGATCCAATCATCGATCGATCCTACTCTCCTTCTAGAGAGTAAACCTGATACTACCCATGCTTTTCTCGTTAATACAGACTCTACCATGCCTGGGGGAATTCCTCCTCCTCCTATGGAACCCCCTCCAAGTAATGAGGCCATCCTTTTTGATTGGTGTGGGCTAACTAGACCTCGTCTTCCCTCTTACGTTCCTTTCTAGATTAAAGTACAGGTTTGTGGTCAGGACGTTCCTCAAATGCTAATAGATGAAGGTGCATCCGTTAGTATTTTGTCTTCTGTTGCTTGGTACGCTTTGTTTTGTCCACAGCTTGCACCAGTCACACAGAATCTGTTAGCTTTTAACAGAAGAACTAGTCAACCTTTAGGGATCCCTCCTCAGTTTCTTGTAACTTTGGGAGGGAAAACTGTCTTTATCGATGTCATGGTAGTCCAAGACCCCTTGGATTTCTCTTTACTCCTTGGGCGGGATTATGTCTATTCTATGAAAGCTATTGTATCCACTCTTTTCTGTGTGATATCTTTCCCTCACGATGGAAGAATTGTGACTATTGACCAAATTTCATTCATCGGCCCCGACTGGGTTACCTCCCTAAGTGGTTCTTATATGCAAACAGTATCACCCCTGCAGCATGTGGCATTGTCTCCCATGACCTCAACTTCCGATGATTTGGATCCGGTAGTTGACATGGTGATCTCTTCGGTAGGATTATTGGAGCCTAGTCTCCTTACTCCTATCACGACCCTCGACATGTGTTCCTTCTTGAGTGATCATCTTCCATCTGAGGAAGATCTCTTAGAATCCATGACAGAGTTTTGTCCCTTGACATGGTATCCTTCTAGAGCATTATCCTCTTGGAAGCCATGATCAAAAAGAAGTCATGAGCATAGTTTCTCTTCTCTATGGTAAGATCGTTAAAAAATGAAATAGAGGTCATGAGCATAGTTTCTCTTCTCTGTGGCAAGCTCATTAAAAAATGAAACAGAGGTCACGAGCACAGTTTCTCTTCTCTGTGGCAAGCTCGTTAAAAAATGAAACATAGGCCACTAGCTTTCATTATGGGGGCATGTCACGAGCATAGTTTCTCTTCTCTGTGGCAAGCTCGTTAAAAAGTGAAACAGAGGCTTTGAGCATATTTTTCTTCTCTATAGCAAGCTCGTTAAAAAATGAACCAGTAATCTGGGGATCAAACCTGGAACCTTGAGCATAGTTCTTTTTCTATGTCAAGCTCATTAAAAAATGAAACAATCACCTCTGCCTTCAAGTTGAGTCTTTCACCAGGTCTCGTAGATGTCGAGTCAAGTCTTTCGTTAGGTCTCATTTTTGAACCTTCATTTCATCCACCTGTATCCTTTTTCTCCATCTAGCACAGAAATTGGTGACAACCTCAAAGTCGGTGAATGAATTGAAGCTTGGGGGGCATGTCTCCAGCCTTTGATGATCATTCTGGAGTCAAGCCACCAGCTTTCAAGCTGGGGGCATACCGAGCTTAGTCTTTGTTCTTTCTCGTGCTCGTAAATACATGAGAATGCAACCGGGTAAAATTTTATCTCTTTTTCGGACCTATATGGACACCACATGAAAAAGGAACCCCCCTGGAGTCTTCTTTAAACCCTTTTCAGACTCTCTAAATATGAAAAGATTGTCGAGTGATCTTGCTTCCTTTCACACTCGTTAAAAGGTCAGAAAGGGCATCCTTCGAGCGATAGTTTAAACCTTTTTCGGTCTTGTTGGACTACTGTACGGAAAAGGAACTGAGAGAGTTCTCTTTTAAGTGTTTTTCCAAACTCTATAATCCCAAAAAACCTTCGAGTTTTCTGTCTTTGCACTCGTTAAAGCACACATTGATAGACCCATATGGGACTGAACTCTTACTTCTTCCAGTTCATTAAAAAAAGGAAGAGGAACTTATCGAAGGTGATTTATATTGAGCATGTGTGTTCGCGTTCGAATGGTCACCAGGTGAGAAAATGGGGAACGTTTGCATACCCTGTTGGGTCCAGCAGGGTAGAACAAGATGATGTGGAGGAAAAGGGTTAACAGAAACAAAAGCAACAAAACAAACTACGATCTATCATGAACTGAAAGCAAATAAAACTACAAAGATAAACAAAAACATCAAACATAAGACACGGGGGTTCGTCAATGGTTCCAGGCTTGGTATATTAATGAAACCAGAGCACACACTGAAGAAAGAGACAGGGGTTCCTTCTCCCTCCAGCGGAAGGTTCTTCGGGGCCCTCAACAGAATGCTTTCCTTACAAAATGAATAGAAATGAACTGAGTGGTGAAAGAACTTTGGGTTATGCCGCTGATGGATTTTTTGTCAAAGGCTGAGCTCTGAATCATCTGGACAGCATAACATTGCTTCGAATTCCCTGCTGAAATAGTGTCCCCTCATGGCTTTTTATAGCAACTTCACGGGCAGTCGCATAACTTTCTCCAAGTGTGAATAGGGGCGCATTAGGGTTTAGTTAGGTCTTTAATCCGCCGATTTTGTAGAGCCGGATCTGATTTGAGGGTCAAATCATCTTGGGGGCCGGTCTGTGGGTGGTCAGGAGGTCGACTTATGCAATTAATGCGCCGTATTAACAGATGCGCAGGTTTTTGTGTTGACAGTCGCGCGTCGTGCGCGCATGCGCTCGTAACACGTTTTTTACCTGCGCATGTGCGCGCGCATCAAGCTGCTGTAAAGTGACCTTCAATTTTTGGTTACTTTGTATAGTTTTTTGCCCTTCTGGAGTGCTGTGAAACTAATTCAGTGCCATGAGTGACTTCATTACTGTTTTGATGATTTGGATTTCTTGTCGCCATGTGCAGACAAAATTTTAGTGATAACAGATGCCCCCTGATGGATGAGGTTAGGAGCATACGTATAGCCGAAATCCATCAATGTTTCTTCTACTGAGAATGTGGTTGTAAGGGAAAGCAAGAGTGGGACAGGTCAGAGTGATCCGTTGGAGGAAAAAGGAACCGATATCTCGACCTTCTGAGAGACGTGCATGAAAAAATATACAACTGTGTACAAACGAGGTGGGCATGCCCCATGCTCGTGTGATGTAACTCTGAAAAAAGATGACAGAAGTGTTGGTGTAGACAACTACAATGCCCTCGGGGGCGGAAAATGATAAAGGCAGAAGACAATTCTGCAACGGAACATACTCTGAATAATGGAAAATGATCACTGTAATAAGCAACGATGATGACATGGGCATTGATGGCCCTACCAAGTTCAGAGGTCTTCGGCAAATGAAAAAAGGAACTGCAACAGTCGCAAAGTGAGACCCACCATAACATGAGAGAGTGTTGGCGTCGAATGTTGTGGGAGCCAACGACAGCAGGGAGCAATGTTGTTTCCCCCTGTGCCGTTCGAGATCTCTCATTAATAGAGAATGAGAATCAAGATACTGTCTCCCTTCTGGAAAAGTGTGTTGATGTCGACAAAAGGGGGACGTGACTCCCAGAAGCAAAAAGGTGCTCCATGGGATCTACTGAGGTGAGGAAATGGTAGAGGTACATGGACGAAGTCAAGAAGTGGGATGAGTCAAGACTACCCTTGGTTGGAGGATATATAAGAGAAACAATGGCCGCAACCGTGTGACAAGGTCGAGTGTTAGGGGGATGACAAGACCGGTGCTAAGTTGTGCCAGAGGTGGGGCAAGGTAAACAAATGCAGAGGGTAGAGATAACTGACCGGTGGGGTACTCTGAAGGGATGAACGATGCCAGCAAAGGTAAATGATAAGTACTGCTCCAATCCAAGGGTGACATGGGTTGCGTGTGACCAAAAGAGAGCAGGTCACCAACGGCGACGACAAAGAATGTAATGACTGGAAATAAAGGTGTTTGTACAATAAATAATAAATAATAAATAATTTTGGGGAGAAATATACAAATACAGAAACGGATGCCCCAGTATGAAATGCGTGCCCCAGGGAGGGCAGAATTGTCATGAGAAACTGATGAAGGGTGGGGGCCCCATTGGCGAGTTTCTGTATGAGGTAGGTGAAATGAGGATAGGTTCGCAGATGGGAAAACTGATGGTGGATGAGATGGTGGGTTCGTGATCCTGTGGAGGTGCAGGTAAAACAAAACGTAACCATGAAGTGATGATTTTGGGAGTCCATATGGGAAGCTAGCAAAATGAGGAGAAGAAGTATGTGGTTGATTCACAACATGATGTAAGACTACCGGGACTCCCATCCCTAAAGGGTAATGAAGAACAACATGAGTGTCAAAAGTGCAAAAAGGTGTTATGAATGGGACAACTCATGTGGGTGAGAATGCTACCGGGTTGCAGTACCACAGATGCAAATGTAGGTTTGAGTACTGCAGAGCCAGGAATGAGGATCCTAAAGGATAATATAAGAGGGTGTGACTGGAAATGTAAATGCAATACAGTGGGATAGACTATATGCCAGTGCTAAATATATACCTGAAGGGATGATGCCGATGATCGATGAGCAAGTACCTGCACACATAACAACCAAATACCCAAAGTGAACAATATCTGAAGAGTATCAAAGATATGAGCTTGTATTTGACAAATGTGACTATACGTGTGCGTACCTGGCCATGATGTGAAGAAAAGGCGTCCCGGGGGCTTAGGATGAAAAGTGGCCCAGGGACAGCCATGATGTAGGCGGCGGGACGCTGATCCCGTGGCTGAAGACGGTTCGGAAAATGGACGTCGTGGGCTCTCGGAATGTTGAGTGGAAGTTTGGCAGAAACCCTATATATAACTGTAGGGCCCACATTTACACCACATTTGTACCTGCTGCTACAGTGAGTTCCAGAGTAGATCCAGAGGAGATTGAGTGATTCCGGGAGCACGAGGCATCCATTTCCCGATGTGCGAGTTTCAGGTTAGTGGTTTGAACATCCTGCATAGCTATAGGTTTCCAATTTTTGGGCAGGGTAGGTACGGGGGGTCGTACGGGAGTTTTAGGGGGTGTTTGGGTAGAGGGTGGGCCCACATGCACGGGCGACTCAGTGGAAGGCACGCATGAGTGCACGCCTATACACTGAATACGCGCGCATGTGTGCGCGCCTGTAGGGCGAATAGGCACGCTCACAAGCGCGCCTGTGGGTATGACAGGCGCGCTCTAGAGCGCGCCTGTATTGTGAATAGGCACGCTCATAAGCGTGCCTCTGGGAAAAATAGGCGCGCGTGCATGCGCGCCTGTATGGTGAACAGGTGCGCATGTTTGCACGCCTGTGGGTGGTAAAACCGCGCCTTTGAGGCAAGGTTTTTGGGTGAAAAATTAGCTTACTTTGATGTTTTGGATGAGTGCGTAAGCTAATATAGGACTCTGGGTTGTGTGCAGGAGGTGATCCGTGACCATGGAGGTGCGATGGTGCGAGTGGGACTGAGAGTCGCTGCAAGAGGCTGTGGTTCGTGCGAGGCCTGCAGTTCGGGCTTCTTTAGCAGCCAGTGGGCTGCTAAAGTTCTTTGAGTGCCCTTTGTTACGGGCCCAGGAGTATTTTCTCCATTTCCTAATTGAGATGTGGAGCCCTGAGCAGCACTGCTTCCTTGTGCGAGGAGAGAAGGTTACCTTCACTGCGGTGGAGGACGTGTATTTCTTGACTGGGCTCCCCTTCCGGGGAACACTGTTGCCGGCAGATCCTGTGCTGCCAAGAGATACTCCTCTGCAGGAGGTCACCGTGCGATACTGTTCAAGCGAGCGCTACATGACTGGGTCATCAGTGCGCATCAGTGCTATAGATGCCCTACTGCATGAGTGCGTCGCAGCGATGATAGTGCGGGTGTATGGGACCCGAGCGCCCCACCGGATTAGTGGTGGCGAGCTGATGTTGATGGAGAGGGTGGTGGTGGGCCGTGAGTGGTTCGCCTGGGGTCTGACTTTACATGCACATATGATTGCGCAGCTAGACCATTGTCGGTCCACAAGTAGGGGGGAGTTCGTTTTTGGTTCCATCCTGGTGGCTTTCTTTTTAGAGAGGGTGCCTATGTTGCACCCGAGGGTGCTGCTAGAGGTACCCGGGGTACGAGAGTCGTGCTTGAGGCGGTGGGCCCAGATTTTGGTTTTCCATGGTGGTGGCGAAGGGGGACATTACTTTACTGAGGATCCAACTCAGATATGGCAGTAGATGCCGCAGTTTATACTCCAGTTCCCCTATGCGGGGGTGGATTTCCGGGGGGACCCGGATATGGTATTGCCTCCTGGGGAGGTTTTTGACCACAGAGGTACGTTGTGTATTTGTTTGTTGTGATTTATGATATATTAGTTCATATATTTGATGTATAGACACTGATACCATCTGTTGTTGCTTGTTTGGTGCATGTGCAGATTTGGCACCTCGCGGGCGTGAGGTGGATGTGTTTAGAGCGGCAGGGCAGCGAGAGCAGGAGAGGCCGCCACGTGCAGGGAGGTGTCCGAGGGATGAGGCTGCTGGGGGACCAGCAGGACCCGAGAGACTGGCGCAGAGGCGTCGCTTTGATGACCCTGGTGCGGGGCCATCTCATGCTCCTTCGGCGGCAGCCGAAGTAGATGATGATGATTTAGTCCGTCAGTTTGAGACGGTTTTTCGAGATGTGCCTGAGGGCATGTGGGTCCGCATCTAGGATGAGGAGTTCCTGGAGCAGTGTATCGGGCTACCGCCGCCATGGTGGTTGATCATGTGACGAGCAGTTGTGCTCGCCGCGATGACGAGTGGACGCCTGCCTCCTGGGCAGGGTGATCCTGCGGATGTTCCACCACCACCGCCTGGGGCAGGTGGGGGTGGGCCACCACCACCTCCGGAGGGAGGGGTAGCTGGGGGTGCATTAGAGGCACCCTGATTGTATGAGGCCTTTTGTATACCTTTTTGATAGGCTGGTGAGCCAATTTTTGTACCGTTTATGTGGCACAGGCCGAAGGGCCGATATATTTTTTGTATGTAAACAGTCAGATGCGATATATATATGAGTATACATATTTTTTGGATCCAAATGTGTTACATGTGTTTTTGTTTTTTATGATGATGATGTCTATGTTTCCTATATGCTATGACAGGGTGTATGAGATGTTTATGTATGTGTAGCTTGATGTGATATATGCCAGTCTAGCACCATGTTAGCTATGTTATCTATTGTTTGATTCAATTCTCGTGGAATATGTGTAAATGTAATGGAATCAAAATGTCGAGATAATAACCTAACTTGCAGGTATTTGCGAAAGAGGCATGGATTGCGTACACGGTACTCATTGTTGAGCTGTAGAACGACTAGCTGAGAGTCGAGGAAAACGCTAAGGTGACGAATATGATGATGTTGGGCATCAGTCAAGAGGCCTATGACAGCAGTGTATTCGGCTTGGTTGTTGGTTGCTGGTCCTAAACATATGCCATTTGAATGTAGCATTTCATGTGATGGGGTGTAGAGAGCCCAAGCAGCCGAAGCGAGATTTTGTGTCCAACGGCTGGCACCATCGGTGTAACCAATGTGGTAAGCTGGTGGAGGAGTCATCTGTCAATAGCACAAAGTATAGTTTAGACGGGAGGGTAGGGAAAAAAGATTAAAAATACTAGACAAGAAAAAGTAACCTAAAGTAGCATGACTACTTCTAAGCATAAAATTTCTTGAGGTATAACCCATTGACGGGTTCTTTGAGTGTGAGGCCTTCGAGGGAGGCCAGGATGTATGCGCCTTTGGTGAGGCAATGTTGGATGAT
>ML781733.1:399222-424315 GCA_009831015.1 Picea engelmannii
ATATATATATATATATATATATATATATATAGTCATTTAACCTATGAAACTAAAATTATCCATGAAATTATATATCATATATCATACAGACAATTATTTCAATACCATAACAATAACACTATTCATAATAATTATATCATTTATCATATAACTATCCACCACAATGTATTTCTATTTCATAGTGGGTCGAAAATTTTCTATACATAACATATAAATATTGTTTAACATACGGACTTTTATATGTATACCATACCAATGAAGACTTTAGTATAGCGTAATAAACATACACCATAACATTATGGTTTTTTCTAGCGCCACAAACATAACCTATTCCTAACACCGACTATTAACATAGTGCAACAATGAAATGGTTCAAAAACCGTTTGTCGTGGATTACAGGTTGGGTCCTATAGAATTTACTCTTAGTATGGTTCATTAATGGTGAGGAATGTCCCGTACCCTCTAGGCTAACACTTAGGCAACCATGCGCAATGTAGGCTTGCCATGTCCTAGAATTTACATGGCAGGGGTAATGGTGTGTACCTATTGCGTTTACTCCTCTAATGAGGCCCTCGAGGTAACGTTATTTCATTGTTTTCCCCCTCTGGTCCTACAACAATTTTTGTCTTTGTGTTTGAAACATGACCGATGCACTTCCTTGAGGTTCAACTCTAGTGCGCGATGAGGAAAACAACAATGCATACCCAAGGTTGTTTATACGCCAAGGTGAGTAACGTTTTTGTTGTTTAAGACCTCTGTAAAAAATATTTTATGCTTCTGTTTGATGCAAATGTAATTATTTGAGCTCAAAATAACAAGCCTCGTGGTTTCCTTTCTCTGTTTGAGAGTTGACAGTTGTGCCCGTATGCATTTTCCACCCAAAATTTCCACTGGGTTTATGGTTTTGAGTTTGGAGAGTTATTGTTTTTCCCTCTTGGTTGATTTTTAAGATTATAACCTATACTCAAGAGTCCTTTCCCAGTTGGACTGTGGCTCATAACATTTTAATGTAAAACCCTCTGTTTTTTTATTGTTCTTGTCATTGTATTACTAGTATTCTTACTCTTTGGGATTCACCCGGAGATCCCAACACTTGCTATGGAGGTTGGCGTTATCAGACTTGTTTTTTGTTGGTACTCTGTAGGGGATTTTTGTAATTTTCACTCTGTATTTATATGGAAATATTAACCCTCTGTGGGGAGTTCGAATTTTACCCTCTATGGGAATTTGTAATTTACGCTCTGTGTATGTAAACAACATGATTAATACTCTATGGGGATTCATAGTTACGCTCTATGTAAATATATTAACACTCTATGGAAATTCGTAATTTACACTCTATGTATGTAAATAGAAATATTAACCCTTTGTGGGGATTCGTAATTATGCTCTGTGTAATTATATGTAGTGGTATTAATCCTCTATGGGAATTCGTAAAATTACGATCTGTGTAATTATATTCAGTAGTGTTAATCCTCTGTGGGAATTCGTAGAATTACACTCTGTGTTATGGTTTTCATATTTATTTTCCATGCATATAATTAACAATATAAACAAGGTTTTAATTGTTTGAATCAACACCTCCTTGTACCCTTTGGTTATAAAATGATTTCTCTGCCGAGAGGGATCAGGTTCTTACTATAATTTTATTTAATTGTAATGATTCATTGAGAACAAAACATAGGTCACATCATATGCGCCTCTTATGAATGTTCATTGATCTAATACTTCCTCACTGTGATCGTTACACAAATCGGGAATTCCACTGTGTGGTTTCGGGAAAAGAATGACAGACTCTTTTTAAATGCTAACATTTTCCATATTCGATTCCTTCTGTGTATTGGTCCTACACACGAGGTTGGAGATATATTAATGTGTACTTCCAATTTTCTTAATCTATACAGAGTCTATTTGGATGTTAGTTATTTACTTTCACTTTCTTTGTTTTATGGGTGAAGTTCTATGCATGGATATGTGAAATTAATGATGGGGCCCTTTTTTGTTTTGCGAGGGTAACCATCAACTGATTTGGGGTCCACTCCTCCTCCTCATGGATCATGGACAGATTGTCACACAAGAGCAAGTGGCAATCTAGTTCTTCATTGGACTCAAGAAAAGTATTGTCCTTGACTTATTATTATTGATTAATTTCCATAGAATTAAAATATTATCACAGTTTACTAAACCTGCCTTTTACTTCCTTTGCATGTTGTTCAAGTTGGAAAACTTAGATGAAGGAATCATCTTACTCGAAATGTATTCGAGTTCCATGTCCTTCCGCGCATTAAATTCGGTTATAAACAGATTTCATGTATACTTTCTTAGAACTTTGGTTACAATATAAGCAGTTGTGGAGTTTGGATTGTGGTACTCCAACTGGATTATCCCATCATAAGAATTTGAACTGGATTATCCCATCATAGGAATTTCAACTGGATTATCCCAACTAATCGGGGTTGTGCATTTCGTTTTGTATAATGCTTCAAAGGGACTCACATTGGCTGACGTATGATAGCCATTATTGTAAGAAAATTCAACTATGTGTAGGTACTCCTCCCACTTAGTTGGTTTCTTTATCACATACATTTGTAGCATGTCTTCCACAATCTGATTCGTTCGTTCGATTTTCCCATTCGTTTGTGGATGGTATCTTGTGCCAAAATTCAGGTTAGTATCCAATCCTGCAAACAATTCCTTCTGAAACTTTGACGTAAATTTGACATCTCTATAGGATATCGCCATCGTAGGAATTCCATACAATCTAAATATTTCTTTCATAAAAATTTCAGCAATATTAATTTCCTTATAAGTAGATTTCACAGGTATAAAATGTGTAGATTTTCTAAGTTTATCAATCACTACCATAATCTCCCATAGTCTTAGGAAAACCTATGATGAAGTCCAACGAGATAATCTCCCACTTCCATTCTGGTATAGGTAGGGGTTGTAGTAGACCAGTTGGATGCTGATGTTTAGCCTTTACCTGTTGACAATCCAAGCATTTAGATACATATTCAGTTGTTTCACTCTTCATGTTAGGCTAATAAAACAATTTTCTTAAGGTTGTTATCATTTTCTGGTATCTTGGATGACCAAAATACGGCCTTTTGTGAAATTTTTCAAGAATTTTTTATTTTAATTTAGCAAAATTAGGTACATACAACCTATTTTTGAACCTTAGCATTCCATTTTTATCTAAACTCATCTCTGTTATGTTTAGTTTTTCTACATTTTCTTGTAATTTCATTGTTGTTTTGATGTATTTTTAGTCATTACATATTGCATATTTTTTTATTTATTCGATGACATTTTCTTCTTTTCTAACACTTATCTCAAAAATTCCATTAGTCCTCCAACTTAGGGCATCTTCAATTTTTTTTTCTTTTCCTTTGATGTGTCTTACATCGAAAACAAATTCACCTAAAAAGGCTATCCATCTCTCTTGCCTTGCATTGAGATCTAGTTGACTCAATAAAAACTTTACACCATTGTTGTTGGTTAGTAAAATAATCTTTCTCTCCATTAAATAATGTCACCACATTTTCAGTGCATGAATTACAATTTCTAACTCCAAATTATTTGTAATGTAATTCCTTTCATGTTCTTTCATTTTACTTTATTCGTAACAGATGACGTGTCTATATTGTGCTAGGACACCTCCTAAGGATTCTTTTCTTGCATCCACACAAACTTTAAAGTCTTTATCAGGATCTACTACCCTTAGAATAGGTGGCGTAGTTAAAAGTCCTTTTAATTTATCAATTTTTTACTGCACTATTGTGACCAAGTAAATCTTATTCCCTTTTTCTATAGGGATGTAATTGGATACATGATCTTAGAAAATCCTTCGATAAATTTTTGGTAATAACCAAAAATTCCCATGAATTATATGATGTCTACTACATCCTTAGGGATAAGCCATTCCATAATGCCTTTTATCCTTTTTGGATCAACTCCAATACCCTCTCCGGATATCACATGTCCTAGGTACTATATCCTTCTTTTGTAGAAGTTGCACTTATCAAACTTCACATACAACTTGTATTTCCTTAAGGTCTACAATACTATTTTCATATGTTCTTCATGTTCCTCTTCCGTTTTCGAGTAAACTAAAATATCATTGATAAACACCAACACAAATTTATCCAGGTATTGACTAAATATAATATTCATCAAACACATAAAGGTTGTTGGTGCATTAGTAAGACCAAATAGAATTATGACAAACTCCTAGTGTCTGTATCATGTTCTAAATGTTGTTTTATTTATATATCCATCCTTTATTCTGACTTGGTGATAACCATACCTTAAATCTAACTTAGAGAAGATCTTTTCTCCTCCCACTTGGTCAAACATGTCATTAATTCTAGGTAAATGATACTTATTCCTGATCGTCATCTTATTTAGTTGACAATGGTAAATGCATAGTCTCAAAGTGTCATATTTATTTTTGATGAAAAGAACTGGTGCTCCCCAAGACTAGACACTTGGTTTGATATATTCTTTATCTAACAGTTCTTGCAACTGAATTTTCAGCTCCGTTAATTTGGGTAAACTCATTCTATAGCATTCCTTAGATATTGGGGAAAATCCAAGTAGTATATCAATAGAAAAATATATCTCTCTTCTTGGAGGTAGTTCTGGTATTTCATCCACAAATACATCTCTAAACCCATCTAGCACCGCAAAGTCCTCTAAACCAGGTTTTTTTTCCTTTTCTAATAGATTAGTTGCCTAAACAACATAAACTTGGAAACCTTTGTTCATACATTTATTAAACTGCTTGGCTGATATTTGCCTAACCGAAACTTGTTTTTTGATCCCTTGTATCGTCCTAACTGTGTTGTTTTCATATATGTAAATAAGTGTCTTTTTGTAATAGTTCAAAATTACTTTATGTTTCTCTGGCCAGTCCATTCCAATGATCATATCATAGGATCCCAAAGGTAAAATGTTCAAATCTAAGTCTTTACTTTGATCGTGTATGCTGAGTTCACATTCAGGAATAAAATATGTTACTTTTTTCTTGGTCCTTGTTGCTAACTGTACTAACTAGGACTTAGCATGATTTATTTTCTTGATTTTGTTTAATTCAACTAAACCAAGAGTAACATAACTCAGACTAGCTCCTAGGTCAATTAATATGGAAATGTGGTTATCATGAATTTTACCTTCAACCTCCCCGTTAGTGGATTGATTATAAGCGTGCCTGCCATCCACAACTGCATTAATTATGTGCACGGTTATGCCCATACCTCCTACAATAGAAGCTTCTTACAGGTTATGAACTGTAGTTCTTGTTGTGGAAATTAAGCATGGAAAGCTTCTCCTCAAGTGAGGATCTCCACACTCCCAACACTTGAATTGTTCTTTGGGGATGTCCCCAACTTTCTTGACTCCCAGGTTAACTGGTCTACCTCCCCCTTGATCACTCGGGGTGTTGGAATGATAGTCATTTTTTTGGAAGCCTTTGGCCATATTCCAGAAAGGGGTTGGTTGGAAACCTTTTTTTCACTGATTCATTCTATCATGTTTCTTGTCCTTCCATGACTTGGAAATTTCATACCTCTATTTGTACTGATCGTAGCACATACAAGACTTTATAAACACTTCATTTAAAGTCTTGGGTTTTTCAAATTCAATTATGTCTTTGTACAACTTTGGTAGACATCTTAAGAATCGTTGTATCTTTACCTTATCTTCCTTGATGTATGGTACAAATCTCAATAGTTATAGAAATTTATTTATCATATCGTCCATGGTCATTTGTTTGAGTCTTAGCTTGTAAAATTCCTTAGTCTTTCTTTCGTAATATCTTTCTGACAAATATTGATTCTTGAAATATTTCTTAATATCTTACCATTCCATTTGTTTCTCTTTCAATCCCTTAGCCAATTTAAGATGTTGCCACCATATATTATTGGATTAATTGTAAATATGGAAGTATTTATTTATATATAGTATCCATGATTCATCCTCCTCACCCATCCTTGATTCTTTGTCAAAGGTGGATGGTTTTATTTTCTTGAATTCACCTTCCAGGTGATCTACTTGTTTTATTTTTCTTACTGTAGCTATTTTGTTTCATCACATGTGTGTGTCTTCAGAACAACTATTCTCATTTTCTGCTTCATGACCATAGTTTTTAGAGGACCTTTTCCTGACTTATTCCTCATTTTCATTGTCCTTTGGGATCTTCTTTGTTACTATATGATGAAACAACATTTAATTTATTTCGAACTAGTCTTCCTGTTCCTTTTTCAACATTTCTTTATCTTCTTTAAACACTTTTAGTTCCATGATGAGGTTCTTCATTGTTTCCAAAACCTGGGTGGTTGAACTTCCTTCATTCTTATGCCCTAGTTGTTTAGGAAATCCTTGATTAAGATTCTCTTCACGTATTTTTCTTCTTCATTTTGTGATGGAATTATCACAACATACCAATAATTTTTTGTTTGTAACAATAAACATATTTGTTAGTTTTTCTTCAATAGAAAATAAAAACTTAAAATAATTTGTCCTTTCCCTGAGGTCCATGTGTTGTAACCTTTAGCTCTAATACCAATGTAATGTACCCCAAATTTCCCAAATAAAAAAAAATGTTAGGGGGCATTAAAGTTCCTTGACTCTTCAACATTTGAGTGCGACAAAAAGATAATCCATTAAAATATCTTTATTCCTTTATTGTATGCATAGTAGATTTATCGTCGCTATTGGATTAGAATCATACACTTATTTCTAATTAAGACAATTGCGACCAGGGATATCATAGCCCTTAGAATAAATATCATGTCTATGTCAAGACATGCTATCTAAAATACAACGCGTAATAAACTATAGACTATAGACTATCGTATGGATACCATCACACTAACACTACCCATATCAATATATATATATATATATATATATACATATATATATATATACATATATACATATGATAGTAACATTATCCATGAAATTATATATCGTATATCATACAGACTATTATGTGGATAGCATAACAATAACACTCTTCCTAATAATTATATCATTTATCATATAACTATACACCACAATGTATTTTTATATCATAGTGCGTCGAAAAGTTTCTATACATAACATATAAATATCGTTTAACATATGGACTTTTATATGGATACCATACCAAGGAATAATTTAGTATAGTGTAACAAACATACACCATAAAATTATGGTTTTGTTCTAGCGCCATGAACATAACCTATTCCTAACAATGCTAAACACTACCCAAGTATTAACATAGCTCAACAATGAAGTGGTTCGAAAACCATTTTTGGTGGATGATAGGTTGGGTCTTGTGGCATTTATTCCTAGTCTGGTTCATTAATGGTGAGGACTATCCCGTACCCTCCAAGATGACCCTTAGGAAACCACCCCCAATGAAGGCTCGCCATGTCCTCAAATTCCCATGGAAAAGGTATTGGTGTATACCTACTTCATTTACTCCTCTAATGAGGGCCTCGAGGTAACATCTGTTCATTGTTTTCCCCCTTTGGTCCTATAACAATTTTTGTCTCTACATTTGAAACATGACCAGTGCGCTTTGGTGAGGTTCGACTCTGGTGTGCTAAGAGTTAAAAAACAATTCATACCCGGGGTTCTTTATACGCCAAGGTGAGTAACATTGTCATTTCGTAAGAACGATGTGAGAAATATTTCATGATGTGCTCTATGTTTGATGAAAATGTAATTAGTTGAGCTCAAAATAACAGGACTCGTGGTTTCCTTTCTATGTTTGAGATTTGACAGTTGTGCTCGTATGAATTTGATACAAGAATTTCCACTGGGTTTATGGTTTTGAGTTTGGAGAGTTATTTTGTTTCCCTCTTGGTTGATTGTGTAACATCCTGCTCTGGCACACTGAGAAAACTTATTCTTTGAGGAGACTTGCTCGTAAGTGATCTGGACTATTATCATATTAAAACATTTTTCCTTGATTATGATGTGTTATGATAGATGACATGATGTTTTACTTCATTGAGATAAACAGGTTCTATTGACTCGGTTTTACTAAGTGTGCAGGGTTTTGGACCTTGAGGATCCAGAGGCATCGACGGAACCCCTTGGACTCTGGATCGAGTTAGGGAGTGTGCTATTGGGTTTTGATTATTTTACTGTGATTTTAGTACATTTGATTAGATGATATGATGTGGACATGTTTTGACAAGATTGTTGATGATGCAGGCTGATGATAGCTTGCCGACCAGACTCACATATGGAGTAAAGGGGCCACACACACACGACTACCAGAGAGGTTGAGGGAGAGGTGTGGATAGAAGCCCTACCACAACCTACTAGCACTCCCGCCATGGCTCGAACTGTAGGTTAACGATTACCTAGTTTGAGAGGACCCACGATGCCATGAGGGTAGACTGTGACAGTCACTCACGATGATTCTAAGGGCCGTGCAATAAGGCGGGGGCCTTATTCCTTAGAATCCCTTAGTCTCCCACAAGTTCACCTGGTGGAGTGTTGACTCCAGGGGTTATTGATGTTGTTAAGAACCTGAATAGATCTACAAATATAATCACCACAAACAATGAATATACAATAGATCCACAAAGCAAGATAGAATAAACCACACTTTATTATTACCAAAACCCTTGAGGTAGGGCAACACCATACAATGGATCCTATTATGAAAGGGATCCTCTCCTGTTCACTTGCCTCTTCGAGGGGGCATCCTCCTATTGAGCTATCGCTCCAAATACCATACTTCTCTTCATGTCTCATTAAATTGCTTGAACCCCTTTATATAGTGCTATCATCTCCTAAGAAAATTCTAGAGGAGGAATCTTCTAGAAGTAGAACCTTCTAAGAAGCCCTCTTACATTAATTATATCTAATTACCCATTTATTATATCTAACTACTATAGTGGGCCTTATTTAATAATATAGTGGACCTAGTCCACCTTACATTGAATGACCTCCACTATTATCACTATGGGCCCTCTAGGCCCCCCCACTACCTCTCTAGCTACCTTATAGATATCTACCAATCAGTCAAGAAGCGAGTGGCACCCTTGGAGCACATGGTGCATCCTGAAGGGCAGGTCGCGCAAAAGAAAAAAAAGAGGTGAGTGGCACCCTTGGAGCACGTGGTGAGTCCTGAAGGGCACGTTGCACAAAATAAACAAAAGAGGAAAGTGGCACCCTTGGAGCAGGTAGTGTGTCCTGAAGGGCACGTCGCATTGATTATGTTAAAGGAACAAACGTAGATGTCCCTAAGACTAATATCTCATTAAGAAATTTTAAAACAACTTTCCTAATTAAAATGTCGCCTAGTTCAGAATATAAGTCCTAAGTCTAAAAGTTCGCTAGGGGTAAAATTTTGTCTACCCATAAAAAATTATCTCTCTAAAAATAAAATAATAAAGTTTAAAATAAAAACCACTTAAGTAATAATTGTGGACTTCATAAATTTTTGGGTAAAATGAAGAGAGTAAGAACTTAAATAAAATATGAAAAAAAATAAGGGGGGTAAAGAAGAATTTAATTATTTAACTTGTGAAAGTGTAAAAGATATTAAATTATTAATAAAAAGGAAAGGAGCTTAATTTGCGCAATTGCCATTTTTGGCTCTAATAAAAATGGGAAAGAAGGGAATAATAAAAAAATTAGGAAACTAGGGAATGGAGGTGACATAAAAAGGGAAAGAGGGAACTTATGGTAAAAAGAAAGAGGTCAACTTAGTAAAGAATCTGCATTCAAGAACCTTCTAATTTTGAACTGACTTAGCATTTTCATTTGAGGGAAAGTATTTAAAACCTACGAGGGAATCTAGGGACACCTAGGAGTAAATTTAGGAGTAACTCTAGGTGGGTGAGGGAATTGAGACATTTATTAATTTATAGAAAATAATTATTGGAGGAAAGTGGGGGATGGACGACACATGTACGAAGGAGAATTATTAGAAGATTTTTATTAAAACTTAAATTAAATGAGATTTAGGGAATGTTTGGAAGTTCTAAAACTCTATAAAGGAGAGGAAGGAGGAGGAATGAGGGGATCGACTGTTAGCATAACGTTACACTGCCTTATTTGTGACTTGACTGATTACTTGTGGGGAGTTGGGATTTCCCAGCTCGGATAGGAGTCGTAGCTCGGCCTTGCGAGGCGAGATGGGAGCTGGACGTACCATCTAGATAGTGTGTGGCCCCTTTGCGACTTGGGGGGCTAAGGGGGAGGCATAATACCCCTAGCATTGGCTGGGAGGTACCGGTGTAGTCTAGATGGTCGACAAGCGGGAGTGGCATGGAGCGCACAGACGTCATTCGAGGGAGGCGACAAGGCAAAGGTATGCTCGTTATGTTGTAGAGTAGAATGCATTAGGAACTTATGATTGATCTATATGTTGATTGTAAGTGGATGAATTATGCCTTGAGATTTTTCCCATTCGATTGATTGCCTAAATTTTTGTGGTCAGCGTTCTGGTCTGGGTTTACTATTCATTGGTTGGATCTTAAGTTTCGGCGTTACTCTTCGTGCTGTATTTTCCTGGATGTGGTATATTTGCATTTAAAATTTTCACTGCATAGTTTTATAGTTATGACATTCACTGATATAGTTATAATGCATGGTTGTTATACATGGATGCATTGCAATAGTGAATTCACACGATATTAATATAACATGTTCTTCTGTCATTTACACAAATAATGAGAAAATTTACTGAGGTAATAAATATAAACTTTCACTTCTGTCTTTTACATCAAACTCTTCTGGTAACGGATGTGATGGTAATTTCACTCAACAAAGGCGAATTCGTCAGATTTGGTTAAGTACATTTTACTCCAGTCGTTTACTCAGATAATGAAAAAGAAAAAGAAAAAAAAAATTGAAATCCTTCTATATGGATGTAGCGCCAACTCGTTCTGTAACCGGTGTACACATATTACATATGATTTATTATCTAGATAACAAAAAAATGGTTATTTCGTTCTATGATGGGGGTAAGGGCGTTTTGTTTTGGCAAAGCCCATCTTGGACAATCTCATTGTAAGACTGGTTCTGAATTTCATTCTGGCATTGGGTATCCTAAGATTACAGTCCACATACTTGAACAAAGGCCCTTCACCGGAAGTTTGTTCGCTTCATGGTAGATGAAAACATTCTCTTCTAAAACTACATTCTTTTCCCACCGTTGGCCAAGGAAAATATCCCTTTCTCACCTTCTGATGATTGTCCAGTTGTAAACCTATCTGTAGTTCCACCCTTGGTTCCTTTGTAAATGGTCTGAGGAAATAGTTATGATGTTCAGGTGCCGCACATCTATCCTTGGGTATGGCTGAGTTTTTCGTTGTCAAAATCTTGCTTCCTGGGCGAATCTCTTTTTTTACCACTTCGACTTCCTTACAATCATTAACCTCCTTGAGAGATTCGTAACTTTTACTACACAAGAAATTGTGTTATGATCATGGGCTCTCATGTATATAATTATCCTTGTAATTATCACTGGATATATCTTTGGTTGGGACAGTCCTTGAAGGATTTGGACCAGCGTTAATGCCCGAGTATCGTTGAGCATAGACAGAGAACCTCACCCTTCTTTCCAACTACCTTACTAACATAAATTAACTAAGGGAAAACAAGTCTCCCCCTGGGCGTTACCCTGAATTACCGTGCTCATGCGTTCCTCCTTACTCAGTCATTCTTGCTATTCTTGGCCATCCCAATGGATCCCAGGCACAACCTCTCATCATTGCACCTTTAAACTACCCCTATAAGGAAAAGAAGGAGACGAAACGATTGGAACAAGAGATGCCAACGTTACATGAACTGATAGGATCAATTTTATTTGTCTCGTTACTAAATTCCATAACATTGTTGTATTCATTACCTAATAGTAGCCCCTATTTTATCTTAGATAATGTTTCTTTAAATCTAATGGCCAAGAGATGGAGGAGTGACTTAACTCAGAAAATGTTGACCGGATGAGACTTATTAAAGATAGCAATAAAAACATTATCCAACTACCCTAATTGGCTATTTATAGCAGTCTACTTTATGTTAATCAAGCATTCTACTTTATAACATCAACTACTTTACTTGTTAGTATTTACAATAGCAATCTACCTCATTTTCAATAAAAACAATCTACTTTTTAGTTAATGTTTCATAGCAGCAACTACCTTATTATGTTAGTTCGTAAAAATAGAAATCTACCTTAATTTAAATGAAAGCAATCTATTTTTACAGTTAATATTCATGGCAACAACTACTTTATTTCGTTAGTATTTAAAAATGGCAATCCACTTTATTTTAATAAAGGCAACTTACCTTTCAGTTAACATTTCCTAACAAGCAATTACTTTATTTCAGTTAGTATGTAATAAAAGCAAGCTGCTTTAATTTAGTTAATGCCTCAATTAAGGCTAAGGGCTAGTAGATAGAGAGGATAATTATTTCTAGATAGTATCGATGCTAAAATGTTTATGGTAATTACAACAAATTGGGTAAGCTCTTAAGCAGAAAATTTATTTTCAAGCATTATTTATTTCCAAAAATTTGCATACCTACAATTGATGTTATGATGGTGTGTCCATGTGCCTTGAAGGGAACTAATAATTAGGAGGCACCATGAAAAGAGGTGATGCTTGTTGAATTAAGTTACAGTTTTTTCACCATGAAATCATTACTTTTGTTTTGTATGTTGCGTTAATTATTGGTTCTCAATTACTGGATATCGATTATAAATTTAGATCATTGAGTTAATGTTAATGTTAATTTATATGCTTGCGATAAAATATTTTGAATATTGAATTAATTAGGGATTTATGATCATTGCATTGTTGAGACAATTATTGGTTCATAATTATTTTCTATTGAATTATAAGTTTAGATCATTGAATGAATGTTGATGTAAATTTTACAATGTTTGCGTCAAATGATTTTAGGATATTTCATTAATTATTGATCTATAATTAAAGATTAAATGTTAATTATTGCATTAACTGACAATTATAACTATTAATTATATTTACGATAATAATTAATGACTAATTATCTTGTTAAATGTTAAACCAGTCGAAGTTCAAACTTGTACAATAAGGTCCCTTGAATGTTGTTTTAGAGGGTACCTTGATGATGAATTATGATCTAAAGCTGTGCAATGGAATGGACTTAAGACTCATGTAGATTGTAGCCCCTTGTTTAAGTAATGTTGTACCGAGTTGTAAACCTTTGTGTGCTTGGTATGCTTGTGTCGGGTAGGACATAGACACCTCCATGTTCCTCAAAACAGTCACCAACCCTGAGACCTTAAATGGTTAAAATCGATGGGAACCTGGGCTTGAGTGTTGCTTATGTTTCTTGGAGGTCCTGACCATTGCAGGGTAGGATGGATGGGTAGTCAGTCTTGTTTATAGTCGATTGATTGTCATTTAATGAATGTAGATACTTGATGTGTGTCTTAGGTTGTCATGTTGTGGTTGTCATTGTATGTGTCTTGTTCGTCGTTGAGTGGTGACAGATAGTCGAATGTGTTTATTACCCTCACCCAAGTGCACACACAATTAAATATATATATATATATATATATATATATATATATGTACTTGTTATATGAGGATCGTCATCGTAACGAGGAGGATCATTACATATGGTATCAGAGTGGGTTCAACCTATGACTTGGGATCGCTACAGCTTTTGTTGACATGATTTGATTATACTGTTGCTAGTCGAGTTGATTGTGTGCGTGTAGGTAATCATGGCTAGAGGATGTTGTGGAGGCAGGATGATGAGATCCTTTCAGCACATGTTTGAGGCTCTGATCATCCACTTGGATAGAGATGAGACAAGGGCACCGACACCCGCTGAGGTTCCACAACACGCACCGACCGTTACTAGTAGCATTCACTGTGAACTCGAGAAGGTCAAATTTCTCGAGTTCTTTGGTGCCCCAGACGGTGCAGCTGCCAAGGCATGGTTGGAGAACATGGAAATGTTCTTCACACTTCGCGATTATACTTTCGACATGAAGGTCCACATGGCGGTCTTTCAACTAAAGGGGAGTGCTCTTCTATGGTGGAAGATGCTTCTACCACAACTGAACATGGTCGTCAAAGACGTGTCATGGGAACTGTTCGAGGAATGGTTCCAGGAGAGGTACCTTTCAAAGGAATTCATTGAGCGTCAAATCAATGAGTTCAACACCATACGATAGGGAGTTTCTCTGGTATGCTCCACACCTTAACACTGAAAAATTTAAGGTCAACCGGTTCGTGTTCATCCTTAACAACAATCTACATGCAAAGGTTAGGATTTTGATGCCTCAAACCTTGCATGATGCCGTCCATAAGGCCCTCATAGCAGAGGAGGAGCTTATCATTCGGGGTCAGACTAGGACTCCAGCGAGACCAACAGGGAAGGTTTCATATGGAGCACAACAACACCAGACACCAATGAGACATACGTTGGGATATCATGGCTTCCAGAGGGGATCCACTTTCACCACACCCCGGCGACCAATGCCTCAGCAACAGACACCTTATCAGGGACCACCGCATTAGCAACAACAAAAATTTAGGCCTATTTAGAAGAATAGATGAAGATTCCAGGCTGGTGGGATGACATCTTCTACTTTGGGTACTAGGACTACTGGGCTGAAGAAGGGGTGTTGGACGTGTGGGGAGCCACACTACTAGCGTGACTGTCCTATGGAGAGGGCCAGAGCATCCAGATTAGTCGAACCCACTACCATGGGAGATATGGGAAAGGCCCATCGGATTCATGTAGTGGTGAATAACCGCCAGGTAGAGCATCATTCGACTGTGCTCAAGACAACAGGTACCATCGCTGACTAGACCCTTAGTATTTTGATAGATCCCGGTGCTACCGAGAGTTTCATTTATGGTGCAGTGCTAAAAATGATTAAGGTAAAGGTAGTCGAACATGATGAGTTTAGCTTCATAGAGATAGATTTGGGAGCCAAACAGAAGGTTGGAGGAAAGGTTATGGGATGTTCCCTTAACCTGGGAGATTTTGTCATGAGGAACAACTTGTACGTCACGATATTAGGATCTTATGATGTCATAATTCATATGGATTGGTTGGAATCGCATGAGGCGATACTCAATTGTAAGACGAAATGGTTGAGCTTGATCGATGATGAGGGACAGAGACATGTGATTGTAGGATGGAACCAGGGAGTTTCCTTGAGGGTTGTCTCTTCCTTACATTTACAAAAGAGTATGTGCAAGGGGTGCAAGCTTTATGCGATCCTTGCGTTAAACGAGAAGGGAGTAGCAGAAGGTCTTGAGCACCTTCTGGTGGTGAGAGAGTTTGCAGACACGTTCCTGGAGGAGTTACCTGGGATGCCATTGGAGAGGGAATTGGAGTTTACCATAGACCTAAAACCGAGGATGGAACTGATAGCAAGGACACCTTATCGGATGTCGGCCCCAGAGCTACAAGATTTGAAAATGCAACTGAAAGAGTTGCTAGGCCTGGGACTGATATGTCCTAATGTGTCACCATGGGGTGCACCGGTTATTTTCATACAAAAGAAGGATGGATCGTGGAGGCTTTGCATTGACTACTGTCAACTGAACAAGGCTACAATCAAGAATCAGTATCCCTTGCCGAGAATTGATGATCTATTCGATCAAATGAAGGGTGCGACAGTGTTCTCCAAGATCGATTTGCGATCAGGGTATCACCAGTTGTGGATCAAGGAGGATGATATCCCTAAGACCGCCTTTAAGACGAGGTTTGGACATTACAAGTTTACTGTCTTACCATTTGGAATGACAAATGCCCCAGGGTTATTTATGAGTTTGATGAATCGGGTGTTCCACAAGTACTTGGACAAGTTCGTCCAAGTATTCATTGACGATAATTTTATTTACTCTTGTATGATGGAGGATCATGATGAGCACTTGCGCTTGGTACTACAGTGTCTTTGAGAGCACAAATTGTATGGGAAATTGTCAAAATTATATTTTTATCAATCAAGGATTCACTACTTAGGGCATGTCATCTCTGGTGAAGGTATCGCCCTAGATCCAACCAAGTTCGAGGATATTATGGAATGGCCTGCGCTGACAAATGTCATGGAAGTGTGTAGATTTATGGGTTTAACAGGATACTATCGACGGTTTGTCGAGGCATTTTCAAAGATAGAAAATCCAATCACGGAATTGCAGAAGAAAAACAAGAAGTTTGTTTGGACCGAGAAATGTGTGGAAGCATTTCAGAGGCTTAAGGAGTTGTTAGCAACAACATTGATACTAAAGGTCCCTGACATGGACGTGGACTTCTTGGCATGCACTGACACATCCAAGGAAGGTTTAGGCGGAGTCTTGATGCATAACAGACGAGTAATTGCTTACATTTCAATGAAATTGAGAAGGAATGAAGAGAACTACATGATGCATGATTTGGAGTTATTAGCTATCATATATGCCTTGAAGGTTTGGAGACACTACCTTGTTGGATGAAAATTTGAACTAAAGACTGATCATTGTGGACTACAACAATTTTTTACGCAAAGCGAATTGAATGCACGACAACGACGTTGGTCGGAATTGCTTAGTGAGTATGACTTTGAGATTACTTACATAAAAGGAATAGTGAACCCAGTGGCGGATGCTTTGAGTCGGAGACCACGCATATTTTTTGTGTTGCCTCTTCAGACGAATCTACGTGAAAATATTCTAACTTTACAGTGTGATGACGACTAGTACAAAGAGGTTGAGGGTTTTATCAGACAAAACACAATGAATGACCCCGATATGAGGGATTTTCATTTGATAGAGATGCGTTATTGAGGTTTAAAAGTTGTATTTACGTACCGCCAAATGAAGAGTTGACAATGTTGATCCTGAGTGAGGCTCATAGAGCAGTTTAAATGTCTCACTCGGGAGTCACGAAGATGAGGGCAGACCTTAAACCCTTATTCTTCTAGAAGGGAATGAAAGCCAACATAGTCAACTATGTGGCCAGATGTCTGGAGTGCCAGTAGGTAAAGGCTGAACATAGACACCCGACAAGATTACTACAACCACATGCCATTCAGGAATTGAAATGGGAGGTCATTTCAATGGATTTTATTGTTGGATTGCCACTGACGACAAGGAGACATGACTCTATTTTCATAGTAGTAGTCACTCTGACGAAGAGTGCTCACTTTATTCCTATGTGTACGACGTATCAAGCACCTGACATAGCTAGAGTTTTCATCAATGATATTTTGAGGCTGCATGGCGTGCCTAAGAAGATTATATCCAACCGAGGATCGGTGTTTACTAGACGGTTTTGGATGAGTTTCCAAGAGGCCTTGGGAAACCAACTTAACTTTAGTACTACGTATCACCCAAAGACTGGCGGGCATACTGAACGAATGAACCAAACCTTGGAGGACATGTTGCACATGTACATGATGGACCAACAAAATCATTGGGAGGAATTATTGCCACTAGTAGAGTTCACTTACAACAACAGTTACTAGAGAACCATTAAGGTAGAGCCTTTAAAGTTTCTTTACGGGTGACCATGTCAAATTCCCTTGAGTTGGGATCAGCTTGAGCATAAGGTCCTGGTGGGACCAGAAGCGATCCAAGAAATGGAAGAGCAAATGAAAACCATAAGACAAAGGATTAAAGAAGTGCAGGATCGACAAAAGAGTTATGTCAGTGTGCACCGAGTCGACCGTAGTTACGAGGTCGGCGATCGAGTCTTCTTTCGGGTTAAACCACATAAGAGTTTGATCAAGTTTGGAAAGGGAGCTAAACTCTCTCCTAGGTTCGTGGGACCTTTCGAGATTGTGGAAAGAAAGGGGCCCGTGGCCTATCGACTAGCCTTGCCTGATTCTTTGAGGCATATGCACGATGTTTTTCATGTATCTGTTTTGAGACATTATATTAGTGATCCTATACATGTGATTGACATGAGTTCCTTGCAGGTATTGGATGAGGGAGCGCTCATGGCTAAGCTGGTCCACATCTTATATCACCACGTTCGACAGTTACGGTGTCGAACGGTAGATCAGGTCAAGGTCTAGTGAGACAATTATAGTCCGCACTCGGCGACCTGGGAGGACGCATATGATATGCGCCAACAATTTCCATTTTTGTTTGATAGATAAACTTATGATATTGTGATACACTTATTTTGGCATTTATACTATGAAACTTTAGGACGACGTTTAGACGAAGAGGGGTTGTATGTAACATCACGCTCAGGCACACTGAGAAAACTTATTTGTTGAGGACACTTGCTCGCAAGTGATCTGGACTATTATGATATTAAAACATTTGTCCTTGATTATGATGCATTATGATAGATGACATGATGTTTTATTGCATTAACATAGACAGGTGATATTGAATCAGTTTTACTGAGTGTGCAAGGTTTTGGACCTTGAGGATGCAGAGGCATCGACAGAACCCCTTGGACTCTGAATTGAGTCACGGAGTGTGGTATTGGGGTTTGATTGTTTTACTGTGATTTTAGTACATTTGATTAGATGATATGATGTGGACATGTTCTGACAAGATTTTTGATGATGGAGGCTGACGATAGCTTGCCGACCAGACTCACATATGGAGTAAAGGGGCCACACACACATGACTACCATAGAGGTTGAGGTAGAGGTACGAATAGCAACCCTGCCACAGCCTACTAGCACTCCAGCCGTGGCTCGAACTATATATTAACGATTACCTAGTTCGAGAGGACCCATGATGCCTCGAGGGAAGACCACGATAGTCGCTCGCGATGATTCTAAGGGGCGTGCAATAAGGCGGGGGCCTTATTCCTTAGAATCCCTTAGTCTCCCACAAGTTCACCTGGCAGAGTGTTGACTCCAGAGGTTATTGATGTTTACCAATCAGTCAAGAAGCGAGTGGCACCCTTGGAGCACGTGCTGCACCCTGAAGGGTAGGTCGCGCAAAAGAAACAAAAGAGGTGAGTGGCACCCTTGCAGCACGTGGTCCGTCCTGAAGGGCATGTCACACAAAAGAAACAAAAGAGGCGAGTGGCACCCTTGGAGCATGTAGTGCCTCCTTAAGGGCACGTCGCGTTGATGATGTTAAAGGAATGAACCTAGATGGCCCTAAGACTAATATCTCATTAAGAAATTTTAAAACAACTTCCCTAATTAAAATGTCGCCTAGTTCAGAATCTAAGTCATAAGTCTAAAACTTCGCTAGGGGTAAAATTTTGTCTACCCATAAGAAATTATCTCTCTAAAAATAAAATAATAAAGTTTAAAATAAAAACCACTTAAGTTATAATTGTGGACTTCATAAATTTTTGGGTAAAATGAAGAGAGTAAGAACTTAAATAAAATATGAAAAACAATAAGGGGGGTAAATAAGAATTTAATTATTTAACTTGTGAAAGTGTAAAAGATATTAAATTATTAATAAAAAGGAAAGGAGGTTAATTTGTGCAACTGTCATTTTTGGATTTAATAAAAAGGGGAAAGAAGGGAATAATAAAAAAATTAGGAAACTAGGGAATGGAGGTGACATAAAAAGGGAAAGAGGGAACTTATGGTAAAAAGAAAGAGGTCAACTTAGTGAATAATATGCATTCAAGAACGTTCTAATTTTGAACTGACTTAGCATTTTCATTTGAGGGAAAGTATTTAAATCCTATGAGGGAATATAGGGACATCTAGGAGTAAACTTAGGAGTAACTCTAGGTGGGTGAGGGAAATGAGACATTTATTAATTTAAAGAAAATAATTATTGGAGGAAAGTGGGGGATGGATGACACATGTACGAAGGAGAATTATTAGAAGATTTTTATTAAAAATTAAGTTAAATGAGATTTAGGGAAAGTTTGGAAGTTCTAAAACTCTATAAAGGAGAGGAAGGAGGGGATCGAATGTTAGCGTAACATTACGCTGTCATATTTGTGACTTAACTGATTACTTGTGGGGAGTTGGGATTTCCCAGCTTGTATAGGAGTGGTAGCTCGACCTTGCAAGGTGAGTTGGGGGGCTCGAGGGGCTAAGCCGGAAGTAGAGTACCCCTAGCGTTGGCTGGGAGGTACCGGTGTAGTATCGACGGTCAACGAGTGGGAGCGCCATGGAGCGCGCAGACGTCATTCGAGGTAGGCGACAAGGAAAAGGTACGCTCAAAATGTTGTAGAGTAGAATGCATTAGGAACTTATGATTGATCTATATGTTGATTGTAAGTGGATGAATTCCGCCTTGAGATTTTTCCCATTAGATTGATTGCCTAAATTTTTGTGGTCATCGTTCTAGTCTGAGTTTACTGTTCATTGGGTGGATCTTAAGTTTCGACGTTACTCTTCACACTGTGTTTTCTTGGATGTGGTATATTTGCATTTAAAATTTTCGCTGCATAGTTTTATAGTCATTGACATTCACTGATATAGTTATAATGTAGGGTTGTTATACATGGATGCATTGCAATAGTGCATTCGCGGGGTATTAATATAACATGTTCTTCTGTCATTTACATAAATAATGAGAAATTTTACTGAGGTAATAAATATAAACTTTTACTTCTGTCTTTTACATTGAACTCTTCTGGTAACGGATGTGATGGCAATTTCGCTCAACAAAGGGAAATTCGTCAGATTTGGTTAAGTACCTTTTACTCTGGTCGTTTACTCAGATAATGAAAAAGAAAAAAAAAAGAATTTGAACTCCTTCTATATGTATGTAGCACCAACTCGTTCTATAACCAGTGTATACATATTACATATCATTTATTATCTAGATAATGAAAAACGTCGATTTCGTTCTGTGATGGGGGTAAGGGCATTTTTTTCTAGCAAAGCCCATACTGGACAATCTCATTGTAAGATTGGTTCTGAATTTCCTTCTGGCATTGGGTATCCTTAGATTACTGTCTGCATACTTGAATGAAGGTCCTTCACTGGAAGTCTGTTCACTTCACAGTAGATGAAAAAATTCTCTTCTAAAACTGCATTCTTTTCCCACCGTTGGCCAAGGTGAATCTTCGTTTCTCACCTTCTGATGATTGTCCAGTTGCAAACCTATCTATAGTTCCACCCTAGGTTCCTCTGTAAATGGTATGAGGCAGTAGTTATGATGTTCAGGTGTCGCCCATCTATCCTTGGGTATGGTTGAGTTTTTGGTTGGCAAAATCTTGCTACCTAGGCGAATTTTTGGTTTTACCAGTTCGACTTCCTTACAATGATTAACCTCCTTGAGAGATTCGTAACTTTTACTATGGAATACATTTTGTTATGATTGTGGGCTCTCCTATATATAATTATCCTTGTAATTATCGTTGGATATATCTTTGAGCAGGATAGTCCTTGAAGGATTTGGACTAGTGTTAATGCTTGAGTATCGTTGAGCATAGACAGAGAACCACACCCTTCTTTCCAGCTACCTTACTAATGGAAATTAACTAAGGGACAAGGAGTCTCCCCCTGGGTGTTACTTGGCCATTATTGCTATTCTCGGCCATCCCAATGGATCCCAGGCGTAGCCTCTCATCATTGCACCTTTAAACCGCCCCTATAAGGAAAAGAAGGAGAAAAAACGACTGGAACAAGAGATGCCAGCGTTACATTAATTGATAGGATCGATTTTTTTTGTCTCGTTACTAAATTCCATAATATTGTTGTATTCATTACCTAATAGTAGCCCCTATTTTATCTTACATAATGCTGCTTTAAATCTAATGGCCAGGAGATGGAGGAGTGACTTAACTAAGAAAATGTTGACCAGATGAGACTTATTAAAGATAGCAACAACAACATTAGCCAGCTACCCTAATTGGCTATTTATATCAGTCTACTTTATGTTAATCAAGAATTCTACTTTATAACATAAACTACTTTACTTGTTAGTATTTACAATAGCAATCTACCTTATTTTCAATAAAAGCAATCTACTTTTTAGTTAATGTTTCATAGCAGCAACTACCTTATTATGTTTGTCTGTAAAAATATCAATCTACCTTATTTTAAATGAAAGCAATCTATTTTTCCAGTTAATATTCATGGCAAAAACTACTTTATTTCGTTAGTATTTAAAAATGGCAATCCACTTTGTTTTAATAAAGGCAACTTACCTTTCAGTTAACATTTCCTAACAAGCAATTACTTTATTTCAGTTAGTATGTAATAAAAACAAGTTGCTTTAATTTAGTTAATGCCTCAATTAAGGCTAAGGGCTAGTAGATAGAGAGGATAATTATTTATAGATAGTATTGATGCTAAAATGTTTATGGTAATTACAACAAAGTGGGTAAGCTCTTAAGCAGAAAATTTATTTTCAAGCATTATTTATTTCCAAAAATTTGCATACCTACCATTGATGTTATGATGGTTTGTCCATGTGCCTTGAAGGGAACTAATAATTAGGAGGCACCATGAAAAGAGGTGATGCTTGCTGAATTAAGCTACAGTTTTTCCACCATGAAATCATTACTTTTGTTTTGGATGTTGCATTAATTATTGGTTCTCAATTATTGGCTATCGATTATAAATTTAGATCATTAAGTTAATGTTAATGTTAATTTATATGCCTGCGATAAAATATTTTGAATATTGCGTTAATTATGGATTTATGATCATTGCATTGTTGAGACAATTATTGGTTCATAATTATTATCTATCGAATTATAAATTTAGATCATTGAATGAATGCTGATGTAAATTTTACAATGTTTGCGTCAAATGATTTTAGGATATTTCATTAATTATTGATCTATAATTAAACATTAAATGTTAATTATTGCATTAACTGACAATTATAACTATTCATTATATTTACGATAATAATTAATGACTAATTATCTTGTTAAATTTTAAACCAGTCGAAGTTCAGACTTGTACAATAAGGTCCCTTGAATGTTGTTTTAGAGGGTACCTTGATGACGAATTATGATCTAAAGTTGTGCAATGGAATGGTATTAAGACTCATGTAGATTGTAGCCCCTTGTTTAAGTAATGTTGTACTAGGTTGTAAACGTTTTTGTGCTTGGTTTGCTTGTGTCAGGCGGGATGTAGACACCTCCATGTTCCTGAGAACAATCGCCAGCACTGAGACCTTAAATGGTTAAAATCGATGGGAACCTGGGCTTGAGCATTGCTTATGTGTCTTGGAGGTCCTAAGCATTGCAGGGTAGGATGGATGGGTAGTCAGTCTTGTTTATAGTCGATTGATTGTCGTTTAATGCATGTAGATACTTGATGTGCGTCTTAGGTCGTCATGTTGTGGTTGTCATTCTATGTGTCTTGTTCATCGTTGGGTGGTGACGCAGAGTCGAATGTGTTTATTACCCTTACCCATGCGCACACACAATAAAATAAATAAATAATAAATAAATAAAATTGCACTTGTTATATGAGGATCGTCGTCGTAACGAGGAGGATTGTTACAGATTGTTAGGCTTCTAACCTATACTCAAGGGTCCTTTCCCGGTCATAATGTGGCTAGTAACATTTTAATGTTAAACTCTATGTGTTTTATTATACTCACCATTGTATTACTATTATTCTTACTCTTTGGGATTCGCCCGAAGATCCCAATACTTGCTATGTGGGTTGGTCTTATCAGACTTGTCTGTTGTTTCTCCTTCGTAAGGGATTTTCATAATTTGCACTCTATATTTACATGGAAATATTAACCCTCTATGGGGAGTTCGAATTTTACCCTTTGTATGATTTTAAATAGCATTATTAACCCTCTGTGGGAATTCGTAATTTACACTATGTGTATGTAAACAGTAGGATTAACCCTCTGTGGGGATCTATAATGACACTCTATGTAAATATATTAAAACTCTATGGGAACTCATAATTTACACTCTATGTATGTAAATAGAAGTATTAAACTTCTATGGGGATTCGTAATTATGCTCTGTGTAATTATATGTAGTAGTATTAATCCTCTGTGGGAATTCATAAAATTATGCTATGTGTAATTATATGTAGTAGTATTAATCCTATGTGGAAATTCATAGAATTAGGTTGTGTCTAATGGTTTTCATATTTATTTTCCGTGCATATAATTAACAATATAAGCAAGGTTCTAATCATTTGAAATGACACATGCTTGTACCCTCTGGTTATAAAACGATTTCTCTTCCAAGAGGGATTGGGTTCTTACTGTAATGTTATTTAATTGTAGTGATTCAATGAGAACAAAAAACAGGTCACATCCTATGCGCCTCTTATGAATTCTCATTGATTTAATACTTCCTCACTGTGATCATTACCCAAATCAGGAATTCCACTACGTGGTTTCCGTAAAAGAATGGAAGTCTTTGTTTAAACACTGACCTTTTCCATAGTCAATTCCTTCCGTGTATTGGTCCTAGACACGTGGTTGGAGAAATATTAATGTGTACTTCTTGTTTTCTTAATCTATACACAGTCTATTTCGATGCTAGTTATTTACTTTCACTTTCTCTGTTTTATGAGTGAAGTTTTATGCATGGATATGTGAAATTAATGATGGGGCCCTTTTTTGCTTTGTGAGGGTACCCATCAGTCGATTTTGGGTCCACTGATCCTCTTCATGGATTGTAGACATATTTTCACACAAGAGCAAGTGGTGATCTGGTTCTTTTCCTGACTAAAGCTAAGTATTTTCCTTGGCTTATTATTATTGATTAATTTCCATTGAATTAAAATATTAGCACAATTTATTAAACCCCCCTTTTACTTCCTTTGCATGTTGTGAAAGTTGGTGAAGTTGGATGAAGGAATCATCTTACTCGAAAGGTATTCGAGTTCCATGTGCTTGCACACATTAACTTCGGTTATAACCAGATTCTGTGTATACTTTCTTAGAACTCTATTTACAGTATAAGATGTTGTGGAGGTTGTATTATGGAACTCCAACTGTAATATTTTGAATAGTGATTTATTGAATACAGAGGTTGATTTTATAAGATACTTCGAGTTCATCACTATATTTCTATGGTAATAAAAAATGTATTCAAACTGTTATTTGTTCCATTTATTATCTATGGTATTTGTGTATGTACAGATTTCAATGGAAATTTGATATAATCCAATGGTCAATAGGAACATAACAAATAGTCCTATCATTTATTTATGCATGAGCACATACATATATATATATATATATATATATATATATAT
>ML781733.1:424409-478919 GCA_009831015.1 Picea engelmannii
ACCATATTTAGTGGCTAATAGGAGCATAAAATAGTTCTTCCATTTATTTATGTCTGAGAAAACACACACACACACACACACACACACACACACATATATACAATCATCACATTTCAATTAAACCATATAGTATCATTCCACTATAATAATCCACCATATTCCTAAAAATTAATAATCAAAAGCATAACATTGACAAGTATTACAAGTCAAGATACATATTTGAAACCTGATGTTGAAATCCAAATGGAACATCCATGTTCCACCCAACCATAGAACAGAACAAGCAAGTTCACTTTCCCTATTCACCCACTAGCCTGACCATGAGTCCATAAGGGAAAACTGAATGATCCTCCTTAGCTATAGTCACCATCCACAGATTAGAAATTCCTTTGCCTCACACTCACATTTCTCATAACAACAAATATATTTCATTTATCTAACATACTAAGTAATGACATGCCTCCTCCATGTGTTGTTTTTATATGCATCTAGTGCCTAGGTCTTTCGTCCCCTCCTAGGGAAATTCACAGCTTTACAAATCCTTGATTTTTAGGGGCTGCTAGTGGTAAAATTCCACATTTTCCACTTGTAAAAATCATCTTTGAGGTAACTCAAACTTGTTCCCCACTCATGCAGTCATGGTAATCTATTTTTAACCTAGTTGTTCCATTTGTCTTCCAACATTTAATTTATAAAAAGTTTGTGTTTCACATGTGTCAAAAATAAAAGAGGTTAGTTAGGAAAGTCAAATTTTTGCCCAATAGTCATCAAATAATTAATTACAATAATAAAAATTCCAAATTTGGATTTTCCATAAATGACAAATAATTTCCAAATCTGAATTTTTCAAAAAAGGAAATTTATTTCAAAGTTCACGTAGAATTTAATATTCTAAAATTTGAGGATATTACAGGTTTTATGATTCCTTGTACTGTTCTTGTTGTATTATTTTCAATCTTTTAGACAAAAGACTTTTCATAACAATTCAGAATCACTTTATGCCTCTCTAACCAGTCCATGTCGATAATTATGTCATATGACCCTAAAGGTAATACTTTCGTATTAAAATTTTCCTCTAACCACTTACACTGAGTTCACAATCAGAAACAAATTATGTTACCTTTCTTTTTGTTCATGTTTCTAATTGTAATAACAAAGATTTATCAATAAAAATTAGACTAGCTCCTGGATCAATTAGTGTAGAGACATTGTTGTTATAAATTTTACCTTCAATTTCCACAATGTTGGATTGATGATCTTCTTTCTTTCCATCCAAAGCTGCATTGATCTTATGTGTTCTTCTGCCAATATGTACAACTGTTGTAGCCTGTTGAATATTTTGGACTCAAGTCCCTTCTTATGTGTTTAAGTGTGGACAATTTCTCCATAGGTGGGGTTCTCCACAATCCCAACATTTCAATGGTTCTCTGGGACAACCACATACCTTCTTGAATCCCAAATTTATTGGTTTATTTCCCCCTTGAGTATGTTGTGTGTTATAGGGATATTGCCTCATTTGGAATCCTTTTGTCATGTTACGGAAAGGGGCCGGTTGGAAACCTTTCTTGCACTTATTCAATTTATCTTGCTTCTTATATTTCCAATCATTAGGATTTTCTAATCTCTGTTTATACAATTGATAACACATTTGAGCCTTCCTAAATACCTCATTTAAAAAATTAGGATTATCAAATTCAATTTTGTCTTTATAAGACTCTGGTAGACAACTCAATAACCTTTAAATTTTTACATTATCTTCTTTGATATAATGCACAAACCATAACGGATCTAAAAATTGATTAATCACATCATCATCCATTTGTCCTAGTCGCAATTCATACAATTCCTTAGTCTTTCTTTCGTAGTAACTTTCTAATAGATATTGTTTCTTGAAATTCTTTTTCAATTTTGACCATTCCATTCGTTTTTCTTTCAGTCCTTTCGCTAGTTTCAGATCTTTCCTCAAGATACTAGCTTTTCCTTTTAAGTTATAAATGGCCATTGTAACCTTAATATTACTAGAGTAATTATAATTCCAAAAGTATTTCTTTATTTCTGGCAACCAGGCTTCAACTTCCTCACCATTCTTTGATTCCCCATCAAACATGGAGGGTTTTATCATTTTGAATTCACCTTCCAAGTGATCCAATTGTTTTATCTTTTTTCTTGTATATGCCTTGTTTTATGTCATGTCTGTATCCTCAAAAGAGTTGTCTTTTCCTTTTTTGTGTGACTAGAATCCTTTGAGGACTTTTTACTGACCTCCTCTTCCATCTCATTATTTCTTGGAATATTTTTTGTTTCTATGTTGCATAACAACATTTCATTTATTTACAGATGATCTTCTTGATCTTTATTCAACTTTTCATTATCAACTTTAAACACCTGCAATTCAACAATAATATTCCTCATCATTTCCAATACTTGGTTGCCTGAACTTCCCTCACTGTGATGTTCTGGAGCTCTAGGAGGCTCTTGATGTATGTTTCCCTTAGGCCTAAGTGTTGTAACCAATAGCTCTGATACCATATGTAATGTACCCCAAAATTAGCTATATTTTTTTTATACAGAGGAAACAACTACGAGTCTTGTTGTCAACTTCATTATAAGTTTGTCCAATGTTTCCAATCATTCGCTTCTTGAATGCTTTCAATCATTCACTACTTGACTATTTTCAATCATTCATTACTTGACACAACTCTTCGTTTCAACTTCAAAAAATTATTTAAACTAAAACCAAAGAGAGGAATTTACTACTCGCCCTATAATGGCAACCTTTCTTAACATTCTTACCTTATTCCTATGGTTCCATTACAATTTTCTCCATATTAGTTTTATTCCTAAAATTATAAGAAAACTCTAATCATAGCCTATAACATTTAAGTTATTCCATAGGGCATGTCCCATATCATTTTATGTTATGTTGTATAAGGATTGATCCATATTGAAATTTATTGCTAAGCTAGGAGAAAAATAACCTAGCCATCATGATGGATGGTGTTATACTAATAATATATGAATATAATGTCTTCCTCCCATGAAATTTATACAAGTCTAAACCTAGCCATTGTAAAGACTAGAGCTAATAAGGTTCCTTTTAGGTCATGGATCATGAGACCACCCAATAAAGGTATTTACACTTAGTTACTATGCTTTCTCGACATATATGACACCCGTCCTAAGGAGACATTAGTCATGCTAAACAGTAAGGTAATTGATACAGTGGCACATTATGACATAGTGGGTGACACTTTAGAATTACACTTCGAAATTTAAAACCTAATGTTGGTTCTTTCTCGCACCAACCTGTATAATGGAGAAAACTAGTTCTCCCTTGCACCACCCTACCACCCTAGTTTTTCCGGCTACAACCAGATGGAAGCTACAACTTCCTGTGTTCAAGCACCCACTCGAAACTCTTAGGACAACAATCCTCCCTAGCACCACCCTACCACCCTGAAATATAAATCATTTCTTTTCATAAATTTATCATAGTGATACAGTATTGATCAATGTCTTACCAGCCTCATCAATTTTCTGCTACACTACTCTGCTCTGCCTACATCGGTGTCCTCATTCTCGCATATTATTGATATTTTTTATCTTTGCTCTATATTTGCATGTGCAACTCGGAATTCTCTCTCTCTCTCTCTCTCTCTCTCTCTCTCTCTCTCTCTCTCTCTCTCTCTCTCTCAGATATGCATCTCTGTTCTATGTATTTCTTCTGTGATTTATGCTCTGTGTATTATTTCCATTCTATGTGCTATGCCTCTTATGTTCATTTCATCGCCTCCTCACAGAATGCTTCAGCCCACGTGAATAACTCTAAAAAATGGAAACCATGTCTTCTCTATACTTTGTATATTTATCATGCCAAGTTCTCTGCCAGATCATGCACCTCACTCTTCATTCTCTCTGGAAATCATGCTGAGTCTGTTCTTCATCAGTGGTCATTATCCTGAGATTCTTTGGCTTCTCTGGCAATTACAGTCTTCAAATCTTTTCCATCTATCAATTGTATCTATGATGAGTCTTCATCACACTGGTAGTTACCTCGAGACTCTTCAGTTCACCTGGAGATCACCCTGAAGCTCTTTGAATTCTCTGGTTGTTATGCTCAATGTGTTCATCATCAGTGGGTGTTATCCAAAGATTCCTTGGTTTTTCTGGGAGTCGAAACTCATCATCTTATTTATTAGTTACAACCAATTGTATTTGACTTATTTGGATTTTAAGCCCCTTCCTTCACGTAACCACTGGCGGTGACCAAATCACTTATTCAAAAGAAGCTTCCTGATCTTGGTCTAGTGAGCTCTATCTCTTTTTCATGATATGACATTGGGATATGAACTCCATGTGAACATGTGATTGCAGGTGCATCCATAGGTGGATTATGGGAAACCTGCTTTTCACCCCGTAATTCACTACAAGCCTCCACACATTATTTCTCTAAAACTATGGTTTTGATTGTAGCCCTTTCATGAAAAATTAAGACCCGAGCATGTTTTGGCCTTGCAATGTGACAGGACTGTTGATCTTATGATCTTGACAGTGATCATGAAACATACAGATCAGATCAGATGGTTCATTTCATGGAAACAAATCAATGGTCAGATTTGATCCTTACACTCACCCTTTCATTGTTCAATCTGATGCTTGGGCTTAATCAAACATTGAGATGGATAGTTGTTGGAACTTCTCCCTTCAGAACTTCTTAATTTCAACTTCTCAAACTTACACTATCCTTCCACTGTACTATGATCAACGATTGAGAATACACCCAAAGTGATATTTTAGTTCGGATGACTCATGTTCTTGCTGATGTGGTCTACCACATGTTCTTGTTGAGGTGGTCTGTTGATGTGGATGAGACATGTAGGCATTGTAGTTGAATGTGGAGGCAGAGCGCAATAGTGGGGTGTGATGTTTAGCGGGTAGTGGACTGTGACGTCAAAGTGCGGAGGTCATATGCATGAGTGGTTTGGTGGTTTACTCGGAGGGGGGGTCAGGCGATAAGTAGTAATGAGAAAAGGAGTTCTGAGTTAATAGAAAGGTGACACATATGAGGGTCCCACAAGGAAACAATCACCAACTCGGAC
Organism: Picea engelmannii; assembly: GCA_009831015.1. Classification (NCBI taxonomy): domain Eukaryota; kingdom Viridiplantae; phylum Streptophyta; class Pinopsida; order Pinales; family Pinaceae; genus Picea; species Picea engelmannii. Next base: position 429,509 of record ML781733.1, read on the forward strand.
CCCTTCCCATGATTAAGGGAAGAAATTGTGCAGGTGTCTGATATGCCATATCGACCGTAGGTCTGAGTCCTTGATTCTCGGTTGCTGAGATTAGCACACCCTTTACCCAACTTATCGTGTCCTTCCACTTTGGAATGATTTGACGGTTGCAATCTTCTTCAAATGATCTGACAGTTGAGAATGTATTTCATTTCTCAGGGTCTCCAAACTTCAAAGATTTCAAATCTCAAACTGAGATCTTGAAGTGAGATTTTTTCCGGAGAGTAACCTCCTCACATATTTATACCCAAAACAAATGACGTTCATTGGATTAGGATCTTAGATCAACGACCTGATCTGTATGCAATTCAAATCTTCTATCTTATCTTGTCCATCCACTTAGAATGATACAATGACTGACAAAAATTCACATTTGATCCGACGACTGACGGGTATTTGGATAATAAAATTCCCAGCTCTTTATCCCTGTTTAACTTACCCTTAAATTAATTCAATCCGACACTCGATGACTATTTGGGTGACCGTGATCTCAGATCTTATCCCTTGATTATCCCGTCCTTCCACTAATTCAATCCAAAAGTAATTGTATTTTCTCCATAACATATGGTCCACATTCATTTTAGAATTTGGGCTTCGGGTAATTTAACTTTCAAGTTTCCAATTCTTTCGAAGTGAGATACCCCGAAGGGTAACTTCCTCAAAAATCCACTGGATCTAACAGTTTCTAGTATTTTGAATCGATGATCCAACGACCATTGTCTCTCTTCCTCCTAAGATTTTGATATCTCTGACTTAGAATATTTTCTAAGTGTTCAAGGGTCTCGACCTTTTCTCCTCCTGCAAGTCCGTCTCTTGGACCTCATCTGCAATTCTAGAAACAACTATATGTTCTGATCTTTCTTGTTTCTACATATTGTTCACTTCTCCTCCTGAGCTAATGATTTTCCTGTAAAACATCGAAGTTGTTGTTCTTTCCATCGATGAAAAGAACATGCTTTCATGTAAAACATGCCAACAATCTCCCCCTTTGGCATTGATGGAAACCCTAAAAGGATACTGCTTGGACCTCCAATTGTAGCATCTGGACCACTTCTTTTCTTCCCCTTTGACATCAATGTCAAAGATAACATGCTCCCCCTAATTTGTTGTAGTACTTTGTGAAGGTATCATATATTCAACTAGCACATACTCCCCTTGATAGGAAGGACTCTCTTAGGTTGATAATGGGGTCACGCCCAACTTCTGGCGTGGATACTCAAACTGAGATTTTGCAGGCGGTTTAGTGAAGATATCAACAATCTGATGTTTGGATAGAATATAATGAAAAGAAAAAATAGTGTTGGTCACCTATTCCCTTAAGAAGTGATACTTGATGTGTATATGCTTGGTCTTGGAGTGAAATACAAGATTCTTTGACACACTGATTGAACTAGTATTATCACAATGAATTGAGATTGGTGAGTATAATTTACCTCCAGGTCTAAAAGTGTTTGAATCATCCATAATACTTGGGTAGAACAAGTGGCAGCATCAATGTACTCATCTTTTGTAGTCGATAAGGAAATGGAACCTTGCCTCTTGCTCAACCATGCTACAAGAGAATGTCCTAAGAAGAATGCACCTCCACTCATGATTTTCCTTTCATCCATGCAGTTAACCCAATTAGCATCTGAATATACTAAAATTGAAAATTATGATTCCTAGGATATGAAAGGCCATAGTTCATTGTTCCTTTCAAATATTTTAATATTGTTTTGACGGATATAAAATGACTGTGTTTAGGTGTAGACTGATACCTTCCTACCATTCCAAAAACATGCATTATGTTTGGATGAGATGTTTTTATGTACAATTGGATTCCTATCATAGACCTATATGAACTCTGATCAACATTAGGTGAGTCATCATCCTTGCTTAGCTTCCATCCAGTGACCATAGGTGTGCTCACAGGTGTAGAGTCTTCCATTTGAAACCTTTTGAATATTTCTTCTAGATATTTATCCCAATAAATAAATATTCCTTTGGACCTATGAGTAATTTGTAGACCAAGAAAAAATGTCATTTCCATAGACATTTCAAATTCAGACAGCATGATAGAAGAAAACCATTTTACTAGTGGATCATCATTACTTCCGAAGATGATGTCATCTACATACACCAACACAATGAGAAAATCATTACCCTTTGTTTTGATATATAGATTGTTGTCAATTGTTCCTCTCTTGAACCCTTTGTCTTGAAGATACTTATCTAATGTGTAGTACGAGGCACGATGAGCTTATTTCAACCCATATAGGGCTTTCTTCATCTTGCAAACGAATTCAGGATTATCTGACAGTTGGAAACCTTCTGGTTGTTCCATATAGACTTATTTTGTTATATCTCCATTTAGAAAAGATGAATTGACATCCATTAGATATAATTTAAACTTCTTATGACAAGCATAGGAAAGAAACATTCTAATAGCTTCTAATCTTGCTACAGGTGCAAATGTTTCATCAAAATCCAATCCTTCTATTTGAGCATACCCTTTACAAACCAATCTGGATTTATTCCTGAAAAATTTTCCTGGTTCATTCATTTTATTCTTAAACACCTATTTGGATCCAATTACATTCTTATCTGTCATTCTAGGAACAAGCTTGCAAGTATTGCTCTTATCAATCTGATCCAGAGTCTTCTTCATCGATTTTAACCAATTTACATCTTCAATGGCTTCATTGAAGTTCTTGGGTTCAACCATGGATATGAAGGCTATATGTATGTAATAGACCAGATATAAAAAGTATGTAGAACATAAATAAAATACTAGAAATGGTAGAATAAAAGTAATATAACTATCATAATCTCCACAATAACACAGAAATTATATAAGAACAACAATAGAAATAACACTTTGATTCACAAAGCAATGTTCACAGGCCTCTTCGAGGGGGAAACTTCCAGTCGAGAAGCACTCTGTTACAGTAATCTACCAGCTAGGGTTTTCATACCCTCGACCCATATTTATACTAAATATGTCTATCAAGACAAGAATCTAGAGGAAGATCCTTCTAGAAGAAGAAGCTTCTATTAGGTCTTATTACATCCGCCTTATTCTATTTTATTGAAAGGCATTATTAATATTAACCTTTATTACATATGAATATATTGCTCTACCTATGTGTAGGTTAGGACCCTAACATGTCTGCCCCCTTAAAAAAAGCCTTGTCCTCAAGGCTTGAGATGTGGAAACTGATGTAGAATGGTAGTTGGTGCCCAAGTGGCATCTGCTGGAGTTGTATCTTTCCACTGGACTAGCACTTCCTTGATGGTTCTCTGATGTGGGAAACACTCACGCTAGTCCAAAACGGCTTCTGGCTATATCCAAATGGGTCCTTCTTCAGCGAACTCAGGAAGGTTGGTTTGAATTTGGCACCTAGTTCCAATCACCTTCTTTAAGCATGAAACATGAAAAACATGATGTAGCTTCAAATGATTGGGCAGAGCTAACTGATAGGTGACTTGTCCCACGCGCTTGAGAACTATATAAATACCATAAAATTTGGGCACTAACTTCTGACAATGCTGGACCTTGAGGGAAGTTTGCTTATATGGTTGCAGTTGCAGAAACACCTAATCCTCTTCTGCAAATTGACACTTGGAGTGACCTTGATCTGCTTGTTGCTTCATGTGATTCTGTGCCATGACCAAGTTCTCTTTGAGGGTACAGAGAATATCCTCTCGAACTATAAGTGTTTTGTCAACCGCCAGGACCTTCGAGGTACCCAGTAAGTATGAGAGAACTGAAGGTGGCTTCGGTCCATATAGCACTTCAAAAGGAGTCATGCATGTAGCTATATGGTATAAACTATTATACCACCATTCAACTAGGGGTAACCATTAAGCCCACTGATTTTTCTTTTCAGAGGCAAAACACCTTAGACATGTTTCCAAACATTTGTTGACAACTTCCATTTCACCATCAATTTGGGGATGATAAGTTGTGATGAGATGCAATTGAGTGCCCTGTAGCTCGGACAGTTCTTGCCAAAAATTGTTTGTGAAAGTTGGGTCACGAACAAAAACAATAGAGTGCATCATACCATGAATCTTGAAGACCTGGTCCATGAAAATTTGAGCCATTGTGGATGTAGTAAATGGGTGTTGAAGAGAACAGATATGAGAATACCTGGAAAGGAGATCCACAACCACCATTATGACTGATTTATTTCTTGATTTGGGTAAGCCAGTAATAAAGTCCATAGAGATATCCTTCCAAATAGCAGGTGGAATTGGAAGCGGCTGTAACGTGCCCAGATATTTGATTATTTCTCCCTTGTTTCATTGACACACATCACATTCAACGAGACTGTTTCATACCATCCCATAAAAAATAATGTTTGACCTTGTCATAAGTTTTGGTGAACCCGAAGTGCCCTGCTGTGGGTGTAGCATGAAGCTCAGAAAGTACTGTGGATTTAATCTTTGATTTTTTACTTAAATACAAATGACCTTTGTATCGAAGCTCATCCTAGAGCTAAGAGTACCCTGGGGGAGCTAGACCATTGGTTTGCAATTGTTGGATCAGATGTGAACTTTTGGGATCTGGTTGCCATTCCTGGCGAGCAACTTGGAGCTAATCTGGTACAATGAAGGAAAGAGAAAAAAGGGATCCTTCTTCTTTATATTTTCAAGACAATGCATCCGCCACCACATTGTCTTTTCCTTTCTTGTAAATGATCTCATAATCATATCCAAAGAGATTAGCCACCCATTTTTGTTGCTCCGGTGAGGAAATGAGTTGTTCCAGAAAGTACTTGAGGCTTTGATGGTCTGTCTTAATTTGGAAATGTTGCCCCAAGAGATAAGGGCACCATAGATCAACGACATGCAGAATAGCCAACATTTCCTTTTCATAGACGGGTTTACCCAGATTCCTTTGAGACAGTTTCTTGTTGGTGAAGGCCAAAGGTCGACTCACTTTCATAAGGACAACACCAATTCTTTTCCCTAAGGCATCACATTCCAACACAAAGGCCTTTGTGAAATCAGGAAGGGCCAGAATTGAAGTGGCGAACAAGGCCATATTCAAGGCTTGAAAAGCTTGAGCAGTAGCCGAAGTCCAAGTGAAAGATTTCTTTTTGAGGAGCGCAGTGAGAGGTGCTGCAATCTTTCCATAATTCTTAATAAACTTGTGATAATACCCTGTTAAGCCCAGAAATCCATGTAATCTTTTGAGAGTCTTTGGGTATCGCTAGTCTTGCATAGCTTCAATCTTTTTTGGATCCACCCTAACGCCATCCTTTCCAACCAGATGACCCAAGTATTCTACTTCTGAGGCACCAAAAGCACATTTAGACTATTTTAGGAAAAGTTGGTGATGAGAGAGTAGATGGAGAACTCAATCCACATGAGTAAGATGGTCTATTCAGGTTTTTCTATAGATGAGGATATCATCAAAGAAAACTAAGACAAAATGACAGATAAAGGGATGGAACTCATGATTCATGAGGCTTTGGAAAGTGGAGGGGGGATTACAGAAGCCAAAGGGCTTCAAAATGCCCTCTTGGGAATGTATTCCTCTTTCATACGTATCTGGTGATAGCCCGAGTGAAGATCAAGTTTAGTAAATAATTGGGCACCACTCAATTCATCCAGGAGATCATCAATGACATGAATGGGAAATTTTTCTTTAATGGTCAGTTTGTTGAGGGCATGGAAGTCAAGACACATTCTCCAAGAACCATCTTTCTTTAGGACCATGATTACAGGAGAAGAGTAAGGGCTTGTACTAGGGTGGATAATGCCTTCCTTAAGGAGTTCCTGGACCATTTTCTCAATTTCATTTTTTTGTGAAAAGAGGTAGCGATACGGACGGATATTCGGAGGAAGGCTTCTAGGTACAAGGGGAATGGAATGATCATGAACACTGTTGGAAGGAGGGAGTCCTTGGAGAGTGTAAAATACCATTTTATGTTTAGAAAGGAGGGCTTGGAGGTCTTGCAACACCGGGGGTGTCTCTGTTGCTTGTATGGCATGGAGTTAGGCAATGACACTAGAATGACCTTTTTTGAGAAAATTTTCCATGCGATGGGAACTAATGACCTCAGGTGAACCAGCAGTGATGCCTTGGAATTTATATTGGTGGCCTTCCTGGTTGAATTGCATGGTTAATTCCTTAAAATCCATGAGAATGGGACCCAAAGTACTTATCTAGTCTGCACCCAACACAATGTCACAACTGGCCATGTCGAAATCAAACATATGGGATTTTAGGTGGTACTCACTGATTTGGAGATGGACATTTTCACAACGCCTTTCCACATTTCATTGAACCACCATTGGCAATCATGATTTGGAAATTGTTGACAGCATGGATGTAGAAATGAGTTTCGTGGGAAATGCAGTGGTGAATAAAATTATGGGTGCTTCCACTATCAACCAGAATGATGACCTTACGATTCTTGATGTAATCGATTAACTTGAGGGTTTGGGGAGCGGAGAATCTAGTGAGAGCATTGAGGGAAATGACTGGTTCCACTTCGGGAGGGTCTGAGGGAGGGGTTATGTCAGTGATTTTAGGTGACTCAGACACAAGGGGAGTTTCAACATCCTCTTCTGAAATATCCTTAGAGATGGCCATAAAAATCTTTTTTTCCTTACACTTGTGGCCCGAGAAATATTTGTCATCACAATCATAACAATGGCCTTTGATTTGGCGTTCAACCATTTTAGCCCTGGTAAATTTTTGGATCTTTAATGGGGCAGAGGTAGTAGTGGGATTTACGAGTTTAGGGCGAGGGATAAAGGAGGGTTTTTGGTTTTGAGAGGATACAACCTGTTGTGCTTCTTTATCTCTTTTAGTATCCTCCACCCAAATCGAGGGTCGATCCATGAGGACATGGGCCCAAATCTCCTCCGTGAGGCCACTGATAAAACACTCTCGAAAGAAAGCATCATTCATGCCCTCTGTTCGAAAATCTAGGCGCTCAAAGGTAGCTATGAAGTCTTCTACTATTCCTGATTGTTTCAACTTTGTCAAATGGCCCAAATGGTTGGTGTCAGTGTCAAAGCATTCATAAAGCTTAGTCACAAATTGGGTCCAAGCAATATACCCTTGACGAGAAGTTTTTCTCCATTGCCACCATTGCCAACGTTCTTGATCTAGATGGAGAACACCATACCATAGTTTGGCCAAGTCATCTGTAATGTCGTATAAAGAGAAATAATGTTCCATTTGGGTTACCCAACAAGTGGGGTCCGAACCATAAAATTTGGTCACATCCACCTACGAAAGGCGTAGGTCACATTGAAAGTGATGGTGCTGAAAGGTATGGGAATGGGAGGAATGTTCACCTTCATTATTGGAGGTGCATAAGAGAAAGGGTCATCTATAGGGATCTTCAGTTTGGTGCGGAGTGATGCAGAGACAAATTCAAGTTGGGTGGTCAGTTCTTCTTTGACTTCCTCCATTGAGGACTTCATGGTTGTATTTATGGTTGTATTGATGGTTGTATCGATGGAGGAAACATTGGCACTGAGTTGTTTTACTTATTTTTGGGTCTTGAGGAGACCATATTGTAAGGTGTTGTAGTGAGATTCCAGGTCTTGGCTATGGGTATGGTCCATGAGGATGGGTGAACTGAAAAAGGGTGGGAGGGGTCAAATTTTTTCCGAAAAATGATATGGATGAATGTGATAAGCGCGAAGAGATGAATCCAATGGAATAGGTCTCAAATAATGGTGAAATTTTTTCCAGAATTTGTTTTTTCTTTACACCTGCGGAGTTATACTCCGGTCTGAAGAATACTGCAGTAATGAAATCCCTAAATGATTAACCAGTAAGAAAAGCGTAGTGATTTGACAACTTGAACACAGTTGCACGATAACAATTCTTATCTGTTTTAATTTTTTTATGTTTCTATCCCCCAAGGGTTAGGTATTCAAGGGTTCTACAGACAAGGGTTTTCCCTGTGCTATACCTCTCTGATATACATGTGGGGTGAAAAAATAGTACTCGGCCCAATCTCTCAGGGCACTAACTAAGGATGATAGATCGTACCCTTAGCTATACTACCCGTCTACCTAGGTACTAGAGAGTATATTCTGAAGTGTTGTTCTCAATGGCCCTATAGAAGTGAGGCGGTTGATCGATTTATCTAAAGAGGGATTCAAGAAATATAGGTCGATCCGTACACAGGTGTTGTCTGATGTGCTACCACTCGAAGGGGTACCAACAGGGGTTACAAGGGTGGCCAACAGATGTGCTCTTAATAACCACTTCTATTTCCTACGTGTATGAATCCCTCAACCATGGGTTTATGAGTGTAATGACATATCTTTGTGGTTTAAAGACGTTGGAATACATCTCTACCCTGAAAAAAAATTCCCACAATTTATGCCAAGGAAAGTGCTCTGATACCACTTCTAATATACCAGATATAAAAAGTATGCAGGACAAAAATAAAATGCTACAAATGGCAGAATAACAGTAATATAACTAGCATAATCTCCACAATAACACAAAAATGATATAAGAACAACAACAGAAATAAAACTTTGATTCATAAAGAAATGTTCGCTGGCCTCTTCGAGGGGGCAACCTCCAGTCGAGAAATGCTCTGTTACAATAATCTCCCAGCTAGGGTTTTCATACCCTTGACCCTTATTTATATTAAATATGTCTATCAAGAGAAGAATCTAGAGGAAGATCCTTCTAGAAGCATAAGCTTCTATTAGGTCTTCTTACATCCGCCTTATTCTATTTTATTGAAAGGCCTTATTAATATTGACCTTTATTACATCCGAATATATTTCTCTACCTATGTGTAGGTTAGGACCTTAACAATGTGATTGCTCGATGTATTTGATTATCCTTCTCCTTGTGTGTACACCTTTATCTTTCTCACCAATTATTTGACTTGCAGGATGATTCTTTTGAGTCATTATGGAGGAAGGATTTGATGTTGTCTATCGAATTGAGTCTTCTTGAATGTTTGTATCCTCATCTGACTCAGAGTCTCTTTTTTTTTGTTAGACCTATTCATCTTCAACTTCAACTATATCCTTTGTGGTTGATTCAATATTTCTTACCTCTCTTACTGGGATTCCTTCATCAAGTGTTATGTCAACGCAATCAACCAATTTATGAAACCTCTTATTGTAGCATCTGTATCCTTTATTGTTTGTAGCATAAACTAAGAATATGCCTTGATCAATCCTGTCATCATACTTGCCAAGGTTTTCATTATTATTCTTTATGTAGAACTTACTCTGAAATACTTCGAAGTGTTTGATTGAAGAAGGTATTCCATAACACAGTTCATAAGGTGTCTTGTCACTATGTGGTCTGAGGTGAGCTTTGTTAAGAATACAGATTGTTGTGTGTATTGATTCTACCCAGTAGGTTTGACCAATTTCCTTCTCATTCATCATTGACCTGACCATTTGTTTAAATGTTATGTTTTGCCTCTCAACCACTCCATTTTGTTATGGAGTTCCTGAGATTGTGTATTCTCTTTTGATCCCATGTTTATCACAAAATTTCTTGAAATCAGTTGACATAAACTCTCCTCCTCTGTCTGATCTTACAACCTTTAATCTGTTCCCTGTTTGATTCTTAGTTAAATCCTTAAATATTTTAAATTTCTCAAATGCTTCATCTTTTTCTTTGAGAAAAGCAACCCAAGTGAGTCTGGAGTAATCATCAATGATCAACATGAAGTAGTTTTCTTTCCCTATGCCTTCCTATATTGATGGTCCACATAAATCCATATGAACTAATTGGAGTGGTTTCTCTATTGAAGTAGAGCTTTTGGATTTAAATTGTGTCTGGGTTAGCTTTCCTACCTGGCAGGGTTTACACACAGAATCTTGTGGCTTTGATATTCTTGGAATATATTTTATTGAATCAAGATTCTTGATCTTTATTAAGTGTTCAAAGTTTAGATGTCCAAGTCTCCTATGCCATAACCAACCTTTATCAGGTTTTCTTAGATGAAACTCTTCTCTATCTTCTTTCATTACATATACATTATTATCTTTCCTTATACCTTTAGCCAACACTTGTCCTGAGTTTACATACTTTATATTACAATATTTGGAAGTGAACACCACTTCACATCCTCTATCACACATTTGACTTACACTGAGCAAATTATGTTTCATCCCATCTACAAGCAAAACATCATGGGCGTTTCCTTTACCATTGCTCAAACTCACCATCCCTTTACCCTTTATTTTACCTGGTTCATTATTTCCAAATGTCACATTTCTTGTGTTTCCTTTACTTATAGACAAAAACTTATCCTTGTCTCCAATCATGTGCTTGGAACATCCACTATCTATATACCAGAGGTATTTTTGTTTTTGAGCTGAAAATACTCGACCACATTTTTCACTATCTTTATTTTTCCATGCGATGGAGTTTATGGCTAAGGGTTTTATCCTTGGATCTGCTTTTTAATTCTTCAAATGGTAGTTTGCAGCTTTGTGGTCGAGGTTATGACAGTTATAGCATTCGAGCTCATAGGTCAAAGTGATTGGTTCAACTTTTTCTACTCATTGGAAGTTTAGTTCTATTTTGCAAAGGTTTCTTATTTCTTGATTTCCTCAGTTGCGTGTCTCTAAACTTAATTTGACAATTTGCAATATTATGACCAAAATTAGAGAAGTAAAAACAATAACCATAGAAAAAAATTTGGAACCTGAAAGATGGCCTTCTTATTGGAATTTGTTGTTCCATCTTCTAATATCTTTATTTTTTATCAGGGATCATCTTGTCTTTATTAGCTTCTGGTGAGAGAGTACTCACATGATCTGATTGTTTGTTGACTTGGAACTTGATCATATTTATTGGCTATTTTCTTTCTCATTGTTTGTTGCTTTAACCACTTACATAGCCTAAACCATTATTCAACAAAGGAGATCTATGTTTGGTTAGAATGTCATTTGTTTTGTTGAGTCTTTAATGCTTGGAAGATTCTGGAGATACAATGCTTTAAACTTCTCCATCTCTTTTATGGTTTTTACTACCTCTTCTTCCAAGGATTCACATATTTCCTTTTTCTCCAATAATTGTTGTTTAAGAATTTCCTATATTTTCTTTGCTTCTTCTAATTCCACTTTTAGTAGGGAAAAATCTTCATCAGGTTTTTTACTATCTTTCTCGAACTATATCAACAATTGTTTTTTCTTTCTCTTCTTCAGTCTGAGTCTGTCAATCTCTTCCAAATCACTAATCAAATATCCTTCCAAGTCAACCACAACTTATTCATCATCAACATCATTTCCTTTGCTTTTATTATAATAATCCTCTTTGTCCATAAGCATAAATTCATTTACCTTATCTTCACAAGAGGAGTCACTATCTATGTTTTCTGAAGAGTCATCATTGTTTACACATAAACTTTTCTTTTTACCAAATCTCTTGGATTTGTACTTCTCTTCACCTTCAAATTTCTAATCCTTCTTCTTGTGTGGACACTTATATGCAAAGTGACCTATCTTTCCATAGTTAAAACATTTGAAGGGAAACTTGCCTTGGTTCTTAATTGATCCTTTCTTTAGTCTTGTCACAATTTTTTCTTCAATTTCATCAGGCTCAGAATCCTCATTCTTATCTGATTTAAATGATGCTTCTCTAGAGGTGGGTTTATCCTTACTAATCCTCATTTCATAATCAGTTAGATATCCTAGAAGTTTATCAATAGACAAGGTCTTAAGATCATTCATTTCTTCTATTGCAGAAACTTTTGGATTAAATGTATTTGGTAGAGATCTTAAAATTTTATGAAATAAAAATACATCTTCAATTTTATCACCAAGACCCTTCATGGAATTCACAAGCTGCTCAACTGTTAAGAAAAATGTATTTATTGTTTCATCCTCATTCATATTTAGTTGTTCAAACTGTAATCTATAGGTTTGAATCTTGGAATCCTTTACCTTCTCATTACCTTCATAACTGCTAATTAATTTGTCCCACATTTCTTTGGTAGATTCTAAGTGCATAACTTTTACAAATCCTTCTTCTACAAGCCCACTTAGAATAGCATTCATAGACTTAGCATTGAAGCTGAATTCTAGCTTGTCATCCTTATTAGCTAGTACAACTGGATTTACATAACTAGCCTCCACCATATCCCAGACATCTGCACCTAAAGCCAACACCAAATCGATGGAAGAACCAACTTCCATTTACACAGGCACCAACCTTTATAATGGAGAACACTATCTCTTCCTTGCACCACCCTACCACCCTATTTTTTTTGGCTGCAACTATATGGAAGATACAACACCCTGTGTTCAAGAACCCACTTGAAACTTTGAGGACAACAATCCTCCCTAGAACCACCCTACCACTCTAAAATATAGATATTTTCTTTTCATAAATTTATCATAGTGATACAATATTGATAAATGGCTTACCAACCTCATCATTGTTCTTCTACACTTCTATGCTCTTCCTGCATGAGTGTCCTCATTCTCACATCTTCTTGAGATTTATGATCTTCCGCTCTGTCTATTCATGTGCAACTTGAATTTCTCTCTCTCTCTCTCTCTCAGATATGCATATATATTCTATGTCTTTCTTCTGAACTTTATGCTTTGTTTATTATTTCCATTCTATGTGTTATGCCTCTTCTGTGTGTTTCATCTCCTCCTCACAACATGCTTCCACCCGCATGAATAAATATCAATAAAAGAAACCATATCTTCTCTGCTCTGCATATATTTATCATTCCAAGTTCTCTTCCATATCATACACCTCACTCTTCATTCTCTTTGGTGATCATGTTGAGTCCGTTCTTCATCAATGGCCATTATCCTAAGATTGTTTTGCTTCTCTGGCAGTTACAGTCTTCAATGCTTTTCCATTTGTCAATTGTCTCTATGACGAGTCTTCATCCTACTAGAAGTTGCCTCGGGACTTTTCAGTTCCTTTGGATATCACCCTGAAGCTCTTTGAATTATCTGGCGGTTATGCTCAGTGTGTTCATCATCAATGGGCATTATCCTGAGATTCCTTGCCTTTTATGGTAGTCGAAACTCTTCGTCTTCTCTATCAGTTACAGCCAGTCATATTTGAATTCTTTGGATTCTATGCCCCTTCCCTCATGTGACCACTATTGGTGAACCAATCTCCTATTCAAAAGGAAATTCCCAATCTTGGTCTAGTGAGTGCTATCTCTTTTTCATGATATGACCTTGGTCTATGAACTTCATGTGAGAACGCAATTGCGGGCACGTCCATAGGCGGTTTGAGGGAAAGCCACTTTTCACCCCAGAATTCACTATGAGCCTCCATGGGTCCTTTTTCCAAAATCATGGTTTTGATTGTGACCTGCTCATGAAAAATTAACACCCGAGCATGTTCTGGCCCCACAATGCAACAAGATATTACAATATTATGATCTTGATGGTCATCCTGAAATGGACGGATTAGATCAGACGATTTATTTCAGGGAAACAAATCAATGGTCAGATTTGATCCTTACACTCATCATTTCATTGTTCAATATAATGGCTAGGACTTAATCAAATATTGAGATGGACAATTGTTAGAAATTCGCCCTTCAAAAATTCATAATTTCAACTTCTCAAACTTACACTATCCTTCCACTCTACTATGATCAACGATTGAGAATACCAAAGTGATCTTTTAGATTGGGTGACTCATGTTCTTGCTGATGTGTTTTGCCACATGTCCTTGCTGAGGCGGTCTACTAATGTGGGTGAGACATGTAGGCAATGTAGTGGAATGTGGAGGCAGAGCGCGGTAGTGGATTGTGATGTGTAGTGGGTAGTGGATTGTGACGTCAGAGCGTGGAGGTGGTATGTATGAATGGTTTGGTGGTTTAAACTTAGGGGGGTTAGGCAGTAAGTGGTAATGAGAGAGCGGGTTACGATTTAATAGTAAGGTGACACGTATGAGGGTTACACAAGGAAAATACCACCAACTCGAAGCCCCCCCATGGTTAAAGGTAGAAAGATTAAGGGGGTCTGATATGCCCTATCGCTCGTAGATTTGAGTCCCTGATTCTCGGTCATTGTGATTAACACGCCCTTTACCCAACTTATATTGTCCTTCCACTTTAGAATGATCCGATGACTATGATCTTCTTCGGATGATCTGATGGTTGAGAACATATTTCAGCTCTCTAGGTCTTCGAACTTCAGAGATTTCAAATCTCAAACTAAATTCTTGAAGTGAGATTTTCTCTGAGAGTAACCTCCTCACATATTTATACATGAAATGAATGATGTTTGTTGGATCAGTATCTTATATCAACGACCCGATCTGTCTGCGATGAATCTCTTCTAGCTTATCTGGTCCTTCCACTTAGAATGATCCAACAACTGATGGAAATTTGTGTTTGATACTATGGTTGACGGGTATCCAGATAATAAAATCTCAACTCTTTATCCCTATTTAACTTAACCTTAAATTAATTTGATTCGATAGTCAATGGATATTCGGGTGATCATGATCTCAGATCTCAACCCTTGCTTATCCTATCCTTCCACTAATTCAATACGATGGTCATCGCATTTTCTCCAGATCTGATGGTCCACATTCATTTTGGATTTTGGGCTTCAGGTAATTCAACTTTCAAGTTGCCAATTCTTCTGAAGTGAGATTCCCTGAATGGTAACCTCATCGCAAATACACTAGATCTAATTCTTGTTGGTATTTTGGATTGGTGAACCAACAACCATTGTCTCTCTTCCTCCTGAGATTATGATCTATCCGATTTAGAAGGTTCTCTAAGTGTTCACTGCTATCGACCTTTGCTCCTGCTGCGAGTCTGTCTCTTGAACCTCGTTTGCAATTCTGCATACTCTTCTCTTCTCCTCATGAGATTATGATTTTCCTATAAAACATCGACGTTGTTGTTCTTTCCATCAATGAAAAGTACATGCTTTCTTGTAAAACATGCCAACAATCGAATGATTTGTAACCAGTAAGGTTTTCTACCCTTAATCATTTGGATTAAAAAGAGACTATGATATTGTATTTTATTTCTCTGTTAATATTTACAACACTTTTCCTGTGTCTTTCTAAGTTCTCCCATGTTTGAAACACGTGGCCAAAGTGCCATTGTGTGTCGTTTGGTACATAACTAAATCCTTTAAATTTTTTCGTTCCCGGTTGAAGTTTAAACGAGGGTACTAACTTCTCTATGATCTATTTACTAGGAGGTTCTGAGTATGGAAAGAAGACTTGTTCATCCGCTCTTAATTTTTTTTTTTGCATACAACGTGTTCCTTCACCATGTCTAACCGTCAAGCCAATTCATACCAATTTATGCTTGTTTTGTTTACAATTATACCATAATCCTTGACGGTTTTGCGTAGCTTCTTTATATTCCAGACCGGTATACTCTATGCGATGTAATGTTGATACAATGGTTTCTTTAACTATATCGCTATTGTATGTAGTTACTCATTTCTATTTTTATTTTCCTAACTAAGAGGTCTTCTTGAGTTCGATGAGGAAACGTTGTAGATCTATCACCTTCTAGGGTTTGTTGTTGTCTCTGTAATTCTTCCACTTGATATTTCAATTTCTCTAATTTGGAAATCCATTTGTGTACTTTGAGGAAATACTTGTAGATCTACATCCTTTAAAGGGTTTGTTGTTGTCTATGTAGTTATACTTTATTATTGGTTTTCAGTGATTATTTTTTGTAACCATTCTTCGTGATTATTTCAGTAATTCATCTTTGTACTAGCACTTATAAATACTCCTATGTAATTTTTAACCCTCTATTAGTACTGGTAATTGCTTCATTGTAACAAATCTTTGCAATTACTCACCGTAATTTATTTATCTCCGTACTGGGCTTCGCTGTAACTAATCTGTTCCATTAATATCTGTAATTTTTATTTGGTTTATGTTTATGGATATATGTTTTGATGTTGGGTCCCTTTTCTTGCAAGGGAACCCATCAGAATATTGTGTTCCCACTCCTCCTCCCAAGTCACGAACTTCACTTTGCAAGGATCAAAGGGATGTCGAGTCCCAAGATAAGTACATTCCCTATTTTCATCTTGTTTTATCCTAATCCTTCAATTATATTAATATGGTATAGTAATCCTATATTGGTTTCCTTTTGCAGGTTAAGTTGAATGTCATGATTCTGTGAAGGGAGAATGCTCTTCTTAGAAAAAGAACTTTGGGTTCAACTACATAATGCTCTCTTCATGAGGTTTCCTTCCTCAAAGCAATGAAACATTTAAAATTTATTATGCTGTCATAGACAGTTTATGTATATACTTTAAATTGTATTTAGAATAATGGTTAATGAAGATTAATGGGCATGTAAAACTCCAAATTTGTATTAAATCTTTATTTAAAAGGAAAACTACAAGGCCATGTATACTTCAATGACCTATCACTTCGCATAAAACATTTTTGCATGATAATCTCTTAGATGTATTGTATTAGATATCCATTTCTTTAATATGTGTGTATATATATATAGGACTTTGTGTTCATCTATTTTTATACTCAAGTATGATCGTAGAGTTTTCTTCTCTACTCTGGTTGGAGAGTTAAATATAGGTAGAGGAAAAACCAATCAATTTACTTATTATTGTTCTGATACAATCTAATCTCTTTGGTTCATTTGTTTCTTTTCTGTAGTAATTAGTTTTCGTGTGTGAAATATCGATACAGTGACTACATATTTTTATTACCTACACATTTTCCTATGTAGATCCATTATGTAGCTTACATACATACTTTGTAACTATTACAAATGAAATATCACGAAAAACATTAACAAGTATTTTAAACAATAGGATATTTAACAAATATGTTATGGCTTAAAATACATATTATGGCCATGAGAAAAAACTATATACATCAT
This sequence comes from Picea engelmannii, assembly GCA_009831015.1. Classification (NCBI taxonomy): domain Eukaryota; kingdom Viridiplantae; phylum Streptophyta; class Pinopsida; order Pinales; family Pinaceae; genus Picea; species Picea engelmannii. Next base: position 446,368 of record ML781733.1, read on the forward strand.
TACCTACATATATAATATCATCCATTATAACAATTCAAAAAAATGAAAGGAACAATTAAAATACATATCTGAATAATGATGTTGGAAAAACAAATGGAACAACCACGTTCCACCCAACCATAGATATAGAAAAACCATGTTTACTTGTCCTGATCACCCCCTAGACTTACCATGACTCCATAAGGGAAAACTTAGAATCACTCTTTAGCCAATGTCTCACTGAACAATTCAGAAAATTGTTTTCCACACACCAAATTCCTCATAAAAGAAAAAACGTTTATTTTCCCCAACATACTAAGCAACATCCTACCTCCCACATGTGTTGTATATATCTCATGCCTAGTACTTTCCATTCTTTCCCCCCTTAGGAAATTCACAACTTTACAATTCCCCGATTTCTAGGGGTTGCTAGTGATAGAACTTAACTTTTGACATTTGTAAAAATCAGCTCTGAGTTAACTCAACCCTGTTCCCCACTCATGGAGTCGTAGTCAACTATTTTTAACCTTGCTAGGCCATATGTTCTCCAACATTAAATTTATTAAAAAAAATTGTCTCATACATGTTTCCCTCAAAAGAGGACAGTTGACAAGTCAAAAAAAATTCCAACAATCATAAAATAATAATTACATACTTCAAAAATCTAAAAGTCGAATTTCCAAAAATGGAAATTTAATTTTAGAATAACAACCTTAAAATAATTTGTTTTTAAATAATTCAAGGATATCACATTAACCCTTCTTATATGTCCCAAAAACCCCAACAACAACCTGCAATAGGATCCATATATAATGCACCTTTACAAGTTGGTTATGGTCTTATTGGTATTCTGACAGGACTTCCTCCTCGAAGTTACCAATATTTGGAAGTTAAATGTCAATTTCCATTTTTATCCACTTTGGATTTACCAGACTTGTCTCGATTAATGAATGATCCCATTTCACACTCTCCTTTTTGGCCAGTTATTCCTACCAAATTAACCTTCGATTTTCCAAAGTTTGATGGTAAACTGGGAGATGACCCTAATAATCATATTATGAATTTCCATCTTCGGTGTTCATCAAACTCCTTGATGGATGAATCTATATGATTACATATTTTAAAAATAACTCTTACTTGGACCATAGCTAAGTGGTACATTGAATCACTTGGAGGATTCTTTTGTTCCTTTAATTCATTATGCATGGCCTTCCTCACAAATTTTTAACTACCTATTCAATATGAAAAAGGTATTGAACTTTTAACTTCACTTTGAAAAACAATCTCTACCCATATTTCAATCATATTCATGAGTGGAGAAGGTGAAGACGATTAATCAAAGCTCACATTCCTAATCAATAGTTAGCTAAATGGTTCACTAAATCTCTTCTAGGACCTATCACCCGAGAGAATTCTATGGGAGGAGTAGTTACTAAGGAAAAATCCATTAGTCATGTCCAATATCTTCATTTGGTACATTCTCCTACTAACAAATTATATGATATGATTCCTCACTCTCCTCACTCATTGAAAAATCCAACCCCAACACCTCTTGTAGAATCTCACATTGTTGATGGTGTGATTGGTTCTATTAATCAAGAGACTAAAAGTAAGACATCTACCACAACCCCCAACCCCAATCCAACTCCCATCACTATGAATACTCCAATTACCAAAACTCTTATCACTCCTTCTAGTAATACTTATGAGGTAAACATGGTTCAATATACACCAACCGATAACACTAGAAATAATAAAAAAGGAAAAGTAAAAATGAAAAAAAATTCCCAGCCACAAGAAAAACCGAAACCTCCACCTGTTGAAGATAAGGGAAAACATAAACCAAAATACATTTGTCTCATTTGTGATGAGGATCATTACACCAAAGAATTTATGCGTTGTGTTTATGTGAATCATTTCCATAAAGGAACTTCAACCACACTCGTTGAATTTGCCAATCCGTTTCCATATTAGCAAACTCAAATGGTTACTTCATAACAACCCTCTACATTAGGAAACTCTTATGTACTTATGTCTACAACATATAAAGATAAAGAGGTTTCACTCACAACATGAGCCAAAGACTATCCTTCCTTGAATGTAAGTGATTTTGAGCAGCCTTCTACATCTACCCCACCACCAAACTTAGACACAATGATATAGAAAGAGGTACCCGATGGGGGATAAGGTGAAACAAAGTCCTTAACTCTGGTATTATCTGAACTAGTTATGCTAAGGATTGGCCCTGAGGAAATACTTATGGCTGGCCATTATATGGTCTAGTAAGGAAAAGGATTGGTTAAAAAAGGTCAAAACTGATATTTTGAAAGGAAAAGGGTGAGCACAGGGAAGTCCACTCTTAGAACACACCTCAACCAAACAAAAATCAATTGGGAATAAATCATATCAACAACCTATCTCAGGTGTAGGTCTCCTCTCCAATCACAGGAGCACTTAGGGCATCACACCTTGCAACCTCTCACAAGTCCAGATTTCTTCAATCACTGAAGAGTCTTGGGCATCATACTCACTAAAACCTTCAAAGAGATTCCTCTCATAGGCATCAGTCTTCTCCATTCCCGATCAACTGCCTGCAAAAACCAAGTTATCAGAGCTAGCTTTATTCTTTTTTCTCTCGCAGGAAGAGAAGTTTTTTCAGCACGGTGATGAAGGATGTGTTTATCCCTGCCCGGGTTCAGGTGCAGTAGGTGGAACAAAACCAATTAGTTATTTAGGGAGATGATCCCATACCGGGACGAAAGGTATGTACTAGAGATGTAGCCAAAATCCTACGACAAAAGAATTATTTTCATACTATTATAGATGAAGGAGCCTCAACCTATGTGATGCCTCTTAACTAGTATAAATCCATTGGTTCTCTTTCACTTAACCAATCACCTAATACATTAAAGGAAATTGACAGTAGAGGATTTAATCCGTTTGGATTACTTATTGCATTAGCAGTTGAATTAGAAGGTAAAATAATCATTTTTGAAGTAGAAGTTGTCGATGCACCACTTGATTATAATCTTCTGCTAGGTCATAGTTGGATTTACGCTATATCTATTGTAATTTCTACTTTGTTTAGTGTACTACATTTCCACCATCAAGGAAAAATATTCACGGTAGAGAAACTCTCCTACTTTAATTATGATCCATGCATTCATAATGTTCCTTTTATAGAGAAAACCACATCTTCTTATGAGGATGTTGGAGTGGGTCTTTTGAAAGACTAATCTATTATGGGAACATTTCTACTCCCACCACTTGACATTCCTCCAACTATCACCCATGTCAACATGATTTCAAATATACTAGTAAATCCCTTGACTCATAGTATCATTGGGTAGTACCCAGTCCATATGAATATGACAGTTATGGTGATAGAATGCCACTCAGTCCGATTGAAATATTGTATGAAGCAATTCAATGTTCCTCTATGGTTGCTTCTGACACTAGTGACCCATGAGTCAAGGTTTTGATGAGTATTATCACTCTTCTTAGCTTATTAATATGGCATCTCCTAATCCTTTTGATGATAATTTACCCACTTACAAGAGTATATTAGAGGTCATGTATTTGGAATACACTCCTTGGGATGATAGTCATCATCATTCTAATAGTTTGATAGGAGAATTTATTCCCAATGAATCCCTTTTTCTCATCATCTCTTTTGATTTGTGGTACATAGATATCATAATCTACCTCCAAACTCATAAATTTCGGCCTAATATCTCTAGTAATGAACGTTGTTGTATTCGACACCAAGCTCACCAATACATTATTATTGGCGATACACTTTATATTCATTTTCTCAATTCCATTTTTGGCGGTGTTTAACACATGAGGAACACAAGGGATACCTTAATAACTACCATGTTGTAGCATGTGGTGGTCATATCTCTGGGTATGCCACAACCCAAAAAATAAACGGGAAGGATATTTTTAGACATCCTTATTTAAAGATTCCATTCTTGCGGTCAAAAAATGTTATACGTGCCAGATATATGATCGTAAATTGCATGCCCCTCCTTATATTCTTCACCCTATAGTTTTCATTGGTATGTTTGCAAAATGTCACATTGATTTCATGACAGGTAACCCTCACTTGGTCGAGGGACATGGCTACATTATTTTCATTGTAGACTATTTTACTAAATGGGCAAAGGCGATTCCCACATATAACAATACTAGGAAGGTTGCAACTCTGTTCATTTTTAATAAAATTATTACTCAATTCATAGTGCCTCAAGCCATTTTCACTATTCACGAAATTCGTTTTCACAATTATATCATGTCGACGTTAACCGCCAAGTTGGGTTTAAGACATGAAAACTCAACTCCTTACTATCCACATGCCAATGACCAATTTGAAGCTACCAACATTTTTTTGTTAAGTATACTTTTTAAGATGATAGATATTTTTATGCAAACCCCCACTTCCTCCTAGGGCTCTTGTGACCTCCCATTCTAAGTATCATTCATATCTAGAGTTGAGTCATCCCTCAGGCTCCTACTGAACCCTCAAAATTACTCTCCATAGGAATTTTTTTACTTTCCCCGCATGCAAAATTATGTTAGTAAGGGCCTTATGAACTTAGCATATAAATCCATGTGACCTCTGGCCAAACCATAAGACAAACCAATTTTTAGATTTAAAAGTGAAATCCTCCCTCTAACCCCTTTGTTTCACCCAAAACCTTGTTGATTTTTCAATAGAAAAGGTTAAACATGAATTTCATTCCATTTTAGCATTTAACGATAGCCATAAATTTTGCAAAAATCAAGATCACAAGAAGAAGCACCATGCACAAGAACACAAGAAGTATTATGGGAAACCCTTCTCAACAAGGGAGGAAAACCCAGCCAAATCCTTTTATATATTCCTCAAGAGAAATACCTTCACCACCAAGATAAATCCTAGCACACAAGAGGGTTCTCAAACCCTAGAACTCTAGCTCCCAAGAGAGGGCACTCTTTTCCGAAAGAAGTATACTTGCTGAATTTTCCAAACTCACATGAAAGATGTGTTTCCATAATGGGGAATCTTCCTTTACTTATATTAGACTTGTCCTATCAACAAAAGTGTCTATTGGCACAATGGGGCCGACCTCTCCAAGTCACATTATAATTAATATTATCCATATTATTTTTTTTTACATTTATTACTAATTACATTAAGGTCGGCAGGACTTGTACCCTTCACATTACAATTAGGGTTACAGGCAGGTCTGACTCTTGAACAATATCGAAAGGGATCTAATACACCTAGTAGTTCTCATCCACTAGGGGCACATCCATAGGGATGTCCATATATCTAGCTCACTGCATTACACAGAAGAACCATATCTTCACACATTCACATGTGCTCATCCACATGCATGTCCATTGTACATATATTCATTCCCAATGTCTCAAACAAGAGAATAATTTGGAGTTTCTCGTCAACTCTGCTTCTCAGAGGAGACTAATACATGATCTTCATTTCTGTTCACATGACGATGCACCCAACACTTTGGGATTTCACACATTCACCTTGTGCTGAGCCACATGTAGGTCTAACTCAATGGATTTCATTTCCCACTGGATAATCATGTAGAGTTATTCTCAACTCTCTAAATGGAGGAGGTCATCTCTATGTTCCATATCTGTCTCAGGTAGGAACTACCTACCCTTATTAGGGGATTTATTTCAGGTTTGTAAGTTGAGAGAAATAATCACATATCTCCAATGATCTACATCTCATAGGTTTGTAAGCTAGAGAATGTCTCACATGGCTGCAATCATCAACACTCCCTCTCAGCTAGGGAGTAATTCTTCATCATGCCAAGTCTCACATGGATATATTTTGAGTTTTTTCTTGGCTGGAGTCATCAATACTCCCTCTCAACTAGGAAGGCATTCTTCACCAAATTTGTTTGTTGAAGATGTATGAAATATCCTCAGGTGTAGGAAGGTACTACATGTGTATGTTTTTCCTCTGCATCATATCTATGATATAAAGATATTTTATGTCATCTTGTTTCAATCCATCAGGAAACATTGGGTTCTTAAGGAGACTTACACATGGCTCTTAGTTGTCATCATATAATCCTTTTCATGGTCAAGCAAATTTGTCAGAATCTTATGAAGCCATATTTTGATGCTATATACTCTTCCTCTATGGTTCTCAATACCGTATAGTTTTTCTTCGTGCTACATCAAGAAATCATGGAAAAAATTCAAGGTAGAAAATCAATCGGATGTGCTCTTCCATTCCACTGCATTTTCTACTCAATCTGAATCAGCATATCCTGCAAATTCAAGTTCACAATGGAGGCATATCTCAGGACATATCTATTGGAAAATGTTTAACATGCAACATATGCTTGTCATTGATGGCATGAGTACAAGAAGAATGTAATAGATGGGCACCAGAAGTATTTTGGGAAGAAGCTGTAGAGCAACCTCGATAAGATCAGAAGAGATAGTGCAAAGGATGTTTGGCATGTTTTACAGGCAGTGTAATCTTGTCATTGATGGAAAGTATAGTAGTGATGATGGCTTGAGTACAACAGTGATGATCAACAGTGCAGTGATATTCAAGAAGACCAACAACGCAACAATTGTCTAAATGCAACAATCCTCAGTCGTCAAATCGAGGATTGATCTAAACTATTGATCAGGCATGATGAAGTCCTATAAAGTTTGAGAAGAACTACTGTTCATTGGATCCTATCCAAAATTCCTGACAGAACGAGGGCCATCAGATATGAATTTAGACAATAAGAGCACGCTGAAGAGGAGTATAGATCTCAGGCATTCGATCCAAGCATAGGATCCAACCATCATTGGATCAAGCAGAACCTAGACGCTCTCTAAAGTAAAAGGAGAAGTGGGTGTATAAAATCCTGGAAAAAGGAGGACCGTCCATCATCAGGTAGGACACGTGGGGAAATATCGTTAGTTCACTGACTGGAGAGTGAAAGGAACGATGTTCCCTAACCTATTGAAATCGTGATATGCGAAATCACGATTCAATCTGAGATGTCAGATTAAAGTTGAATCTGGACCATTGATTCCAGTGCATGTTGGAGTTTCGGGGATCGAGAGTTGGAGATGTCAAGTAATATCATCCAAAGAAATCTCGATTTTGTGATATGCAAAATCACGACTTAATCTTAGCTGTTGAATCAAGATCAAATATGGACCGTTGATCCAACTCCATATCGGAGTTTCGTGAATCGCGACATGGAGAGACAAGAAAACAATGCAACAAGAATGTCGAAATCGCGATATGTGAAATCATGATTTAATCATAGCCATTGAATCAAGATTGAATCTAGACCGTTGATCCAAGTCCATTTCAGGGTTTTGAGGATCGAGTGATGGAGATGTCAAAGAGTATTAACATCAAGAATCTTGATATCACAATATGTAAAATCGCGATGTAATTGCAATCGTCGGATCAAGATGTGATCTGGACCGTTGATCCAACTTCTTTACAGAGTTTCGTGGATTAGGAATTTGAAGTGACAAAAACAATGAACATCAAGCATGTCGAAATTGCGAAATGTGAAATTGCGAAATGATCTGAACTGCCAGATCAAGTTTTTATTAGGACTGTTGATCCCACGCCATTTTGGGGTTTCGAGGATCGTGACTTAGAGAGGCAAGAACTCAATGCAACCAGAGTGCCAAAATTGCGATATGAGAAATCGCAATTCAATCATAGCCATTGAATCAAGATTAGATATGTACCATCGAATCATAGGACAGGTGGCAAGCGATCGAAATTTTGTTGAATTGAGGTCAATGGAGCATAGTGTTGAAACTCATGAGATGTGAAACCGCGAAAGCGCCTTATGCATAAGGTTGTAGTCACAGCCCTTGGTCACATCAGCGAGAGATGGAGGAAAGAGCTAGAGCAACCAAGCTCATTTTCAGGGATCACGACTGGGGATGTTGAGACACATGGTCACATGAATGTTGAACTGTCGAATGCCGAAATGCCGAAATAAATGAAAGATCCCATGGAATCAATCAAATGATGCAGGTGAATTTAAACAATATTCGATGGCTACTATAGCTCGACACAGTGTAACATCCAGAAACCATTGATGGTTTCTGCCAGAGGATTCAAAGACACTTCGGTGTGATCACCAGAGGAGATGAAGAGTCTCTAAGCTTTGCCCAGTGAAGAAAGATGATTCTTAAAGGGATTGACAATTGGATGAGGGTTGGAACCTATAACTGAAACAGAAAGGATAAGCTCAACTATGCCAGAGAAGACAAAGAGTCTCAATCGCCAAAGAGGCTGAGGAATCTCAGCATAACACCCAGTGATGCTGAACGCGCGGGAAAATCGCTAGAGAAGCTGAAGATTTACCATGATGATTAGGCAGAGCACTCGAGAGGTGGAGGATATCAACACGGTGTGAGTATCCAGAGGGATTGCACACATTTCATGCACAAGGTGCACTGAAGCTATAAGTACATGGTACAGAGAAGAGATGGGGTTGTTATTGCTATTGGAGTTGTTGTGGTTGTTGTTGTTGAAGGTGATTCATGTGTGAAGAAGGAGGAGAGTGCAGTAGCTGAATCAAATAGAAGAGGAACTATGCAGTGAATGGACATGGCGCACAGAGCATAAAAAGAAGAAGAACAGATCGCACAAGTCATGTGTGCAGAAAGGCAATGAGGTAGACAGAGCAACGAAATGTAGCAGAACAGTGATGAGTCTAGTAAGCCATTGTTGAACATTATATCACTGTAATAAGTTTCAGTAGCAAAGATTTATATTTCAGGGTGGAAGGGAGGTGCTAGGGAGTATTGTTGTCCTCATAGGTTCAAGTGGGTTCTTGAACACAGGGAGTTGTAGCTTACATCTGGTTGCAGCCAGAGAAACCAGGGTGGCAGGGTGGTGCAAGGGAGAACTATTGTTCTCTGTTATACAGGTTGGTTTCCTGTATGATTGGAAGTTGGTGCTTCCATCCAGTTTGTGCTGGAAACACTCAGGGAGTTGGTGCTTCCTTCTAGTTGGTGCAAGAGAAACCAAGGAGTTGGTGCTAGAGAAACCAGGGAGTTAGTGCTTCCTTCTAGTGGGTGCTAGAGAAAACAGAGAGTTGGTGCTCTCAGGAAGTAGCAACTTGAAAAACTGAGTTTGTAGCCTCATTATGAGTTGGTGCTCATATGTATGATAATGTAAAGAATGTAACTATTATTTATCATATAAAGAAAAAGAGGTTTTTACCCTGTATGGGTTTCCTCGGGAAATATTTGTCTCTGTGTTTCTCATATATGTGACTGATGTTGAATGTGACATTGTTTATTTTCTTGCATTAATGTGATCATCATTCAATGTTTCTGCAAAGAGTTTAAAAGAAGAATAATTGTTTAAGCATGGTAACAACTGATTCACCCCCCCCTCTCAGTTGTCCAACAATTGGTATCAGAGTTGGCCCCCTTTTTATCTAAGGGTAGATCCTAGAGCTTAAACATGACAAGCCATGAAGGGACTTTAGTCACTAGGCCTCCTCTATTTGATGGAACGAATTTTGCCTTCTCGAAGGTTAGAATGAGAACATACCTAATGGCCTTAGGAGCTGATATCTGGGATGTAGTAGAGACTAGATACATAAAGCTTGTTGTGCTATCTTCAAAAGATGATAAGTTAGAATTTATCTTTAATGCTAAGGGAATGAACACTATCTTGAATGGACTTGTAGAAGCTAAGTTTGTGAAGGTGATGCATCTTCAAACTGCTAAGGAAATGTGGGACAAACTCATTAACAATTATGAAGGTAATGAGAAGATGAAAGATGCCAAGCTTCAGACCTTCATAGTACAGTTTGAAAAGATATAGATGAAAGAAGATGAAACCATTGGGAAGTATTTTCTGAGAGTTGAAGAACTAGTAAATGCAATGAAAGCACTTGGTGAAAAAATTGGGGAACCCTCTTTAGTTCAGAAAATTTTGAGATCTCTGTCAGATAGGTTCAACCCAAAAGTCTCAGCTATAGAGGAACTTAATGATATAAAGACATTGTCCTTTGATCAACTTCTAGGAACGTTGACTGCATATGAGATGAGGATAGTTACAGATAAACCCACCTCTAGAGAAGCATCATTTAAAGGAGATAAGAATGAATATTCTGAGCCTGATGAAATTGAAGAAACATTCGTGAGAAGACTAAAGAAATGATCAGGCAAGTACCAAGGTAAGATGCCCTTCAAATTTTTCAACTATGGTAAGATAGGTCATTTTGCAAATAAATGTCCACACAAGAAACACGATCAGAACTATGAAGGTGAAGAGAAGCACAAATCCAGGAGATTTGATAAAAAGAAAAGTTTATGTGTAAACAATGATGACTCCTTAGAAGAAACTGATACTGACTCTTCCTGTGAAGATAAGTTAAATGACTTCATGCTTATGGCCAAACAGGATTATGATAATGAAATCACAGTCAGTGATGAGAATGATGAAAAAGTTGTGGTTGATATGGAAGGAGAACTGATCAGTGCACTGGAAGAGATTGACAGACTCATAATTAAGAACAAAAAGAAAAAACAATTGCTGATACAGTTCGAGAAAGACAATAAACAGCCTAATGAAGACCTTGCCCTGCTAAAAGTGAAATTAGAAGAGGCAAGGAAAATGGAGGATATTCTAAAACATCAACTATCAGAAAAGAGGGCAAGATCTGAAGCCCTGGAAGAAGAAGTAGTGAAAACTAGGAAAGATATGGAGAAGTTTCAAGCCTTGTATCATCAAAATCTGTCAAGTATCAAAGCCTCAGAAGGATTAGCCACCATTCTGAATCAACAAAGGAATCCAAAGCTGAAAACTAGTTTGGGTTATGAAGAGGGATCAAGTAGTGGTCAACCAAGAAACAGAGAACCCATAAAGTTTTTCAAAGATAGTGTCCATGTCAAATCAACAACCAATGACAACAACAAACCTGTAGAAACAAAGGAAGACAATTAGCTGCCCAGGAAAAGTAAAGGAAAAAGTGTCAGGACTGAATATGTAGAACAAAGAAATAATGCACTCCCTACTCAAAGACATCATCAACATGAAAGAAATCGATTTGCTCAAAAAAGACAACCATTTTCCAGGTACAAAGATTTTTTCTATGGATATTGTTTCTACTGTTCTAGATTTGGTCACAAAGCTGTAAATTGCTCCTTAAGACTTAGACATGAGAAATTAAAATTTCCAAGGAATAAATATCTGCCACAACAAAGAATGATACAACAAAGTAATAAACCATCAAAGATTGCAAATTGCCAAATTAAGTCTAGAGACATGCAACTGAGGAGGTCAAGGATTAATAAATAGTCAATGAGAAGACAACGCTACAACAATAACTTTGACCTATTGAACAATGAGATCAAATGCTATAATTGTCACAACTTTGGCCACAAAGCTGCAAACTGCCATCTCAAGAATTACAAAGCAGATCCAAGGATAAAGTTCTTAGATAGAAAGACCAGCACATGGAAGAGGAAAGATAGTGAAAAATGTGGTCAAGCACTCTCAACTCAAAAACAAAAGGCCTCTGGGAATATAGACAGTGGATGTTCCCAGCACGTGACTGGAGACAAGGATAAGCTATTGTCCATAAGTAAAAGAAAAACAGGAAATGTGATCCTTGAAAATGATGAACCAGGAAAAATCAAGAATAGAGGGATGATGAGTTTGAGTAATGACAAAGGAGATGCCTAGTACATTCTGCTTGTGGATGATTTGAAACATAATTTGCTTAGTACAAGTCAAAAATGTGATAGAGGCAGTGAAGAGGTGTACACGTCCAAAGATTGTAAGGTAAATGTAAACTCGGGACAAGTGGTGAATGAAGGCATAAGGACAATTAATGATGTTGAAATTGAATCCTCCCCTACAAGTAAAGAAGAAGATTAAGATATAATAAAAGCATGTTCAGTTAGCATTTGCCCCATGGATGAAGTAGGAGAAGAACCATGTCATAAGTTGGAAGCAAAAGTCTTGAAGGTTGAGAAGGAAAACACCCAAAGAAAGTTCTTAAATAGCTCCATGACCATGGATAAGATCTTGGATAGCCAGAGATCACCAAATGACAAATCTGGTATTGGATACAACAAGGAAGAAATCAATACTCCTAAGAAACCTGATACAGGTCCTCTGTCTGTGAAAAAGAAAAGCAGGTATGACAATGGTTGTAGCATCTTTCTCTTGTGATTGAATATGGTTATAAAATCCTGGGTGGTATGCATCATGAAAGAAAAATGAAAATTGCAGTGATAGAGATCGATGAGAATCAATAAGGAGATCCAAGGGTTGTTTGAAAAGTACGAGCTACAAATACGCAGTATGTCAATAGGATAGAAGCTCTTCAACAACAACATTTTGTTTTAAAAAATGATTCACATGACATCCTGTAGAAATAACAAGAGGAAATACCTTGTCAGGGAAAGCTAACCTTTTAGAAACAAAGGAGGAAAATATAGTCAGAAGCAGAGAGATAACAGTGATAGGGGGAGTCATCTACTCATGAGAAGAAAAGGTTGATGAAGGAGTCCTAGTAAGAGAGGTGATAATTTTTTAGTTTTCCACAGAGGATACAGTGGAAGCTGAAGATGAACAGGTCCAAGAATCAGAAAAAGAAGACTCTGGTTTAGATACAAATATTCTGTAGGCCTCAAATGAGAGAGTCCATCCCGTCATGGGGATTTTGCATTGGTTTAATATCTGATACCTCCTAAAAATACTACAACAACTCAGGGGGAGCATATTCTCTTTGACATTGATGTCAAAGGGGGAGAAAAGAATCTGGGTGCCTTTGTTGCCATCAATGCCAAAGGGGGAGATTGTTGGAAAATGTTTAACAGGTATCATATTCTTGTCATTGATGGCAATTACAAAAATGAAGATGGCATGAGTATAGGAAGAATGTAATAGACGGGCACCATAAGTATTTTGGGAAGAAGTTGTAGAGAAACCTCGATAAGATCAGAAGAGATAGTGTAGAGGATGTTTGGTATGTTTTACAAGCAGCATAAGCTTGTCATTGATGGAAAGTATAGTAGTGATGATGGCTTGAGTACAACAGCGATGATCAGCATCACAGTGATATTCAGGAAGACCAGCAACGCAACAATCCTCAGTTGTCAAATCGAGGATTGATCTAAACTATTGATCAAGCATGATGAAGTCCTGTAAAGTTTGAGAAGAACTACTGATCGTTGGATCCAATAAAAAATTCCCGACATAACGAGGGTCATCAAATCTAAATTTAGACAAGAAGAGCATGCTGAAGAGGAGGATAGATCTCAGGCGTTCGATCCAAGCACGGGATCCGACCATCATTGGATCAAGAAGAACCTGCACGCTCTCTAAAGTACAAGGAGAAGTGGGTGTATAAAATTACGGAAAAAGGAGGACTGTCCATCATCAGGCAGGACACGTGGGGAAAGATCATCAATTTGTTGACTGGAGAGTCAAAGGAACGATGTTCCCTAACCTCTTGAAATCATGATATGAAAAATCACGTTTCAATCTGAGCCTTCAGATTAAAGTTGAATCTGGACCGTTGATTCCAGTCCATGTCAAAGTTTTGGGGATCGAGAGTTGGAGATGTCAAGTAATATCATCCACAGAAATCCTGATTTCGCGATATGCAAAATCGCGACTTAATCGCAGTCGTTGAACCAAGATCAAATCTGGACCGTTGATCCAACTCTATATCGGAGTTTTTGCGAATCGTGACATGGAGAGACAAGAAAACAATGCAACACGAATGTCGAAATCGCGATATGTGAAATCGTGCTTTAATCACAACCATTGAATCAATATTGAATCTGGATCGTTGATCCAAGTCCATTTCGAGGTTTCAAGGATCGAATGTTGGAGATGTCAAAGAGTATTAACATCAAGAATCCCGATATCGCGATATGCCAAATCGCGATGTAATTGCAACCATTGGATCAAGATGTGATCTGGACCATTGATCCGACTTCTTTACGGAGTTTCGTGGATCGGGACTTTGAAGTGACAAAAACACTAAACATCAAGCATGTCAAAATCACGAAATGCGAAATTGCTAAATGATCTGAACCGTCAGATCAAGTGTTGATCAGGACTGTTGATCCCACACCATTTAGGGGTTTCGGGGATCACAACCTGGAGAGGCAAGAACTCAATGCAACCAGAGTGTCGAAATCGCGATATGAAAAATCGTGATTCAGTCGCAGCCGTTGAATCAATATTATATTTGGATCATCAAATCATAGGACATATGGAAAGTGATTGAAATTTCGTTGAGTTGAGGTCAATGGAGAATAGTGTTGAAACTCACGATATGCGAAATTGTGAAAGGACCTTATGCATAAGGCTGTGGTCATAGCCCTTGGTCACATCAGCGAGAGATGGAGGAAAGAGATAGAGCAACCAAGCTCATTTTCGGGGATCATGACTGGGGATGTTGAGACACATGGTCACACGAATATCGAATTGTCGAATGCCAAAATGCCGAAATAAATGAAAGATCCCATGGAATCAATCAAACGGTGCAGGTGAATTTGAACAAGATCATAGGGCTACTATAGCTCGACACAGTGTAACTGCCAGAATCCACTAAATGTTTCTTCCATAGGACTCGAAGACACTTCGGTGTGATCACCAGAGGAGATGAAGAGTCTCTAAGCTTCGCTCAGTGAAGAAAGACGATTCTTAGAGGGATTGACAACTGGATGAGGGTTGGAACCTGTAACTGAAACAAAAAGGATAAGCTCAACTATGCCAGAGAATACAAAGAGTCTCAACTGCCAAAGAGGCTAAGGAATCTCAACATAACACCCAGTGATGCTAAACACGTGGGAAAACTGCCAGAGAAAATGAGGAGTTACCATGATGATCAGGCAAAGCACTCGAGAGGTGAAGGATATTGGCATGGTGTGAGTATGTAGAGGGATTATGCACATTGCATGCATAAGGGGCACTGAAGCTATAAGTACACAGTACAAAGAAGAGATGGGGTTGTTGTTGCTTTTGGAGTTGTTGTGGTTGTTGTTGTTGAAGGTGATTCATGTGTGAAGAAAGAGGAGAGTGCAGTAGTTGAATCGAATAGAAGAGGAACTGTGCAGTGAATGGACATGGCACACAGAGCATAAAAAGAATAAGAAAATACAACACAAGTCATGTGTGCAGGAAGGCAATGAGGCAGACAGATCAATGAAATGCAGCAGAACAATGATGAGTCTGGTAAGACATTGTTGAACATTATATCAATGTAAGAAGTTTCAGTAGAAAAGATTTATATTTCAAGCTGGCAGGGAGGTGCTAGGGAGGAATGTTGTCCTCATAGGTTCAAGTGGGTGCTTGAACACAGGGAGTTGTAGCTTCCATTTGGTTGCAGCCAGAGAAACCAGGGTGGCAGGGTGGTGCAAGGTAGAACTATTGTTCTCTGTTATACAGGTTGGTTGCATGTATGATTGGAAGTTGGTGCTTCCATCCAGTTGGTGCTGGAAACACTCAAGGAGTTGGTGCTTCCTTCTAGTTGGTGCTAGAGAAACCACGGAGTTGGTGCTTCCTTCTAATGGGTGCTAGAGAAAATAGAGAGTTGGTGCTCTCAGCAAGTAGCAACTTGTAAAACTGAGGTTGTAGACTCATTATGAGTTGGTTCTCATATGTATGATAATGTAAAGAATGTAACTATTACTTATCATATAAAGAGAAAGAGGTTTTTATCCTGTATAGGTTTCCTCGGGAAATATTTGTCTCTGTGTTTCTCATATATGTGACTGATGTTGAATGTGACATTGTTTATTTCCCTGCATTAATGTGATCGTCATTTAGTGTTTCTGCAAAGATTTTAAAATAAACATAATTGTTTAAGCACAGTAACAACTGATTCACCCCCCCCCTCTCAGTTCTCCAGCAATATCCAATTGTGCCTCGAATATATCTCAATACATGTTTTGTTGTTGTCTAGCAAGTTTTTTTTGGTTGACTCATGAAATGACTAAGAACATTCACTGCATGGCATGAATCAAATCTGGTGTTAACCAAATACATCAATGATCCAATTAGATGTATATCAATCTCGTCTGAATCATCATCAATATTCTTCTTTAAATCGATCACGATGGATTTTTCATTCTGTCATACTGAACTTCTTTAATATTTTCACTATATATTTTCCTTGACTCGGGAAAATCTCATCGGTCCTCTGTCATACTTCTTGTCCTAATAAGTAGTGCATCATAATCAGATTCCTCATATTAAATTAAGAAGTCAAGAACAACATGGATTTTTGAATAAGTTACCAAAAAGTAGGCCTTTGTCATCAACACTGAAATGATATAGGTTTGGATCAACAATACTCTAGCTGTACTACAAACTCATCAAAAATTTATATGTTTGATATATTTTCCAGCTCATGGAAGGTAGTATGGATGGAAGTGTAATAGGTTTACTAGATCAAGTGTATCATCATAGACATCTCCCTCTGTTTTTGAGAAACCTATGGATATAACACTTTCATCAGCTACATGTTTGATCTTATAGATCAACTTGGAAGTTTACTACAGAATTCCCTTTTGGTTCCTGAATAATATCTTATGCATCATTCTTTAAGATATAATGGTATTCTTATTGTTATGGAATATTTTCATACCTATTATCTTGTGGCTTATTTAGGACAAGGAGGCACATCATCAATAAGGTGTCTCATAACTGAAGGATAGCTTTGAATATCTCTTTTACTTTCTCGGGATGTGCCTTGAGAGGCTTGTATGTTTCTCTGCCTCTTGCAGAGTGAGTCTAAGTAGGCATTTTATGTCCTACTACAATATCTTTGAACATATTAAATTCAATAAAATGGATCAATTGGAATAATTTATGTCTCCCTCTGAACTGTTGAAGGAGGAGAAGGTATTGTCTTACTGTCAGTCTCCATCTGAGATTCTCTGGATATTTGAAAGACTATATCTTCTTCAAGGACACCGTCTCTGCTTGTCTAAATTTGTCTTTGACCAAGGATTTCATTGAGGATTCACTGTCTCCTTTATTTCTCAAGGATATAGCTTGGACATTTTTTTTTCTTTGGGTACATGAAAATACACTGGGCACCCAAATAACCTGAAGTGTTCAATCTTAGGCTTCATTCTGGTGAAGACTTCTTTGGGAGTTATGTTTTTGAAATTTTGGTGAAGACTCTTCTTCAGAACATATATTGTGTCATGCATGCTTATTCCCATGGAATCCTAGAAATATTCCGATCATGTATTATTACATTGGTTGTCTCAATGATGGTTCTATTCTTCCTCTTTCTTTAAATAGTTTTGACTCCTTCTGAGTCAAGTGGCTTCCTCTGAAGGATAAACATATTCCTTTGTTGTTAACCTGTTTGGAACAAGAAATACAAGAGGAAACAAAACAAGAATATCTCCTGAAGGAGAATAATGAGTACATCTCTAGAATCAAAACAAATTAAGGATTGTTGTCACAGCTACAACACATACATGTAATGTAGCAATCTTTTTTTTATTTAGAAATATAGGTTAGAGGAATGACAAATATAACAATCAAACCTAGGGTCTTCACTTCAAGTGTGTTTTTCTTCTTGAATGTACTCAGATCCTTCTAGATCCATGGCTTAAGCAAGAAGGCTCCTACAATTTCTCTCATGATAACGATACAAATAATATATATACAAGTGTGTACCTGAGGGTGTTGATATCATTTCTCCAATGACACCTAGCTAGTCTCTGTCCTCTTGACATCTTCATGAAGAGGGTAGTCATAGTGTAAAATTTTTTTATTACCCACAATAAGTCTTCCTCTGAAGTCTTGTCTTCCAGGAACTTGCATTTTCTTGATCCTTCAATATTGTCTTCCATCATAGGTATGTTCATCATAATTTTAGTTTCTTCACAAACCCTTCTCAACTTGGCTACAAAAACTAATGACTAGGCCAGGCTAGAACTTTTAGGTTTTGTTAGAATTATGAATTCCAACAATAATCCTTTGAAATATAGGATAACACTAGTGATCTGAAGATCTCCTTCAATGAGTTGTAGAAACCCTAGTTCTGAAATTTCTGCAGAAAATAGCAAAACCCTAGAAACCCTAGGGCCAAAATTTCAAAATGCTCGGAATTTAACTTTGAAAGATTTTTGAGATGTGATGGAGGTAGTCGTACTTTTGTATGCCAAAATTATCCCCAAAATCAAAGTATTAATGGTTGGATCTCCACTGAAAGGAGGGTCATACAAAATTTTCTAGAAACCTTAGAAGGGTCGTACAGTTCTACAAAAAGTGATATGAGACTTGGTGGATTCTTGTGAAATGGGTTATTTCAAGACCTATGATTGCATACCATGTTGATTTTTCAATAGACAAGGTTAAACATGAATTTCATTCCATTTTATCATTTAACCATAACCATAAATGTTGCAGAAACCAAGATCACAAGAAGAAGCACAATGCATAAGAACACAAGAAGTATCCTCGAAAAACCTTCTCGACAAAGGAAGAAAACCCAACCAAATCCTTTGCTATATTCCTCAAGAGAAATACATTCACCACCAAGATAAACCCTAGTGCACAAGAGGGTTCTCAAACCCTAGAACTCTAGCGCCTAAGACAGGTGCACATTTTTCCCAAAGAAGTGTACTCGCTGAAATTTCCAAACTCACATGCAAGATGTGTTTCCACAATGGGGAATGTTCCTTTACTTATATTAGAATTTTACTATCAACAAAAGTGTCTATTGGAACAATAGGTCCGACCTCTCTATGTCAAATTATAATTAATATTATCTAGATTAATTATTTTTTAAATTTATTACTAATTACATTAAGGTGGGGCTACCCTTTACCCTTTACATTACAATTAGGGTTACAGGCAGGTCTGACTCCTGAACAATATAGCAATGGATCTGATACACCAACTAATTCTCATCCACTAGGGGCACATCCATAGGGATTTCCATATATCTGGATTACTACATTACACAGAAGAACCATATCTTCACACATTCACTTAAGCTCATCCACAGAGACGTCCACTCTACATATCTGCATTCTCACTGTCTCACATTGGATAATCATCTGGAGTTTCTTGTCAACTCTATTTCTCAGAGGAGGCCAATACATCATCTTCATTTTTTTTCACATGAATATGCACCCAACACTTTGGTATTTCACACATTCACCTTGTCTTCAACCACATGCACTTCTAACACAACAGATGGACTTTCCCACTGGATAATCATCTAGAGTTCTTCTCATCTCTCTCAATGGAGGAGGTCATCTATACGTTCCATCTCTGTCTCAGGTAGGAACCACATACCCTTTGTATAGGCTTTCTCTAAGGTCTGTAAGATGAGAGAAACAATCACATAGCTGCAATGATCCACATCTCATAGGTTTGTAAGCTAGAGAATGTCTCACATAGTTGAAATCGTCAAAAAACCTTATGTGACTGAGGGCTTTGACTTGGTGTCGAATGAGAACACACTAATTAGGCTCTATGGAGCCTCTGGCTCTGAGAGTTCTACTCTTGACAGCTTCCAAAACATTTGAATGCTGAATTGGTGAATCAATCGAACAACTATGGGATAAACGATCCAAAATCTACAAGATGATATATGGCTCACAGAATTTCTAGGACTCTAGGCTTCGGGAGTCTCCCCTACTCCAACATGAAACTCCTATGAATACGAAAACTCTGAAGTAGCAGATCAGACGAATAACATCCACCTCGAATTGATGATCCACGATTACTCCAGGCTCTGCGCTTCAGATATTTTAACAACACAACACCCCAAATCCTCTGAAATATGAATTGGAGAACTATTTATAGGCTCACACATCAATGGTCTACAATCCCTAGTAGTTAATGGCTAATATATTTTCGTAACTTCGGGATTCGGGAGTTCTTGAACCCTATCTCCACCACACCTCTATATCTTTAAATTGACGAAGGGTTGGGATCCATGATCCACCTGTCCTTTGCAAATAAAGGTCTATATAGGCTTCGACCTTCGAGCCTTCGGGATATCTCGCACCACAATAATTTACGCCTCCATTTCCACAAACTGTCCAACTCACAAAGAGGTGAAGGGTTAGAATTAGTGGTCCACATGTCCTTGAAATTGGACGATCGAGATCTACTTTGAACTTTAGGCCTTCGAGAGTTCTCAAACCTTAACACCGCAAATCCAAATTCCTTCATAGTGTCCATTCTCTGAGCACACGATCTGTTCCCACGCACACCTAGCACCAACGGTCAGGATCTATTCCGTACATTGGAACTTGGGGAATTTATCCTCCTATTAACACAATGACCCAAATCTGTCATCGCGTCTCACTCCCAAAATGTGCTCTATCTACTAACATGTGGCATTATAATCAACAACCAAGGTTTTCTTTGGGACTTCAGATCTTCAAGAGTGTTTTTTCTTTACACAATAACGGCCCAGCTCACCCAGACTGCCAAACTTATAGATACACTCAATCCATGGACACATGTCCCTCATCTATCAATGAAAAATATCAATTTCAAGATTTGGGACTTTAGGATACTTTTCTCCTCCACAATGAACACACGAGAATTGCCAAACTAGTGAATTCTGAAGGATGTAAAGGGGTTAACGACCACACTGCTTACCTAGATCCAACGATTGTCAATCCTTACTCTTCGATCCAACCACTTGAATCTATTATCCTTCCCTATGTGTTCCTCCTCTATTTTGGACTTATATTCAATGGTCCAGATATGCTTTTGCAGCCAATCCAATGGTGACTATAGCTTCTCTTCTAAAAACAACTTCACTTCCCCCTTAATGAAGGAATTTTTTCAATCTTCCAAATGCTCAGCCTTTCAATCTTCTCTATTTTAGAATATGATAGATGTGATCGGTTAACCATATACAATATCACTATTTTCACCCAACCATAGGCCGAAGCCACCCCTAAGCACCTTAACCTTGACAAAGAATCATTCTGAAAGAAAACCCTAGGATAGATAGCCAAACAAAGGGTGGCACACCTTTCTCCAAGGATAGTGCACTAAGAAAGAGCTAATCAGAGAGTCCAAACCATAACCAAGATATATTCCAAGATGAAACCTAAATATGCTAGCTACAACAGATGTAATGGAAGCTCTCCTCCAAACTTGCACACAAACTTGTCAACTGCAGTGCGTACAAGTGTTACTTTTGTAGTTCCCAGAACGCCTGCCAGAATGAAGACTGGACTCTTGTATTTATACTAAATCTTGCAAACTTCCTAGGCCTACTTCTCATTCTGGGTGCCTATTTACTTAGTATATAATATTTACTTTATCTGACTTCTTCTCTTGTAGGCTAATAACCTAATACAAGTTATCCTCTTTAGTTGACTTGTCTTCTAGGGTTATTAGCCAACTAATTAGGGTTTCTTCTTGCTTCCCAAAATATTCTATTCTCATCAGGTTTACACGTGGAGTTAAATACCTCCTTCATCTCCCATAATATCAACACTCCCTCCTAGCTAGGGAGGTATTGAAGGTAATTGTCTTGAGCACAAACATACCATTCACTTGGTTGCATCAACATAGTCATATAGACTATCTCATGATTAGATCATGAGCACCATCATCATAATCAACATCAACTGCATCATCTCTCAAAACCATACTCCATTTGAGTAATCAGACATGATGTTGGATAAGTCACTCACTCCATAGAGTGACACAAGAACCATTCTTCTAATCTAGACATATGTCCTAGAAGAATAAATTTTCTGAAGCATTTTCCATCTGGAAAATATCTGTCCATTGATAATCCATCTAGCTAATAATCATTTCCAACACCACTGATAGTCTTCAAGGAGATCGGAACAATGTCATTCAATATAACACAACTTTGTCTATCCATAGTAGTACACAACTACAATCTAGTGGTACACTACCACACCAAGTAGCACACAAATACTTGATCAATGACATATAGTAACAATTAGTGGAACACATCCACCACAGTGGCATACATCTATTCTCTAGAGACATATAGTCTCCATAACAATCATCTGATATCAACCTGCACAAAAAAAATTGTTATGATATAAAATGAATCATCTGGGCCATTGTTCCACTCACATTTGTGAGATATGGAAGAGCATTTGCCCTCATAAGGTAAAAAATCAATGATGAGCTATCTGGACTATTCTTCTCAAGAAAGGAAGAATAATTTTCCTGATTTATGAGCCTGGACCATTCACCTATCTAGGCCATTCCTCCAACACTAAACAAAGTACAACCTACAGAGAATGAGTCTGCCCTAGGGAATGCATGTCCCTGATTGTTGAACCTGGACCATTCACCTATCTGGGCCATTCCTCTGGCACTAAACAAAGTGAATCTTTGAGAGAATGAATCTTCCCTAGGGAATGATTGTCCAGACCATTTCCAAAGGAAATGAATGTCCTACACCAACCTCCAAAATGAACCATTCTTTGAAACTTCTCACAACCGTGAGCTTTGATAGAATGATTGTTTGGTGAGGCAGGCCAATCTTATTGACCACTAATGAGATTGAACATCAAGAAGACAGATTCTCCTAGACCATTCCCAATGTTAGCCACAAGGGGAATCACTGTCTATGGTACATCAAAAATCCATCGAACCATTTTCATTAGAAAAATGATAGTTCGATCTGGACCATTTTTCGAACTAGAAAATGCATGTCCATCAGAAATCTCAAACCACTTTCTGAGCTAGAAAGGAACTGCTAATCATGGACCATTTTTTTGAACTGAAAAATGACTGTCCATAAGTCAATAACAAATCAGTTCTCCCTCCCAACCTGGGAGTCATCTCTTCATTTTTTAATAAGGAAGTCATCTCCATGAGCTCCATCTTGAGTACACAAACTCTTTCATCTTGGAGAGAGTCTTTACCAAAATGTTTTCTTATCTACTCATATGTGGAGATATATATTGGAGAACCACTTATCTTTTCTGGACTTCATCATGGAGAATGTCATGCTTGATCTCAATGTACTTTGGTCTTTTTGGAACACTGGTTTTCTCTCAAGGCTTCATATAACTTTGATCATTATAGTATATCATAGTTGATTTCATCTATTTTCTTTCCTTCTAGCTCATAACATTGTGGCAAGGCTCAAAATGGAACATATCCATGTGGCACTTCCATCATCATGAGATATTTTTCATGGATTGTAAATCCATCATTCTTGATTTCTGAGTAACCATTTTGATATAATATAGAAATTTTTCACCACTCTTCTTTTGTGAATTGTAGGTTCTCTACCAAGTTGTCTTCTTTCATCTGAATACAAGGGTCTCTTTCTGGTATACCTCAAATCCTTGAGGTTTCTCTTCATACGCTCTTTGTTCAATTATTCTGGAGAATAGTCTTTGCATTCATATGATGTAAACTCCAACCCATGAATATTGCGGAAGATATAATGGCTCATGTAGAGGTATGCCTGGTTTACTTGGAACAAACAATCATCATAGTCTTCTCCGTCCATCTGGTAGAACTTATAGTTATGGATCTCACAATGATTTCATTCATAAGTCTTCCATAAATTGTTCTTCATCACAACTTTAAATTCCTCTGCTTGATTTATTTTAGTGAGTTCATATCAAGATGATAGTCTTGTGATTCTCGATACATTGAATGGTTGTTCTGTCTTTTCTTTCTCTCTTGGAATCTTCATGTTCTTCCTCATGCTTTTCTTTCGCTTTTGAGTTCATGGAGTTTTCTATCGATGCCATTCCCTGAAGATTCCACCTTAATCCTTTCATCATAGGATGATGGATGTGAATGGACAACTAGGGATACTTTTGAGGCTTCTTTTTCCAGAGAAGACTTCTTCTAAAGTCAAACTGAACATGTACTACTTTTCATGGCTGCTACCATGGATATATACTTCATCATCTTCAATGGATTATAGGATTATCTCCCTCCTAATCCTTGCTTCATGTATGGATGCATGATCTTCTTTTGGTAATATATAATCAACTCCCTTAGTATAGGAGATTCCATGCTTCCATTTGCATCCTTATTTCCTTATGCAAAGTGTCACAAATCGTTTTCCAATCTCCTCTTGATTACTTGACTTCTTTATGTCTTTACTTCTTCTAGGTTTCTTTCTGATTTCAGCCTATCTTGCAGCTTGTATTATAGTCATAGTGATAGCAGTCCTTATATTTTTGTTCTTCCATAAGTATAGTTTCTCTTTGAACATATTATCTTCTAAGAAATAGATATGCAAGATATGTACAGAAAACATGGTATGTACAAGAACTATGAAGAGTGTTGTTTACCTTGTCTTAGAAGAAGAAGTCTGTTTCTTTGTACTTAATCTTCTTTGAAGGTTTCTTTTCTTCGACAACTGATGCTTCATGTGTTTCCTTCATTTTCTTTAGCTCGGGGAAATGATTCTTTTAGTGACCATACTTTCAACAATTAAAGCATTGTATCTTTCTCTTGATTTGGTTTCTTCCTTGAACCAAACTTCTTTTTGTTCCTGAAATTCTTGAATCTTGCTGTGAAGGCTTGATCATCGTATTTATTTTGAGTTTTATATTTTTCACTAATCCTTGATTCTTTTTGTGCACAACAAGTTCAAATTTATTCGAATGTAGGATACCCTTTCCTTGTGTTCATGCTTGCGGAAAATGCATCTCATGTCTTGGGAAGACTGTTGAGAACCATATTTACTAGTACCTTTTGTGAGATGATCTCTTCAATATCTTTTAGTTGATCTCTTAACTGAGAGATCCTCACAAAGTATGATGTTATGTTGTCATCATCATTCATCTTCATGTCACAGAGCTCATTCTTCAGACTCATTACTTGTCCATTGTTTCTGACTGAGAAGAGGTTTGTTAGGGAATCATACATCTTCTTAGATGATTCAAGATGGGAGATGTAGGGTATCAAGTGGCCTTTTATAGATTCCACTATGATACACATGGCATTGATGTCACTGTCTTTGAACTTCTCCATAAATGCAACATTATGCGGTTCCTTCTATTTTCCTTCTTGAAACTCTCGTTCCAAGATCCTTCCTTTCACGATATCCAACACTTTATTCTTGGCAAGGATGATGTTAATCCTTGTATTCCATGCTCTGAAGTTAGAAGCCCCATCTAACTTGTTTTCTAACTTCGTAGAGTAAGTCATGGCTTCTTTGACTTTTTCAACCCTAGATTTGACCAAAAACTCAAACTTGATGTCTTAGCTTGTTGAGAGTACTAGGAGGTGCCCTAGGCTAGGGTGCACTAGTCTATCCAAAAATTAGGTCAATCCATTCATTCAAGGTGCGTCTATGAGAGGATTAGTTTTTTTGCAAATGCACCTGCTAGTAACCCTAGAGACAATGATTTGGCAACTGCTACTGCTAGAAACCCCAACGGTAGTTCTTTGGTAACTTCTCCTGCTAGAAACCCTAGCGACAGTTCGTCAAGGAGCTTAGTATCCTTATGGCTATGCATCCTTCCAGTGGCTAGATTGAATGAAGGAGGTGTGGGCCCATAAACTTTATAATATGATGGATGTCCTTGTTTAACCATAAACAATATCACTATTGTCACCCAACCATAGGCCGAAGCCACCCCCGAGCACCTTAACCTTGACAGAGAATCATTTTGGAAGAAAAACATAGGCTAGATAACCAAACAAAGGCTAGCACACCTTTCTCTAAGGATAGTGCACCAAGAAAGAGCTGATCAGAGAGTCCAAACCATAACCAAGATATAGTCCAAGCCAAAACCAAAATCTTCTAGCTATAGCAGCTACAATGGAAACTCTCCTCCAAACTTGTGCACAAACTTGCCAACTGTAGTGCGCACAAGTGTTTCTTCTACAGTTCTAAGAATGCCTTCCAGAATGAAGACTAGTCTCTTCTATTTATACTAAATCTCACAAACTTCCTGGGCCGACTTCTCATTCTAGGTGCCTATTTACTTAGTATATAATATTTACTTTAGCCGAATTCTTCTCTTGGAGGCTAATAACCAAATACAACTTATCCTCTTGAGATGACTTTTATTCAATGGTTATTATCCAACTAATTAGGGTTTCTTATTGCTTCCTGAAATATTCTATTCTCGTCAGGTTTGCACATGGAGGTAAATACCTCCCGCAGCTACCATAATATCAACACTCTGTAGGGTCAACTCCTTGGTATTTGTTCGCACTGCACCTCCTCATATTTTTCAACAATTAAATGAAGTGTGAGAACACACTTGAACCTCTCTTGGAGTCTGAGACTTGGACTACTTTTTCCTTTTGTAGTCCCTACACATGCATTGTGCACGCCTGCGCTATCTCTTCTAAACTTGGGACCTTTGATGGTCACCTTCACACTCCTTGTGCCTCTCCATAAATATGCAACTTAAATATTATTGATCTTTGCATGCCTTGTAGAGACTTTATGAACACTTTCACCATCTCTCATGATCTTGTAATTTCTCTAACTTCATAGGGTCTCGACCCTTTATTACCTTAAAATTTTCTCATTCCCTCCTCGCACTCATGCACCTACTCTTGAGATTGGAACCTTAAAAACTTAACCTATGGCACATTCCTTACACTTTCTCTATGCAGAATTGCACTACTCCTTCTGAGCTTAACCTTTTGGTGTGCCCACTTGGAAACCTTCTCACAGAACTCTTGAACGTGTTCTTGCACACTCCTTGTGATGGATCCTCCGAGTCTTCATTCAATCTAATGTGAAATTCCTTTCATAGTATTCCTTTCTCAGTTTGAGACCCTTTCTAGTGTTCCCACCCAGGACACTCTTCCCAAGCTCGAAAGAGACTTGTAGCGCACTCCTTGCACTGACGTCACAGAGTTTTTCAACAATTCTGTTGTGCGCTCCTTGCATAGCCGTCAGAGCCCAGAACACTCACAGAACTATAGAAAGGGAATCATGTCTATTCCTGCAAAGGAAACATTCATACATTCATGGAATTCAAAAACATACACAATAAACATTCATTCATTCACCTAATACACACAAAATATCATATGCAAAGAAATATGCACTTCTATTAAAACAAAATGTTTTTTACAATGTGTAAAGTCTCATCTCTTTCTCTCAATAATATCCAACATTTCACCAAACAAATTTTTAATCAGGAGTTACAGAGTGTTAAAGGAATGAATTCTTTTCATACCTTGCACAGAGAGGAGCCAGACAGGTGTTCACCTTCATCAATTGTTTACCAGGGCCAAGTTTTCCCAAGTCGTCAGCCATACATAGAGTGGAGACAAGTGTTACAACTCAAAATCCATGTCACACACAATGCAAAGGTAGGTTTTCATGAAAACAAAACCAAATGGGAAAAAGAATGAATGGTGTTGACCTCGAAAACCTTTCAATGAGGAGTAATGGTTGTTAGGTACACCTAGTACTGTTACCATGCGAAGCTTTGGAGATGGTGAGCCCGCATTGGCAGCGGTTTCCTAAGTGTCAAGCTCGAGAAGTATGATACAAACCTCCCTTTAATGAATATAGCCAGAGGTAAATTTCTATAGACCAATATGACATCCACCATTAACATTGTTTTCAAAGGTCCTATTCAATGGTGGTCCATGTCACCAGTTGGGTAGGGTTTAACGTTGTTAGGTATCGATTATGTTTGTGGTGGAAGAGAAAAACCATAAGTGTTATGATGTATGTTCAATACGATATGTCAAATTATTCATTGGAATGACAACCTTATAACAAACCCTATGTAACGATATTACATGTTTTCATAACAACTCTTCGACGCACTATGATATGAATTAAATTGTGGTGGATTGTCATATTATAATGATATAAACTCTAGGAATATTGCTATTTTTATGATAGTCCATATCATATACGATATATATAATGGTTAAGATTTATGTCATATGCTAAACGATTGTATATACATATTAGTATGTGTTAAGATTTTCATCTATTGGTTTATTTGGTAAACAACATATATACATAGGTATTGATAGGAATAGTATCAGTGTTATGGTATGCTTATTGTGGTCGATAAAGCTGATACAGTAAGAAATACATCTATCATATTGGATAATGCAAGCGTTATGGAAAAACTATTTTCTAGTCTATTTTCCATAGTTATTACGCACTGTAATATTTTTGGACATGATAGCTATCCTGGTCACAATCATCTTAATTACAAAGAAGTGCATGATTTTAATCCAACAACGAAGATAAATTTAATCTTCATATAATAAAGGAATAACGTTATGTTTTGAACAAATATTGAAGAGTCAAGGAGCTTTAATGTCCCCTAACAACAAAAAATTATTTGGGAAATTTGGGGTACATTACAGATGACGAGCATCATTGTCATCTATTTATGGAATTGACCCTAGTGATGAAAATATGATAGCCTTTGACTTGGAAAATCATCTTCCAAGGCTCCCTCACCAACTTGTATTCCAAATTCAAATTATTGTACACCAAAAGAATTATTTTCATATTGTTATAGACGAAGGATCCTCGACCTTTGTAATGCCTCTTAACTATTATAAACTCATTGGTTCTCTGTCACTTAACCAGTCACCTAATACATTAAATGAATTTGATGGTAGAGGATTTAAACTATTTGGATTACTCACTGCATTACCATTTGAATTAGAAGGTAAAATAATCATTGTTGAAGTAGAAGTTGTCGATGCTCATCTTTATTATAATCTTTTGCTAGGTCATAGTAGGATTTATGCTATGTATATCATAATTTATACTTTGTTTTGTCTACACAGTTTCCCCCATCAAGGAAAAATAGTTATGGTAGACCAACTCTCCAACTTTAATTCTGATTCACGCATTCGTAGTGTTCCTTTTATAAAGAAAACCCCATATTCCTATGAGGATGTTGGAGTGGGTATTTTGAAATATTCATCTATTATGGGAACGTTTCCACTCCCACCACCTGACATTCCTCCAATTGTTGCCCATGTCAACATGATATTGACTATACTAGTAAATCCCTTCACTCATAAGATCCTTGGGTCAGTCCATCTGAATATGACAATTATGGTGATAGAATGCCACTTAGTCCAATTGAAATCTCTTATGAAGCAATTTAATTTTCCTCTATGATTGCTTCTAACTCTAGTGACCCCATGAGTCATGTTTTCGATGAGTACTCTCACTCTTCTTGGCTTATTTCTATGGCATATCCTGAACCTTTTGATGATAATTTACCCACTTACAAGAGTATATTAGAGGTCATGTATTTGGAATAAACTCCTTGGGATGATATTCATCATCATTCTGAGAGTTTGACATAAGAATTTATTCCCAATGAATCTCTTTCGATCTATGGTATGGAGATATCATCATCTACCTCCAAACCCATAACTTTTGGCCTAATATCTCTAGTAATGAACGTCGTTGTATTTGACACCAAGCTCACCAATACATTATTATTGGCGATACACTTTATCTTCGTTGTGTCGATTCCATTTTTGGCAGTGTTTAATGCACGAGGAAGCCGAGAGATACCTTAATGACTGCCATGGTGTAGCATGTGGTGGTCATATCTCTGCATATGCCACAACCCAAAAAATCTACGGGAAGGATATTTTTGGCCATCATTATTCAAAGATTGCATTCTTGTGGTCAAAAAATGTCATGCTTGCCAGATATATGATTGTAAATTTCACGCCCCTTCTTCTCTTCTTCACCTTGTAGTTTTCATTGGTGTTTTTGAAAAATGTGACATTGATTTCATGACATGTAATGCTCACTTGACCGAGGGACATGGCTACATTATTGTCATTGTAGACTATTTTACTAAATGGGCTGAGGTGATTCCCACATATAACAATACTAGGAAGGCTACAACTCTTTTCATTTTTAATCACATTATTACTCAATTCATAGTGCCTCAAGCCATTATCACTAATCATGGAAGTCATTTTCGCAATTATATGATGTTGTAGTTAACTGCCAAGTTGGGTTTGCGGCATGAAAACTCAACTCCTTACTATCCACGGGCCAATGACCAATTCGAATATACCAACAATGTTTTATCATGTATACTTTGTAATATGATAGGGATTGTGATGAAAACCCCCACCTCCTCCTAGGGCCCGCGCGACCTCCTAGTTTAAGGATCATTCATCTCTGGAGTTGAATCATCCCTTGGGCTCCTACTAAAACCTCAAAATTAATTTCCATAGGATTTTTTTCCTTTCCCCGTACACAAAATTGTGTTTGCAAGGGCCTTATGACCTCCGACCAAAGCATAGGACAAACCAATTTTTACATTTGAAAGTCAAATCCTGACTCTAGCCCCCTTTTTTTTCTCAAAACCTCATGTGACTAAGGGCTATGACTACGTGCCTAACGATAATGTGCTACTTCGGCTCTGTCGAGCCTTAGGCTCTGAGAGTTCTACTCTTGACACCTTCCAAAACTTCCAAATGTCGAATTGATGAGTCACCTGGACACCTACAGAATCAACGATCCATAATCCGCGAGATGATCTATGGCTCACAAAATTTCCAGGACTCTAGGCTTCAGGAGTATCCCCTACTCCAACATGCAAATCCCATGAATATGAGAACTCTGAAGTAGCAGATCAGACGGCTAACGTCCACCTTGAATCGATGGTCCATGATTACTCCACGCTCTAGGTTTCAAATATTTTCACAACAGAGAATTGCAAATTCTCTAAACTTTGAATTGGAGAACTATTTGGGGGCTCACAGATTAATGGTGTACAATCCCTAGCAGCTAACGAAAGAGACATTTTCGTAAATTTGGGCTTCGGGAGTTCTTGAACCCTATCTCCACCACACCTCTGGATATTCAAACTGACGAAGGGTTGGGATCCACGATCCATGTGTCCTTCACAACTAATGGCCAAGATCAACTCTAGCCTTCGGGTCTTCAGGAGATCTCACAGCACAATAATTTACACCGCCATTTCCACGAACTATCGAACTCATGAAGCGATGAAGGGTTACGATCAATGGTCCACATGTCCTCGCAATTGGACGATCGAGATCTACTCTGGCCTTCGTGCCTTCAAGAGTTCTCAGACCTTAACACCTCAAATCCAAATTCCTTTGTAGTGTACATTCTTTGAACATGCGATTTGTTCCCATGTGCACCTAGCATCAACAACCAGGATCTATTCCATACATCAGAACTTTGGGAATTTCTCCTCCTATTAACACGATGACCCAAATATTTCATTGTTTCATACTCTGAAACTGTGGTCTATTTATAACACGTGGCCTTATAATCAAAGACTAGGGTTTCCTCTGGGACTTTTGAGCTTCAATAGTTTTTTTCCTTTAAACAATAACGACCCAGTTTGCCCAGATTGCCAGACTTCCGGATATGCTCGATCCATGGACACTTGTCCCTCATCTATCAATGACTAATATTAATTTAGGGATTTGGTACATTGGGAGAATTGTCTCCTCCACAACGAACACATGAGAATTTACAAAATAGTGAAGTCCGAAGGATTTAAAGGGGTTAACAACCGTGCTACTTACTTATATTCAATGATTGTTGATCCGTGCACTCAGATCTGACTATTGGGATCTATTATCCTTCGTTGCATACTCCTCCTCCGGTTTGGAGTTAGATTCGATGTTCTAGATATGTTTCCACAGTCAATCCAACGATGACTATAGCTTCTCCTCTAACAAAAACTTCACTTCCCCCTCAATGAAGGAATTTTCTCAATCTTTCAAAGGCTTGGCCTTTGAATCTTCTCTGCAGGGTTGACTCCTTGGTATCTGTTTGCACTACACCTCTTGAGCTTGTTCAACACTTCAATGAAGTGTGAGCACACACTTTCTCTTATCCTATTGTCTCACACTTGGACTATGTTTTCCTTCTTCACTCCCTGCATAGGCACTGTGCATGCCTGTGCTATCTCTTCTAAACTTGGGACCTTTGATGGTCACTTGCACACTCCTTGTGCTTCTCCATAAATATGGAACTTAAATATTCTTGGTCTATGCACACCTTGTAGAGACTCTTCACACTTGCATTATCTCTCCTGAGCTTGTAATTGGTCTAACTTCATAGGGTATCAACCATTTATTCCATTAACAATTTCTCATTCCCTGCTGGCACTCACGCTCCTCCTCCTTAGATTGGAACTTGAAACACTTGACATCTGGAACACTCCTTTCACTTTCTCTATGTTGTCTTGCACTAGTCTTCCTGAGCTTAATCTTATGATGTGCCCACTTGGAAACCTTCTCACAAAACTCTTGAACGAGTTTTTATGCACTCATTGTGCTAGATCCTCTGAGTCTTCAGTGACTTTTATGTGAAATTCCTTGCATAGTCTTCCCTTCTCATTTTGAGTCCCTTTCTGGTTTTCCCACCTAGGACACTCTTCCTAAACTTGAAAAAGACTTCAAGCGCACTCCTTGCACAGGCTTCATAGAGTTTTTCAACAACTCTGGTGTGCAATCCTTGCATTAGGACCAAGTGTGAAAACCTACATTCTCACATTTGTTTTCTTATTTATTTTTTGATTTTTTAAAATTTATTTAGGTTTTTTTTTTTTGTTTATTTTTTTTTTTTTTAATTTTGTTTTTTCATGTT
>ML781733.1:488981-514427 GCA_009831015.1 Picea engelmannii
TAAACCCTAGGGAGAAACGCACAGCCCGCAAGCACGCCCTCCGAGTAAATCGGGGTGAGAATCGACCTTGAGACCTCATTTTACATAGTTCCTTCCATTTACACGGCACTTGCCAATCGGTCTACACCCCTGCGGGCTATATATATATATATATATATATATATATATATATATAGTTTATCACATAAACTAACCTATGGATACCATAACCTTAACTCTACCCATATCAACATGTTTATACATATATTGTTTACCATATTATCTATCTCATGGATACTATATACTAACACTATCCATAACATTTCATAACGTTTAACATATAGTCTTTGATATGCATACTTCAACCCATATGACTATAGCCTAAGTGATGCACCTATCGTTTAACATGCATAATGTTATAACGCTAGCAATATCCGCAATGATATATCCCCAAGTGTTGGAACCAACGATGTATACCCTTAGCATAGAGTAGAAAGCATATACCAATGCATACGTAAATTTTGAAACCTTACCTGACTCGAAACATGACTCAACAATAAATTGGTTTGAATTTGTTTTAATGGAGGATGTGAGTCTGGATTCTGTAGGAATTTAACCCCTAGCTATCCCATTAATGGAGAGACCTGAGTTGTACCTCCCAGACTTGACACTTCGGCCACTACGTCCAATGTAGACTCACCATCTCCACAGTGTCACATGGCAGAGGTTCTAGCGCATATATATTATGTTACTCCTCTAACGAGGCCTGAGGTAACGAACGCCCATTCTTTTCCCCCTTGGTCCTTGTTGGCCCTTGACCAAGTTTTGAAGTTACTTGGTCATATTTAACCATTTTTGGGACTTCCAGAGCCTATCAAAGATGGAGTACTAGACGAAGCAGAGATCAAGGGATCTTTGCCCACTTTCGGGTCCCTTTATGGGTTTTTGGAATATGTAATGGGAAAGGGATGTTGGCCCATGGGTTTACCCATGCTTAGGCCCATTTTGTATGTATAAATAGACATATAGGCATCTAGTAGAGAAAGGAGGGATTGTATTGTATCTATGTGATATAGGCTAAGTGCCAAGAAGGGATCTATGTGATAGAGAGATTTGTGTATTCTGTATAGAATTGTAGAGCTTAGCGCAAGTCCCTGTGTGAAGATATAAAAAGCTTTTTGTTGAAAGTCAAGGAAGAAGGATCTAGCAGGCTGCGCAAATCTTATGTCATGTGTGAATAAAAGGTTCTTATGGATTTGTGCTTCTAATCGATTGGCCGACGATAATATAGAAGAAGAGTTGGTGAACGTACCCCAGGGTGGGGGTGAACCACATAAATCTATGTGGTATGCTTTGTTCCTTGACTTGTTGTGCTTACTTCTGTTGTTGTTAAGTGCTTTGATATATTTAGATGGATATATTTATGCTTTGTGCTTATTAGGTAGGTATACATAGTAGATATAATATGTATGAAGATACTTAGTGCTGAACTACTGGATCTCAGCTATTTACTATTGTTAAGTTCTAAGTTAACTTAGATCTAAGTGACTACCATGATGCTCTGTATTATCTGCAAATTATAATAAGTATTGAATATTGATGGATAATCGATGTTAAGTGCTCTATAAGTGATATAATCACATATATGTGTCCCAGCTAAGGTTGCATACATTTGAGTCCTGCAACCACCCCTGCCTCTACCTCGAGTGAGACTTCATCTGCTTCGCAGGTGTTGCCGAAAGAGTCGGTAGTTAGGGCTTTGTTGGTGTGCTTTTGTAGCGTTAACACTGGGTATGCCCTTGTGCCAACAAATGGTTCTGTTGTTGGGACCTGAAACTGTGATTGTTGGGAACTGAGGAAGAAGAAGCTTTGTGCAAAGATTCATCCTAAAACTGTGGGAGATATGTGTGTGGATATATGCCCTAGTGCGCAGTAATCCACCTAATCTGAAAATATCTATGCTAAATAAAGGAAGGATAGATCTGAAGAAAAGAAGCGAGATCTAAACACTTTGTGTTGTAAGAAAGGTAAAAGTGGAAGTTTCTGAAGAAGAGAGGTCAGATCTATGGAAAATAAGTAAGATATGTAAACTCTGTGCTCTAATAAAGGAAAGAATAGTTAAATGGTCTTAGATCTGGGAGCTTTGTGCTCTATAGAAGTAAAATAAGTGAAATTTTTTATTTCTAGAGTATGGATCTAGGTATTTTGATAGATTTTGTCTTGGCTTGAAAACTAGGTCTTTGATAGATGAAAGAAATCTTGATATGAATAGATATGATAAGAATAGTGATAGATATGTTATACCTATGCATAGAAAGAATGTTTGGACTAACAAATGGATGCAAGATCGTAGAAAGAATTTTTTTCAGACTAGCTACCATGTTCCTAGTGCGTAGTATAGAAGAAGTTGGGGATCATTTAAAAGGAAGAGAGGATTAACCTTATGTTACAGTTGTAGAAGACCGAGACATCTAGCTAAGGAATGCCCTGGTGGAAAACCTAGTTGCCTTTGTTGCAAAGATTTGGACCATGAAGTATTGGATTTCCCTAGAATGATTGCTAAGATCGAAGGAATGAATATGAATGAAGAAAACCCTAAGGAAGATCTAGAAATAGTAGAACCCCAACAAGAATCAGAGAAGATATTGTTGCAGATGAAAGACACCTTAAACGATCACCGACATGTTAGGCCACCAAAGATCTTTAAAGAAAAGGAATGCATTGAAGCTGGAATAGGAGACTTCGACATTGACTCTCTCATTGATGAAGAAACACCAGTGAACATTATGCCAAAAAGAACTTGGGAAGCCATAGGGAAGCCTAATATGACCCCTTCATTAGGAGGAATATGACTATTTAGAAGAAAATTGGTGAACCTATGTGGAAGGCTCACTCGGATATCT
Source organism: Picea engelmannii (assembly GCA_009831015.1). Lineage (NCBI taxonomy): Eukaryota > Viridiplantae > Streptophyta > Pinopsida > Pinales > Pinaceae > Picea > Picea engelmannii. Next base: position 491,864 of record ML781733.1, read on the forward strand.
ATGAATGTCAATGGAAGTTCGATAGAAGAAGATTTTGAGATTATCAAGTTGATTGAGGATAGTGCCCCATTTACTATGTTACTTGGAAAACCTTGGATTGAGAGAGATCAATCCAGAAAGAAGGAAGAAGAAAAGGTATTACAATAGTAGAGACAAGATCTAAAAGATTTCATGACCAGAAGGATCATGCAGTTTATTGAATAGTAGGAGAACAAATCAAAGCTATTTGACACTAGAAGCCCAGATATCAAAACTACAAGAACATTAGAGGACTCATAGAAGATTGAAGTATCTATCTTATATATAGAAGAAGTACTACCCCTGAGTCTTAGGAAAGAATCTCAACAACATGAAGTGACTATGTCCAAGGAAAATAAGAATCAAAATGAGAAAAGAACCATCGAGATGAAGCTCACGGGGAAGAAGGATAGAAATCTAAGTAAGAAGAAGGATAAGATTGAAAGTTTACAACAGGTTCCCGAGGGTACCTTGCAGAAGGAAAACTTATAGAATTTGAACTTTGTCGAGATATCAGAATAGTGACATAGGCCACTTCATCATGGCGAAGCAATATAACCGTTAGAGGTTGATATACACGTTTGATTGTCGCTCCGAACGGATCAAAAATCATTGATGGCTCATCACCAGACCATCGAACCATGCCATAATGGACAGAACACAAATTAATGAGGCTCATACCAATTGCAAAGAAAATCGTTGCCAAGATCGCCTATTTATCACATTGCGCCATGACCGAAGAAAACTTTTGCCAACTGAGAATTTGAATCCCACAGACTAGAAAGTGTATACAGAGATCATCACGCCCTCGTTTTTAATTCCTGAGTAGTGTCTAAGATCATTGTGACCACGATAATTTATCCCAATCACGTATTTCCAAAGAGCTTAGCGTACTTGTAGAATCTGTGAAGGATGTACTCGTTGATATCAAGACCGAGAAAACCATGTTGGAAACAAGGATGTCTACAGGTGTGAAAGCATCATAAAAAAAAGGAGTCCAAGCTTCCCCATTGACTTGTCGTGGAGCACGAACTTCCAGAATTGCGACAAATACAAGAATGAAGCATAGAGACAACATTGTGAATGCCAAGATGATTTCTATCATTCTACCTACCTACCTACCCCCTCTAAGCAATGCCATCAACTGAGACAGTGTGCCCAGATATTTTGACTATGCTTTGGTCATGACGTACCTCCCGAAAGGGATACACGTAGTTCGAGCCGACCAGGATAAGATTGTAGCATTGAAGTTTAATGACTTCAACCTTGGTGACAAGAAGGCTTACAACATGCTCGACCTGCACAACTATCTGACTAGGAATAAAGGAAAAAAATTGAATATTATCCCATAGCCATGGACCCAAAACCTCGCGCAGTCCACACTGCTCAATGTGATGAAGATCTCACACTTCGGGCGACATAAAGAGGTGAATGCATGTGTAAAGTTACTACTGTTGTGCTATCATGGAGGTTACTTATTGTTGAACCGTCACATCACTTTGGATCTGACCTTAATCAATCGAATCACAGGGTTGAGCATGCAGGGCCCTGACCCATAGAATCTTTACCCTGTAAATACCTCAGATCGAGCATTAGCGCAGATAATCCAATAGACTTTTGGTGACATCGAGAAGGGTATGCGAGGTTACAAGGTAACCTCTGTCCAGAATGGCGCAGTGCGCCTCGCTTGTCAGTTGATCGCAGGCAAGATAGTTCGCAAAAACCGGCCCACCTAAGTAACTGGATTCATAGTTGACCTCGTGGGAAAGTGCACAGAGGGACTATAGATGAATTGGGCATAGTACCTTGTAAACCAGGTGGATCTTGATTGCAAAGAAGTGAAAGACCAAGGGCATGAGTTCCACTTTAGCTGGCTTGTCATCTTAATCACATTCATTGCATGGGAAATGCCATAAGGTGCAAACTTCCTTGACATCGAGCCCTTAGAACCTCTGGCCACGAAGTTCTGTACGCTATGGTACACTAATGATATGAACAAGAAGTGGCAGTCCAATGTCATATTCCATATGTACTATAACCAGTTGAAGCAATCCATCTAGTCCGAGCCTTGGATGACCCCTAATACCCTCCACAGGTTTCGGCCCTTAATGAAGTTCAATGCGGACCGACACTTCACTTATATAACAACGCACGCTGATGAGCTCAAGAAGCAGTTACAGTCATATTACAAGCTAACAGAGGAAGACTTAGAATAAATCACTAGGGAATGGTCGGCATACCACCTTATTCCAACCAACCCTGTGGAGTTGTCTGATGTAGATAGCCCAGAAGCTACGTAGGATACACCTGGACCAAGCAAGATGAAGAAGCTTGAAGAGGTTCATGATGTAGACAACACATTTGTGAGGACTACATCCATTTCACCATATGAAGGGGGTGATGGCGAAGAGATCGAAGGTGTAGAAATTGAACAACAAAAAGGTGAAGTACCACCACCTAGGGACGAAGAGGACTCGTCGAAGAAAAGGAAGATTTTTACTCTAAAATCTTCCTCCCTGAAGAAACCTCGAACCCCTATAACCAAGTTGTAGACTACCCTCACATTGGATGAATTTAACTTCATCATCGCAATTTTGAACGATGCTTCATAGGAGGTATTAGAGAAGCAAGCGGTGAAGAAGGAGAATATGTATAATCGCATCGAGATTGAACTCCATTCTATCCGCGCAGTCTCCACTATGCCTCTGACAGCAGGAATAGTAGAACCAAGAGATGAGCCAGCCCAATTGCACCAGATTGCCGATAAATTTGAAGCTCTCCTTCGATGAGCTCAGGAAGAGATAGTGTAAGCCGTCCAGGATTTGACACAGGTACAGGGAGAACTTGTCAAGCAATGCAGTGTTGTCGAACAAGAAAAAAATTCTCTTGAAGCACAATGGGACAATAAGAAAGAAGAGCTACAACAGAGCAAGGAGCAGTTGATCGCAGAGCATCTAGAAGTAAAGGAACTGGTCAGCAGAGCACTTCGCTTTGTGACCATCATAGAAGTGAAAGATGAAGAATGAATTCCGCATCAAGTGGCATAGCTCAAAGAATTGATTCAGTAGCTTCAACAACACATCGCTTACCTGGAACTTCTTATTGTGCCAGTGACCCCTCTAGAAATCAAAGACCTAAGAGAGGGAAAGGCTCATAGTGCAATTGGAAGAATGAAATCCCTTGCTTTGGAGTGAAAGCAGCTGAGCTCTAGGAGCACTCAGACGTATGAAAACCTCAGAGAGAATCCATAGTTACAAGAATTGGAGTCGCAGCTCCAAGAAGCGAAGAAGCATGCAGATACATTATAGGCACAACTAAAGGCCTTTTCACCAGTCAAGAGTATGAAGAGGTTTCCAGAGCAACGGACGACCCAAAAATAGATCCACATGATCCAAACCAAAGTGATGGAAGTCTCTCAAAAACTTCAACCAGTGCAAGAGAAGGCATGAGAACTGTTCACTGAAGTTGAAAGCCAAGGAATAGAACTTGAAAAAGTTGTGAGTGAAGCATAACAACACCTAGAAGGACCAGTCAATGGCACACTCATTCAAGAGTTCATTTATAAAGAAGCAGAAACATTGCAGCAGGTCGAAGTAGCTCGAGCCAAGATCGATGCATTCGAGGCAGAATTGCTCAGACCATAGTCACTCGGGACAAGTCACAGGTGAGTGTTGGGGGCCTGTTGGCCCTTGACCACGTTTTGAAGTTACTTGGTCATATTTGACCATTTTTGGGACTTCGACAGCCTGTCGAAGATGGAGCGTCAGATGAAGCAGAGATCAAGGGATGTCAACCCACTTTTGGGTCCCTTTTTAGGTTTTAGGAATATGTAATGGGAAAGGCATGTCGGCTCGTGGGTTTACCCATGCTTAGGCTCATTTTGTATGTATAAATAGACATATAGGCATCTAGTAGAGAAAGGACGGATTGTATTGTATCTATGTGATATAGGCTAAGTGCCAAGAAGAGATCTGTGTGATCGAGAGCTTTGTGAATTCTATATAGACTTGCAGATCTTAGTGTGAGTCCCTGTGTGAAGATATAGAAGTATTTATGCTAAAAGGCAAGGAAGAAAGATCTAGCGGGTTGTGCAAATCTTTTGTCCTGTGCGAAGTAAGGGTTCCTACATATTTTTTCTTGTAACCTATTGGTCGACGATAATATAGAAGAAGAGTTGGCAGATGTAGCCCCAAGGTGGGGGTGAACCACGCAAATATGTGTGTTATTATTTATGCCTTGACTTGTTGTTCTTATCTTTTCTTTTGCTAAGTGATTTGATATATTTGGATGGATATATTTATGCTTTGTGCCTATTAGATAGGTATACATAGTATATCTGATATGTATGAAGATACTTAGTGCTGAACTACTGGATATCACCTGTTTACTGTTGCTAAGTGCTAAGTTACCTTAGATCTAAGTGACTACTGCGATGCTTTGTTCTATCTACGAAGTATAATAAGGACTGAATATTCATGGATAATTGATGCTAAGTGATCTATAAGCGATATAATCACAGATTTGTGTCCCAGCTAAGGTTGCATACAATTGAGTCCTACAAGCACCCTTGCCTCTACCTCCGGTGAGACTTCATCTTCTTCGTAGGTGTTGTTGAAAGGGTCAGTAGTTAGGCCTTTGTTGGTGCACTCTTGTAGCGTTGAACCCTGGGTATGCCCCTGTGCCAACAGTCCTGTAACATTTTGTCGCTACACGGAAATGTGGAAACGTCCTTTATGTTGTATGCTCACATTTTCCCTTGCTCTGTATGGTCGGTGACTTGAGAATCTTGGATCTATTAAGGATGGGAGGAGGCGACACATCTCTGGTTATCCTATGCATAAGGTAAGTAAAATAACTCTTTTTATTATATATATCATGATAGAATACTCTGTTTAGTGTAAAGTAATGTAAGAGAGGTCTACGGACAGACTCCCCATCTCGCTCTCTGTTAAGGTTTTACATGTATTATCATTGTGCCACTGTAAGTGTTCTACTCCCGAGGTTACTATTTAAGAGACTCCCATTTCTCTCTCTATCAAGGTTTTCCATTGTATTATTTTTGCACCACCTTAAGAGTTCTGCTCCCGAGGTTACTCTATGTTTAAGAGACTCCCATTTCAATCTTTGTTAAGGTTTTTCATTGTATTATCGTTGCACTAGCTTAAGCGTTCTTCTCCCGAGGTTACTCTTTGTTTAAGGTTAAGGTCTAGAGGCTATTACTTTTTCCCTCAGTTGTTTGTTGTTATTCTGCAGATACTTGTTACAGTTCTTTCGTGGCCCGAAATGTTTTAAGGGTCGAACCCTCGTCTGTCTCCTTCCAAATTGTCTATTGTCGAACTCCGTAGGGATTTTCATTTTTACCATTTACGCATATATATATATTCAATAACCCTCTATGGGAAATTCCTCCATTTAAATTCTAGGCAGAATAAATCCTTTGTGGGAGCTTTGTGGGTTTTGTCCTATTTAAAATTACAAATCGCAGTGTAAATCCCTCTATTGGAATTTGTAATTAATCTCTATGTAAACTATGTTAACAGTATGTGGGGATCGTAATTTATGCTCTGTGTGTACAATAGCATCATTTACCCTCTGTGGGAATCCATAATTACTCTCTGTGTAGAATATCTCAACACTATAAAAACTATGAATTATGCTCTAAGTATACAAAATCATTAATTACCCAAGGTGGGGATTCATGATTACGATCGGTGTAAAATATATATATCAACATTGTAGAAATTATAATTCATTCTCCATGTATGCAAAAAACGTTACTTACCTTCTGTGGGATTTCGTGATTACATTGTGTAAAATATGTGTATCAACACTTTGTATATCGTAATTCATTCTTTGTGTATGTAAACACATTTCTTACCCTCCATGGGGATTCGTAAATGTTCTCTATGTAATTATAGATAGAGTCTTAATCCTTGTACGAATTGTATATTTACGCTCTGTGTAAGTATATACTATGTTTTCTTAGTCTATGCATAATCTATATTCGACTCTAGTTATTTACTTTCACTTTATCTGTTTTATAAGTGAATATTTATGCACAGTTACATTAAATTAATGACGGGGCCCTGTTTTGTTTTACGAGGGTACCCATCAGTCGATTTTGGGTCCACTCCTCCTCCTTTTGGGTCATGGACAAATTTTCACACAAGAACAAGTGGCGATATGGTTCTTCGCCGAAATCAAGCTAATTATTGTTTTAACTTATTATTTATACTTAATTTCCATAGAATTAAAATGCTAGTATATATTACTAAACCCTTGTTTTTCTCCTTTTGCAGGTTTATACAATCGAGGAAAAAAGATCGAGGAAACCTCTTCTTCGAATGGTATTCGAGTTTCGATCTAGGCGTACCTTACTTCGATTAAAACAAGATTCTCTATGTACTTCTTAGAATTATGTTTACATTACAAGTTACTATGGAGTCTTTGGTCTATGATATTGTAATATTTTGAACAATTCTCGATTGAATACAAGGGTTGATTTTGTAATATACTTTGAGTTCACCACTATGTCTTCTGTAGTAATGAAGGTTGTATTAAAACTATTATTCTTTCTATCTTTTCACTGTGGTATTATACCAAACTAAATAGAAATTCAACATATATGAATCAATGGTCAATAGGAACATAGGAGTAGTTCTATTTTTTCTTTATGCATGAACACATATATATGTATATGCAGTCATTTATATCTATTTAACCATGTTTAATGACCAATAGAAACATACAACATTTCTATCATTTATTTCTGTATGAATACATATATGTGTATATACAGTCATTTATATGTGTGTGTGTGTGTGTGTGTGTGTGTGTGTGTGTATAAACCTACTTAATGATTACTAGGAACATACAGTAGTTTTGCTATTCCTGCAAGGTGATATATATATATATATATACCATCATCACATAACCCATCACATTCCTAACAATTAATAATCAAACATAATATTGACAAGGAATGAAAGTGAAGGCACATATCTAAAAACATGATGCTGGTATACAAATGGAACAACCACGTTCCACCCAATCATAGAACAGAACAACCAAGTTCACTTGTCCTATTCACCCCCTAACTTGACCATGAGTCCATAAGGGAAAACTCAAATGATCCTCTTTAGCTAGAGTCACCATCCACATCTCAGAAATTCCTTTACCTCACACTCACAGTGCTCATAACAACAAAATATAGATTTATTTTCTCCAACATACTAAACAACATCCTACCTCCTCCATATGTTGTTTGTATATGCATATTGTGCCAAGATCTTTCCTTCCCTCCTTGGGAAATTTGTATCTTTACAAATCCTTGATTTTAAGGGGTTGCTAGTGGTCAAATACCACATTTTCCACTTGTAAAAATCAGCCTTGAGGTAACTCAAATATGTTCCCCACTCATGGAGTCATAGTTAGCTATTTTTAACCTGGTTGTTCCATTTGTCTTCCAACATTTAATTTATAAGAAGTTTGTCTTTCACATGTGTAAAAAGAAAATAAGTTAGTTGGGCAAGTCAAAGTTTTGCCCAAGACTCATCAAATAATTAATTACAATAATAAAATTCAAAATTTAGATTTGCCGTAAATGGAAAAAAATTTCCAAATCCAAATATCCCAAAAACAGAAATTTATTCCAAAGTACACTTAGAATTTAATATTCTAATATTTTTGGGGATATTACATCCTCTCCCCCTTAAGTAAACCACTGTTCTCAGTGTTCATTCCTCTCTCGAAATAGGGTTAGATAAGATTTATGAAAATATTCCTCCAATTCCCAAGTGGCCTCCTCAGGGATAAAGTGCTTCCATTACACTTGTACCTGGGTGATGACTCTGTTCCGTAGTACTATTTCTTTCCTATCCAAAATACACAGAGGTTCCTCTTGGAACTCGCCTTCTAGTTCCACCTAAACCATGTTCCAATCAATAATGTGAGTAGGATCATGAATATATATTTTTAATAAGGAAACATGAAAAACATTATGAACTTCTAAGTTTGCAGGAAGTGCAAGTTGATATGCCACGAGTCCAATTCGAGTTAAAATCTCGAAGGGGACAAAAAACCTGGGCACCAACTTTGAACAATTTCCTAGATTTAGAGAGATTCTCCTTGATTTGACTTTCAAATATACATGGTCCCCAATTTGAAATTCCTAGTGTCTCCTTTTTAAATATGCGTATCTTTTCTGTCGATCTTGGGCCTCTTTTAAATTTTTTTGTACCATTTTTACCATTTTCTCCATTTCATGGAGCATTTCTGGTCCCATCATAAGTCTGTCAACTAGACTATCCCAGCTAATCGGAGTTGTGCATTTCCTTCTGTATAATGCTTCGAAGGGACTCATGTTGGTTCATGTTTGATAGCCATTATTGTAAGAAAATTCAACTAAGTGTAGGTACTCCTACCACTTAGTTGGTTTCATTCTCACGTAGATTTGTAACATGTATTCCACAATCTGATTCATTAGTTCAGTTTTCCCATCCGTTTGTGGATGGTAGCTTGTGTTTAAATTCAGGTTAGTATCCAACCTTTCAAACAATTCCTTCCAAAACTTTGACATAAATTTGACATCTCTATTTGAAATCACCATCTTAGGAATTCCATCCAATCTAATTATTTCAACGATATTAATTGCAATATAAGTAGATTTCATAGGTATAAAATGTGCATATTTTCTAATTTCATCAATCACTACCATAATCAAGTCATTTTGCTTTTGAGGGTTAGGAAAACCTGTGATGAAGTCCAACGAGATAATATCTCACTTCCATTCTAGTATAGGTATAGGTTGTAGCTGGTCGGTTGGATGTTGATGTTCAGCCTTTACCTGTTGAAAAAATAAGCATTTAGATAAGTATTTTGTTGTTTCACTTTTCATGTTAGGCCATTAAGACAATTTTCTTAAGGTTGTTATCATTTTATGGTATCCTGGATGACCAAAATATGGCCTTTTGTGCACTTCGTCAAGAATTGTTGACTCTAAATCAACAAAAATAGGTATGTACAACCTACTTTTTAAACCTTAGCAGTCCATTTTTATCTAAACTCAAATATGTTTTATACATTTTTCCTGCATTTCCTTGTAACTCTATTGTTGTTTTGATGTATTTTTCATCATTACAACTTGTAGATTTTATTTTTTGTTCGATATATTTTTCTTCTTTGCTAACACTTATCTCAAAAATTCTATTATTCCTCCGACTTAGAGAATCGACAACTTTGTTTTCTTTGTCTTTTTTGTGTCTTACTTTTACATCAAATTCACTTAAAAAGGTTATCCACCTTGCTTTCCTTGCATTGATATCTGGTTGACTAAATAAAAACTTTAATCCATTGTTGTCTTTTAGTAGAAGAAACTTTGTCCCCATTAAATAATGTCACCAAATTTCCAGCGCATGAATTACGACGGCTAACTCCAAATCATGTGTAACGTAATTCCATTGATGTTCTTTCAGTTTATGTGATTTGTAACAGATGGCATGTCCATCTTGTGTTAGGACACTTCCCAAGACTTATTTTCTTGCATCCTTGAAAATTGTAAAGTGTTTATCAGGATCCTCTACCCTTAGGATAGGTGTTGTCGTTAACAGTCCCTTTAGCTTATCAAAACTGCCCTGACACTTTTGTGACCAAGTCAACCTTATTCCCTTTTTCTGTAGATATGTAATTGGATACATGATATTATAAAATCCTTTGATAAATCTTCAATAATAATCGGTAATTCCCATAAATGATTTAATTTATGCTACATCATTAGGGATATGTTATTCCATAATGGCATTGATCTTCTTTAGATCAACTGCAATACCCTCTTCGGATATCACATGTCCTAGGTACTATATCCTTCTTTGGTAGAAGTCGCACTTATCAAACTTTGCATGCAACTTGTGTTTCCTTAAGGTCCGCAATACTATTTTCAGATGTTCTTCATGTTCTTCTTCTATTTTCGAATAAACTAAAATGTCATCGATAAACACCAATACAAATATATCCAAATATTGACTGAATATACTATTCATCAAACAGATAAAGGTTGTTGGTGCATTGATAAGACCAAACTGAATTATGACAAACTCATAGTGTCTGTATCATGTTCTAAATGTTGGTTTATTTATATCTTCGTCCTTTATTCTGACTTGGTGATAACCATACCTTAAATCTAACTTAGATAAGATATTTTTTCCTCCCACTTGGTCAAATAGACCGTTAATTCTGGGTAAAGGATACTTATTTTCAATCGTCATCTTATTTAGTTGTCAATAGTCAATGCATAGCCTCAAAGTCCCATATTTATTTTTAAAAAAAGTAATCGGTGCTCCCCAAGGTGAGACACTTGGTCTGATATATTCTTTATCTAACAGTTCTTGCAACTGAATTTTCAGCTATGTTAATTTGGGTAAACACATTCTATAAGGTGCCTTATATATTGTGGCAGGTCTAGGTAGTAGATTGATAGAGAAATCTATATCTCTTCTTGGAGGTAGTTTTGGTATTTCGTCCACAAATACATCTCTAAACCCATGTAAGACTGCAAAGTCTTCTATACTGGGTTTGTTTTCCTTTTGTAACATATTAGTTACTTGAACAACATAAACTTGGCAACCCTTATTCATACATTTCTTAAAATGCATGGTTGATATCTGCCTAACTAAAACTGGTTTTCTGATCCCTTGTATCATCCTTACTGTGTTGTTTAGTCTCTGTAAGTAAGTGAATTTTTGCAACATTTTAAAATTACTTTATGTTTCTCTAACCAGTCAATTCCAATTATTATATTGTAAGATCCCAAAGGTAAAAAGTTCAGATTTAACTTTGTGCTTTGATCATCTATGTTGAGTTCACATTCAAGAATGAAATCTGTCACTTTTCTGTTGTTCCCTGTTGATAATTTTACTAACCATGACTTAACATGCTTTACTTTATTGAGTTTGTTTAATTCAGCTAAAACAAGAGTAACATAACCCAGACTAGCTCCTCGGTCAATTAATATAGAAATGTGGTTATCATGAATTTTACCTTCAACATCCATGATAGTGGATTGATGATCAACTTTCCTTGCATCCACAACTACATTAATTATGTGGACACTTCTTCCCATATCTCCTACTATAGAAGCTTCTTCCAGGTTATGGATTGTAGTTCTTGCTGTGGAAGTTAAGCATGGATAGTTTCTCCTCAAGTGAGGTTCTCCACACTACCAACACTTTAATGGTTGTCTGGGGTTTTCCCCAACTTTATTGACTCCCTGATTAATTGCTCTACCTCCCGCTTGAGCACTCTGGGTTCTATAATGACAATCCTTCTTTTGAAAACTCTTTTCCATATTCTAGAAAGGGGCTGGTTGGAATACTTTCTTGTACTGGTTCATTCTGTCTTGTTTCTTGTCCTCTCATGCCTTGGGAATTGCATACCTCTGTTTGTACTGATCATAGAACATCTGAGACTTTATAAGAAATTTTATTAAAGTCTTGGGATTGTCAATTTCAATTCTTTATTTGTACGACTGTGGTAGACAACTTAAGAATCATTGTATCTTTACTTTGTCTTCCTTGATGTATGGTAAAATTCTCAATAGTTCGATAAATTTGTTTATCAAATCGTCCATGGTAATTTGTCCGAGTCTTAGCTCGTAGAATTCCTTAGTATTTCTTTTGTAATATATTTCAAACAAATATTTTTTCTTGAAATATTTTTTAAAATCTAATGAGTCCATCTATTTCTCTTTCAATCCCTTCGCCAATTTCAGGTCTTGCCACTAGATACTGGTTTTTCCCTTTAAGTTGTAAATGGTCATTCTGAATTTCACATTACTAGAGTAATTGTAAATCTGGAAGTATTTCTTTATATCTAGTATCCATGCTTCAGCCTCTTCACCCGTCCTTGATTCTTTGCCAAAGGTGGATGGTTTTATTTTCTTGAATTCACCTTCCAAGTGATCTACTTGTTTTCTTTTTCTTCCTGTAGATGTTTTGTTTCCTGCCATGTGTGTGTCTTTGGAAGAACTGTTCTCATCTTTTGTTTCATGACCAGAGTTTTTAGAGGACCTTTTGTTGACTTCTTCCTTTTTTTCATCATCCTTTGGGATTTTTTTGTTACTATACTATGCAACAACATTTCGTTTATTTCTAACTGGTCTTCCTATTCCTTTGTCAACTTTTCATTGTCTTCTTTAAACACTTGTAATTCCACGATGAGGTTCTTCATTATTTCCAAAACTTGGGTGGTTGAACTTCCTTCGTTGTTATGCCTAATTTCTTTAATAAGTACTAGATTATAATTCTCTTCAGGTACAATCTCTTCTTCATTATGTTCTGACATTATCAAAATAGAACAACAGTGTTTATGTTTGTAACAGTTGTTGGAACATTGGTTTTTGGCATTGTTGTCAACACTAGTCATTGGTTTTGGACAACAAGATTCATGAAGGTATTTGGACATGAAGGACAATTCACATGCAGATACAACACCCATGGATGGATAGTATACATCATGTTGTTTCTAGTGGTATGTGACACTTCATGTGGATCCTCATGGATGAAGAGAAATGAATTTTTCAGGATGACAAAGTGAATTGAAGAAGGAAACACAAGTCGGCCCCGAAGACAATTAAAGAAAAGAATTACAAAATAAGAAAGTTCCAGGTCAGCTCTAATGTTAAAAGAAAGTGACATAAATTGTATAAATACATATCATTATACATTTTTTTTATACACAATTCGAATTTCATAGAATATCATAAGTAAAGAAGGCCGGATTTCAAGGGAGGATGGAGTCCTTTGGTGATGTGTTCTAAGGTATGTTATTTACAGGTTATCTTACCATTTTCTCTATAAATTTTTTTATAGAATGATTCAGATGATGAAATTGATATGGTATTTATAATACATATCAAGGTACCTTTTTTAAAAAATTCAACTCTTTATTCACTATACTTTTGGATATACACTCTGTGGAAAATAGGGATTTTGACTAGTCCTCAAGCTAGTCAATAAATAGGTGTTTCGTGTAAAAAAATCATAACTTATTCATAGAGAATCCAAATGAAGTAAGACCAATTTCATTGAAAATATTACATAATTTAGTTTCTTTTGTTCGAGTTTCAGAATCTGATGCTAAATATTGAGAGTGGGGCATTGTGTACAAGTTCTCTCTCCTGAATAAACCAGAATTGAACAAGGTCTACCATTCTCTCTATAACTTCTTTTGGGGAGGATTCAAGGAGTGAAATTTGGAGAATTTTTAGAGAATACATTGAGTAATATTATATACAAGATCATATTATTCCATGAATTGAAGAATTGCAGAAGCTGAAGAAGTCTCAGGAAGCATTATCAGGTTCTATGTGATGGTTGGTTGATGGTGATGATTTAATGTAAAGTTTTATTATCTCTCATATATTATTGGGCGAAAGGAAGGGGAAAGGATGGATAGTTCAACCCTCTCTTGATATTGTAGGATTTTGTATTCCTCTTGGATTTTTATCCCTCCCTTTACATTTGGAAATTGTAGCTACCTTTGGAAGTCATTACTTCCCCTGAACAATAAGTATTGATTATTTCTCATATATTGTGCATGGTGTATTGTGGTGTATTGGTGTAACTCTTATACTATTTTTCATTTCTCATTGGATATAATTGAATGGTTTAAGTATAAGTTTAAATTTTTTTAAATTTTACTTGATATTGATTCACCCCTCTCTCAGTATCAACAATTGGTATTAAATAAATTTTCCTTTAGAACGGTTAAACCACCAGAAGGAAAATCCTGAGTAGAGATGGATAACCATGAGAACGTTTCAAATGGGATTCAAATATTTTATGGAAGAAATTATTCATGCTGGAGTGATAGAGTGAAAATATTCCTAACATATTTGGGAGTAGACATTTGGTACTCAGTTGTAAATGGCTATGTAATCCCAAATAATGCTCCAATAGATCCAAATGACAGGAAAATTATGAGTTGTAATTCAAAATCCAGACATGTTATTCCAGGAGCATTGGCACCAACCATTACTAGAAAAGTGATGGGATGAAACACTTCTAAAGAGGTATGGGACAAACTCAAGAGTATCTACGAAGGTGATCCAAAAGTTAAGCAGGTCAAGCTTCAATGACATAGAGGAGAACTTGAAAATTTGAAAATGAATGAAAAGGAGGATATTGCAGCCTATTTTATTAGAGTTGATGAAGTTCTTAATGCTATCAGAGGATTAGGTAAATAGCTCGATGAATCCTTGATTGCACAAAAAAATTTGAGATCACTTCTCTTCAAGTATGATGCTAAGGTCTCTGCCATTGAAGAAACTACCGACTTGACCAAAATGATAATGTATGAATTACATGGGTCTCTTATAGCATATGAAATGAGAATAGGTACAGAAAGTGACCAACCAAATAATGAAGCATCCTTTAAATCCATAAAGAAGACAACAAACAAGGATAACGACCTTGATGAAGAAATATAAAATTTCGTAAGATGGTTCCAGAATGGAAGTGGAAGATACAAAGGTAAGCCTCATCTCAATTGCTTTAACTGTGGTAGAATAGGACATATAGTTGAAAATTTCTACTATAAAAAGAGAAGTCTCAACAATAAAAAGAGATTCTACTCCAAGGATGATGACATCTCCTCAAATGAGAGTGATGAAAAAGATAATGATGGAGGAGAAGTCCTCTTCATAACCCAAGAAACCAAGGATTATAATCACAAGAATTCTAAAGAGGAATAAATCATTTCTAAACAAGATTCAGATGAAGAAACCAATCTTGATTCCTTTTGGGGATTTTGGGGATACAAAGACGATGCAGAGAGTGAAGAAGAAGATGAGAATCTTGAAAACTTGAAGCATGCTAAAACTAAAAGTAACAAGCTTAGAAACACAAACATAATACTAAAAGGTGAATTGAGTAGTTGTGAAGAAGATAATTACAAGCCTGAAAATAACGTTGATATATTGAAGAAACAATTAGAAGATTTTGAGAAATTTAAAGAAGAATTGGATCACACAAAAGGGGAGCTAGTATTGACAATAGAAAAGTTGAAGAAGTTCAAAAAAAGCACTGAAAAATTAGATGATATCCTTAGCAGTCAAAGATCTCCAAACGACAAGATAGGACTAGGATACAATGACAGTTTGGAGACAACAAATAAAGAGAAGGAAGATGAAAATGATGAAACCAACACTCCATAACAAATTGAACAACAGGATAGAAGACTAGAATTTAGAAGGAATGAGACATCAAGAAGATCATCTCCCATTAGGTATGAAAGCAATCATTATGAAGAAAACTACAGAAGAATAGATCATGAACCTATATGGACCACACCACAAAGAAGATCAATTACTCCCATGTATCAACATTTCTTTCTTGGACATTGTTATACTTGTGGAAATTGTTGACCCAAGGAAATCAATTGTAGACTCAATGAAAGGCATAACTATGCAAGCTACATGAATGGTGAAAATAGTAGATATGGAAATGTTTGTAGACATGCCAAAAAAAATTATAATCCATTCGAACCATTAATGGATCAAAATATTGTATGTTACAAGTGCAATGATCTTATTCACAAAGCATGATACTGCAGAGATATGAAGGAAGATAATCGTATGCCAAATGTATGTATACCAACTACAACATAGAAAAGGAAAGAATTTCCACAAAATGAAAACTGTCAAACAACATTGGTCACTAAAGAATGAAAAGAAGAATACGAATGGTTCATAGACAATGGGTGCTCATCTCATATGAACAGAGATCAAAGAAAAATTTTCAGCTTGAAGAAAAAGGGTGGAAATGTTGCATTTGGAGATTACTCATCTACCAAAATACATGGAAAAGGTACTATAAAGATGGAAGTGAAAATGTAAAAGCAGGAAAAGTCCTATTTGTTGAAGATCTTAAGCATAATCTCCTCAGTGTCAGCAAAATATGTGATCAAGGATACACTCTTACATTTGAATACTGAAAATGTAAAATCAGAGAAAATAACTCAGGAAGATTGGTTGCAACTGCAACAAGAAGACCAAACTAGGCCAAGGAGGTCACCTAGGGGAACGCCCACCTAGGGCGCACAAGTCAATCACCTAGGCACAACACTTCTTCATCTTTCGATGATGAATTAAATATATGTAAAATAAATGGTTCCCTTGGTATATAAGGTGAACCGAGACTAAAATAAAGCATTATTACCTTTTCTTCTGAAGCTATATGTCTTGGTTTTTTTCTTTTCAGAGTTTGCATTTTACATTCACGACAATTTCATTTTCAAGGTTTTCTGAAGAATAACCAGTGCACATTCATTCATGGTTGCCTCATGGTGACTCTATTTTCCATGCTTCCATCTCTGAGAGCAAGATTATATTATTATCTAGCCACTATCTTAGGGAGAAAATCATTTCCTTCGATTTTTCTGAGGTAGAAGGGAGGGCGCACCAACTAGGGTTTGTGCCCTTACTAGTTTCTTCTTTATGGGAATGAAGTGAGTGCTCCCTCTTCCATGGTTGCACTGGGCTTCTCCCACTAATCCTCGAAGGTCACTCTGAGATCACCAAAACCTCTTGTCCACTCTTGGGTCACCTTGGTCTGGATCCCGGTTTTGTTGGTCACCCAAACTAATGGTGCGCCCCTGAGGAGAGTTTTTGGTTAGAAGATGAGATATGGCTTGCATGGTCACCTTATCCTCTAGATCACCCTCTTGGGAAGATAAATTGGTATCATAGCCTTATGTAACAACCCTAGATGAATACATTCTTAGGGATTATTAAGTAAAATTTATTAGATAATTAATTGTCCTAATATGGTTTTAATTAAACAATGATTAGTATTAATAATATTAATTGATTATTTATTTATTAATTAATTGTTTTAAATTTTGATTAATTAATTAATTAATTAATTATTACATATCACACTCAATGATATTGGTAATAATTTAAGGGGGGCTTAATAATTTTAAATCGTTTAATTAAAATGCTTTACATATGCGGGAGGGGATAAGGCATTAAAGAAAGGGATAAGATATTAATGAAGGGGGGATAAGGCATTAAAGAATGGGATAATATATTAAAGGGGGAGATAAGGAAATTAATGAGGGGGAGGAGAGTCGGTGAAGGAGGGATAAGGAAGGGAAGGATTTTGATGGGAGGGGCATTCTACGAGAGTTGGGAGATGGATTTTGGGAGCTCAGAGTATTGCAAAGAGAAGTGAAAATTCATGAGTGCTAATGATACAGTGCACCGGAGTTGCTGGGGGTTTTGGGCATGGAGGGCCAGGATATCCATTGATATATTGGGGCTAGGGAGCTACCTAGTTGGCAGGGAGGATGGTTTTGGGTAGTTTTTTGCAGAAGCGGGAAGGAAGCACACGGCGGGCAAATGAAGGATCATAGCATCAGGTTTGGGTATTTACCAAGAATTATGCATTTTTTTTGTATTAATCTTTTATTATAATTGAAAATTTTGATTGTGAATGTTCTAAAGGAAGTAACTCTTAAATTTTACTACTCTGTTCTAAATTAAATGTTGTTTATTTAATTCGGCTATTACATATGGTATCAGAGCACCTCGTTCACAATCTGGAGCCTTAAGGGCCAAATTCCCCTCCACCTAACCTGCAAACCAAAAGAATTATTATTTTTATTATATGTAAACAATATCACTCCCCATGGTAGCTATGGCTACGATATTTCTTCAAACTAACGAACATAAAAAGGCTTTGTTAGAGACCACAGCACAAAAACTTCCATGTGAAGCTTCCCGGTAGAAAAAAAAAATCAGAAAATAAAACGCCATGACATGCTGAGAAAAACATGCCATCGCAAACCCTACAAACCCTCAGTGCTCAACACACTAATTGAAATTCCACACAACTGAGCTTAAATTAAGTGAAAAAAAAAAAATCAAGAATGAAGGAAAATACGAAAAAAAAAATATAATAAAAACCGAATGGCACAAATTTACTTCCATTTTTCAGTATTTACCGAACATTTAGCCAAATGTTAGAAAAAGAAGACTATTACGTCCAAACTAGTGGAAAAACTCTACAATATTCTTTATTTTTATAGAGAAATGAGACAAGACCAAAATTATCTAATATTAACGTATCTCTATAGCCGACAATATTATAGCGAACTTCGACCAAAGTGCCTTAAAACTTCAACATACTCACTATTTTGGTAGAGAAATGAAACAACGACTAAGTTTGTTGAGAATAACCATTCTCTCTGTCTTTCGTCAAACATTGTCTCCAGTTAATCCAAATTAAACAAAACAAATTCAAAACTTTAGCAGTGTTCAGCTCAAAAGACCTCAAAATGAACATTATTCAGCTCTAAACAAACAACATCCTACTCAAAACACTTTAAAACAAACCTTAGGCTGATGAAGTTCTTGTATTGCAGTGACACTCCTCGATTTTTGACTGCGAAACCCCGATTCCTTCCCTAGGAGTCGAATCGACACCAAATTCGATGCGAATTGCGAGGAAAGACCCAACGAAATCACATGAATGTCGTATCAATCCTCCCGATGGTGAACTAGACGATTTTTGGTGCAAAACTAGAGGATCGATCGACGGATTTACATAGGGATAAAAGATCAATAACACACGGTCATGCTTCATCCAAGAATACGCCCCTATATTTATAGACCTCTGTTCAGTCTCTCGGGTAAGAGCTGAGTATCCTAACCAACTAGACTATAACAGAGCTGGTTAGCCGAGTCGAACCTGATGGATCTCGCCGGGCTGAGAGACCAGTCGATCTAAGTAATAGGATTCGGAGGCAGTGGGCCAGAGGCCGGTTGTTAGGAGTTGTTGTAGCACAGAAGAGTCGCTCCATATAACACAGGATTTGTGGAGCACGTGGATGCGACTGTGTAGTAGTCTTGGGAGCCTGATCTGCAGTTATGAGCACCAAACAAGAATGACCCACATGGAGATTCAGGGAGTTGTAGACATTCTGGATTGTGTGGGATCCTTCAACTTCCACCAGCTTCACCTTGTGGCCCTGGATCCTGAAGTTTAACGACGTTGACAATCCCACCTGCCATTCTCCTTGCTATAATTCTGGGTAGTTTGAAGGTGTTATGAGGGGGTATTTCACAGTATCCCATGTTGAACAACCCATGAAAATGCCATGAGTGCATCGTGAAATAATATCATTACGTATTTTCTCTGTGAAGCCAGCCTCACGCGGTCCCCCTCACGCGGTCAGCCTGAAACCAACCTTACATATTTGTTCTCTCAGACCGACTTCATGCCATTCCCAATTTACCCATGCATGTTCCGTATCCTGAAAACACTGCTACCTCGATGTTGATATTCTTAAATACCAATCGCACAAATAGATGTAGCAGTAAAATAACTGAGTAGCCAAAGCAGCTAACTAGAATTGTTCTGTAGCATGTTCTGGTCTAAAAGAAAGCCCCTTATCCTGCCTATTTATGTGAACGTCGTTAGGCATGGCGAGAGCTCTTCCACTTTCAAGCCATCTTCAAAACCACGTGATTAGTCTTGTACCAGTCTCTAATCAAATTGGTGTATTCCCCTACAGGAGTGGGATATGGAATGGAGATTACGGACCTGCTAACAATGGCCTAAAACTCTAGGACCCAGGTGAGGAAATCCACGATAGCCAATAAACCAAAGATAAAAACTAGGTAAATGCCCAAACGCCAAACGCCCTAGCTGTGGAGGAGGAGTAGTAGGTTGTCATCGGACCTTGCAAACACAGAAAGTAGATATTATTTTACAGAATGGATGGGAGGAGCGCCAATGTTACAGAATGCAAAAGCATTGTGAGGGAGTCGAGCATTTAAGAAGGAGCCACCGAGAAGGAGGTGGACTAACACGTGGAGCACATGCAAATGCACGTAGCTGAGTAAGTCCATTTTAATTTAATTATTTAACAAATAATTGTATTTATTACTCTTTTCTTTACGAAATCAATTTCAAGAAAAATATATAATAAATAAATAATATATAGAAATAAATATTAATAAACTAATAAATTATAAATTTAGGAAATTAATAAATTAAGAAAAAATAATTAAACTATTAAACTAATTAACTTTATTAATTTTATTAAGAGTTAATTAAAATATTAGTTAAGTTTGAGTAATATAGGGCTAAGAAAGTTTTTTTTTATGGAGTCCGCGAGGATCGAACCCTAGACCTCCCCACCGGTCAAGTTTTTACAAAATCCGCCCTACCAACGCCCCATGTGTTGTTTCTTTTACAAATAATTTCACATTTAAATACTTTAATTTTCATACCCAAGACCACATGCCAAGCTATCAAGCGCCTTTTAGAGCCATACAGGTCACATGCCAAGCTATCAAGCGCCTTTTAGAGCCATACAGGTCACATGCCAAGCTATCAAGCGCCTTTTAGAGCCATACAGGTCACATGCCAAGCTATCAAGCGCCAAAGACATAAATGGAGGAGCCCACAAAGGGACGTATTTTCTCAACGCGATGTCTTAAGAAGAACACTAACACCGAATGGTACATAGAATTGGTGAACGTCGAAACGTGGCTGGAAGTTGTGGGCGATTATTCAGCTGCCGCAGTTTAATCCTATTTAATCATTAAACGTTGTAATTATATAACCTTACATCAATTTTTTTTATGTTATTAGGTAAATGTTAAAAAGAAAACATGTTAGCAGATGCTGTGATAAATGAAAGAAAGTTATGAACGATAAATGTGACCCATTGATGTTGGAGGACGACTGAGAAAATGCCGACATCTTCAATACATAGCCATCAGATAATGGTTTAAGGTAAAAAAATGGGGGGGGGGGATTAAAAGATCATTAATTGTGCCTATTGTCAATAGGTGTACGCCTCTCAGCGTTAATTAATAAACATAAAGTCGGAAGTCACTATAATCAAGTTGTATGCAAAATTTAAAAGGATTAGACTAGGACAAGTGGGAAGGAGGTGACATATGTACTAGGAGAGTAAGCATAGGAAGTGGCGAGAGAGGCGCAAGGCTAACGTCGCTACAGGGCAAAGGAACCAATAGTTATTTTCGTAGGGCGAAGAAAATAAGCTTAGATGCTTAAACCTAACCCTAACCTAGCCAATCCCCTAATGGAGTAACGTCTATTTATAGACAAGTAAAGAAAACTTACGCCTAACCCTGTTTCTAGTTTGAGTAGCACCAATTTGAAACATCCTGGAACTCACCTTGACAACTTTGGTTGATGCAGGTCAAAGCATACAGGATGGTCAGAACTTGAGGGAGTCAAGGCAGGGGAGCGTCGTTGCAAGCACCGCCAACCCTGCCAGCGCCACCACCACCATCGCCCCAACTAGCCCTCATACTGCGCTCGTTGGAAGCCATTAACGAGACTTTAAAGGGGCGACAACTGGCAGGGACTGAAGTGGAACCCCCATAATCTAGAACGGGTAATCCTGAAGCGCCAAGGGATTTAGGGGGAGGACCTCCACCTGAAGACATCACACGAGAATTGCAGAAGATCAAACTTCCGGATTTTGTCGGAGGTTGCGCCAACGAACGCGCGGAAGCCTGGTTGGAAGGCATGACCAAGTGTTTTTCCTTAAGGGACTATGCATCCAACTCAAAGGAAAAGATATCCATTTTTCAATTAAGAGACATCGCTTTGAACTGGTGGGGTAACTTGGAAAGACAACTGCACCTTACCCCAGACACAGTATCTTGGGAACTTTTCGAGGAGAGGTTCAGGAGGAAATATCTACCAGCATACTACGAGGAACAACAGGTAGGGAGATTTCATGCCTTAGTACAGGGAAACCGAATGGTAGAAGAATACGAGATCAGGTTTATGGAACTGGTCAAATATGTGTCGTATATGGATAATGACCAACGACAGGCAGAGCACTTCATCTATGGATTGAACCCTAAGATAAGAGCTATGGTGCGTATGTGGAAACTGTCTTCAGTAGTAGAGGTGGTGGAAAATGTGCGTTATGCGGAAGAACATATGAACTTGACCGGGGGTACAAGACCGACATTTCCACATCGCCCGGGGTTCGTAGGAAAGGCCCCGAGGAAATTTCCTAGGGGAGGGAGCTCAAGGCCACCGCCATATGGTAACATATTCCTGCCAAGGACAATATCTACAGGGATTTCAATGGCAGCAAGTGCAGTATCTCAATCATCACCAATGGTGCAGACAGGTCCACGACCATCTCATGGAACAACTAGTAGGGGCAGGGGTTCCAGGGGAAGGAACTCATTTCAAAGACAGACACATAACAATGCACAGGTTGAATCTGGTGTTACCTGTTGGGGGTGCGGGGGACCCCATTACCAACGTGACTTCCCAGAGTTACAATCAGGGTTCGTGCATAGATAATGAAAGGCACCGATGGGGAGAGCAAGTAGTAGCCACCATATTTACGCAGCGGTTAATAATCACCAGGCCGAACATCAATCCACGGTGGTGGAGTCATCAGGTACACTAAATCATATCAATGTTAAGATTTTGTTTGATTCTGGTGCGACAGATAGTTTCATTTCACCATCTGCATTAGAAAA
>ML781733.1:514477-569525 GCA_009831015.1 Picea engelmannii
CAGGTACACTAAATCATATCAATGTTAAGATTTTGTTTGATTCTGGTGCGACAGATAGTTTCATTTCACCATCTGCATTAGAAAAGAGTGGGTTGGAAGCCTACGAGCATGATGACTTTAAACAAGTCGAGATGGCTTCAGGGGAAAAACAAGTTGTAAGAACTAGTGTCGATAATTGTATAGTAGACCTGGGAGTGTGTACTACCGGGTTAAAGGTATACGTCACTGCTCTTGGGGCATATGACCTAATCATTGGAATGGATTGGTTAGCATCTCATCAAGCTTTGGTAGATTGTTTCGCAAAGAGGGTGATTTGTGTCGATGATGAAGGTAGACTAATAGAGATCCAGGGTGTACAGAGAAAAGTGTCTTTACGCTTTATATCTACTATGAAGGTTAAGCGATGCTTCAGGCAAGGGTGTCGACTTTATGTGGTGGAAGCAGTGAATGAAAGGAATGGACCCTCATTGGATCAGTATCCGGTATTGTCATAATTTCAGGATGTTTTCCCGAACGAGTTACCAGGGTTACCTCGTGAGAGGGAGCTTGATTTTACTATTGAGCTAAAACCTGGTGCATAACCAATTTCCAAGACTCTGTCTCGGATGACAGCGCTAGCACTTTGTGAGTTGCAAATGCAGTTGAAGGAGTTACTGGACTTAGGGCTAATAAGGCCTAGTGTCTCACCTTGGGGTGCACCGGTAATTTTTCTAAAGAAGAAGGATGGATCCGTACGACTGTGTATAGACTACAGGGACCTGAACCATGCTACAGTGAAAAATAGGTACCCGATGTCGCGAATAGATGACCTCTTCGACTAGATGAAAGGAGCAACAGTATTCTCAAAGATTGATTTGCGATCAGGGTATCATCAGTTAAGGATTAAGGAAGGTGATATCCCAAAAATGGCCTTTCGAACTCGGTTTGGACATTATGAGTTTGTTGTAGTACCTTTCGGATTGACCAATGTGCTAGCAGTATTCATGAGCCTCATGAATGGTGTATTCCGGAAGTACTTAGACCATTTTGTACAAGTCCTTTTAGATGACAGCCTCATCTATTCCAAGAATGAAAGAGAACATGAGGAACACTTACGAATAGTGTTGTCTTGCCTTAGAGAGAACAAATTGTATGGGAAGCTGTCGAAGTGTTCCTTCTTCCAGAAAAAAATCCACTATTTAGGTCATATCATTTCCAACGAAGGAATCTCTGTGGACCTAGAAAATGTAAAGGCCATTATGGAATGGCTAGTGTCGAAAAATGCCCATGAGGTGAGAAGATTCATGGGGCTAGCAGGTTATTACCGGAGATTTGTGGAAGGATTCTCAAAAATAGCGAAACCCATCACCAGTTTGCAATGCAAGGGGGTCAGGTATGAATGGACAGAAGAATGTAGTAGTGCATTCATTGAGCTTAAGAGGTTACTAACTAGTGCGCCAATTCTACGAGTGTCGGATATGGAAAAGGACTTCACGGTCTACACGGATGCCTCGAAGAAAGGTTTGGGGTCCATGCTAATGCAGGATGGAGGAGTGATAGCTTATGCGTCAAGGAAGTTGAAGAAACATGAAGAGTTATATGCGACTCATGATTTAGAGTTGGCGGCTGTAATGCTAGCTCTGAAACTTTGGAGGCACTATCTTGTGGGGCAAAACTTTGAGCTCAAAATGGACCATCAAAGTTTAAAACATCTCTTCACTCAAAGAGATTTGAATGCCAGGCAAAGGTGATGGAGTGAGTTTATGAGTGAGTACGATTTTGGTATATTGTACATCAAGGGAAAGGAAAATGTGGTTGCAGATGCCTTGAGTAGGAGACCACATATCTTCTCCTTGGTAACCTTAAAGGTCAATATGAGGGAACGTGTGTTGGAAAAACTCCAAGGAGACAGTTGGTATTTAAAGGTTACTTCAAACCTCTAGAGCAGGAGGCAGTTAGAGCCAAAGTATGAAGGATATAGTCTGGAAACAGATAGATTGTTAAGATATCAAGAAAGGATGTACATCCCTGAGAATGGGGATATTCAAAGCATCATACTGAAGGAATCCCATAGAGCACTTTGTTGTGCGCATCCGGGTGTGAAGAAGATGTACACAAATATGAGGAAGCTCTTGTTTTGGGTAGGCATGAAACACAA
This sequence comes from Picea engelmannii, assembly GCA_009831015.1. Taxonomy (NCBI): domain Eukaryota; kingdom Viridiplantae; phylum Streptophyta; class Pinopsida; order Pinales; family Pinaceae; genus Picea; species Picea engelmannii. The sequence goes on from ML781733.1 coordinate 516,615, forward strand.
TGTAGTCCATTTCGTCGCCAAATGCCTAGAGTGTCAATAGGGGAAAGCCGACCACCATCACCCGGCAGGCCTACTACAACCACATGATGTTCCTATGTCCAAATGGGAAGTCATCTCTATGGATTTTGTTGTAGGGTTGCCGCTCACATCCCATAGACACAATGCCATTCTTGTGATAGTGGATAAGTTAACCAAGAGTGCTCATTTTATTCCGGTTACAGACACTTACGATGTCACTGATGTGGCACGTGTGTTTGTAAGAGAAGTTATTCGTTTGCACGAGATACTTAAGAAGATCATTTCAGATAGGGACTCCAGATTCACTTCTAGGTTCTGGACAAGTTTACAGTCAGTGTTGGGGACTTAGTTGAACTTAAGAACAACTTATCATCAGGGATGATTTTATGGATGGAAATTTATTTTAAAATGTAGAAACCTTGGCGAATCTTACTAATCCTTCATATGCCAACTATAAATGACCGGCGATATTTTTATAAAAATATTCAAATTTCTAAGGATTTTATATAGTTTTTATAAAATGTTGGCGATTTTAAAGCTAGAATAATTTTATCCTATAGAATTTGGGTGAATCATTTTTAAAATAGCGAATCTCATTTTTGGAAAAACCATGGAAAATTAGCCCATGAACAAAATTTAGCCCCTAACATCATCCCTGCAGTGGAGTCGCCATGGTGAAATATCTACAGTCATGTATCTATCCCCTTCCTATTCACCATCAAGAAGCATATCTAATCATTTTCGTTCTCCCAGGGATAAATACTTCGTGTCTCCGTCGTCGACAGTGGTGCCGAAAATGTTATTCCCTAAAGTTGCACTTGACTGTGAGAGGGGAAGATAGGGAATCATTCATTTATTGCAAAAGTGTTTTGAGTGTTTTTATAATTTGGTTTTTAATAGGGTGGTTGAAAACTGGCTCAAGGTTACAACATAACATCAAAATCAAGATCAGAACATATCATATCCCTTTGGCTGAATAATAGGTAGACACATAGATGGATTAAACAAATTAAGAAAAAGGAATATGAAGTATTCAATTTGTCAAATTCACATGAATTCTTGTCTCAAAATGTTATAAAGAAACAAGACTATCATCTTGATATCAAAACTTGAAAAATTATCTCTACAACAAAGTTTTCACTCTATAAATTAACAGGCAAGAATAAAAAAACATTGCAATCTGAATAATGAATTCAATCTTGAAGAAAGAAATAACAGAGTAGAAAAGAGGGTCTAACCATCCATATGCCTTTTCTATTAAGTGTCAAATTGAACATAAATGTGTTTTACAATGAGCTTCACCAAAAGGTCCCCTGGATCTCCAATTTTTCGACCCCTTTACTTCTCATTCTACAGAGTTTATATAGAAACAATACATAATTATCAAGATCCAAAAGAAATGGATTTTAAAACCTCCTCATCTATATTTAGTTTCTTGTTTCAAATAATCATGGAGAATATCCAATCTGATCTCCAATTTGAATTGATGAGGTGGCTTGTCAACTATTGTCCATGATATTTTTCAGGAAAACAAATCTGGTAAATTCCTGAAAAATAGGGTCCAACAATCTCTTCATATCTCTTAAATGGTGATAGAGGTTTAAAAACCGAGAGAGGTTTTTGTGAAGGGGCATGTGCCCAACAAAAACCTCTTTTGGTTTCAACAAATTCCTCTCCAACTGTTTTGTAACAACTTTTGAAGATAAAGACTATAACAGGTAAAAAACAAAGTATTTCCTGTAGCTTTTTTGGTTTTGCAAAATAATAGCCTTTGTCATCAGAAAACACTGCTTCATCTTTGATGATATGTTCGTAGCTCTCGTTATAGGTCCTATAGATGATGAAAACATTTTTTTACGTTTTTTTACTGGTTTCTTAAGAAATGAAGTTATTTAATTCCTTTGCCTTTCTTTTGTTTGTTGGATTGTGTAGAACCTTAGGCATCTTATTGCTTCTAGATTTTTTCTATATTTCAATGCTTATCACTGCATGTTCTGTGGCAGGAATATATCTGATATGATCATCAAAAAAAATTCATACAATATGCACTTCTTTTGCAACATCGTCCAGATTATTAGAAAGACATTTTAAAGCTATGTTTTGCCAATGTTGTAGTTGTAAAGGATTATCAATATCATCTTCTGTTTTACAGGCTACTCTATATTTTGCAAGACATTTAATCTGACCATCTTTAGACCATTTCACAAGATATATTAATGGAGTTAATCTCCCTTCAATATAATATGTTTCTTCCTATGGAGTAGGATTCTCATGATGCTCATTTTCCCTGGGTAGCTTAAATTCAGAAGCCATCATGACTCTATGGTTTGATGGCTTTCTTCCCACAACTTTAAACCTTTTACATTTAGTGTTTCCTTTCTCAATAATGAATTCTTCACAAAGACAATCTAAATCCTCAATCTTTGAAGTAGAAGGCAAACTATTGCCAAAACAAATATTGGATCTAGATTTGTCTAGCTTTTGAATCTTTGTATTAGCTGGTGCAGACTTCTTGATTTCTGCCAAAGCAAGAGTAGTATTTACCATCCATCTTCTTCTAAAAATGGACTTCCAATTCTTTCCAAGAGGTTGTTGAAGGAGTAATCGCCTGATTATAATAATCAGTGTGCATTACTACACTTTCTCCTTTCATACAACCATGCACTACCGCAGGATTGAGAGTAATTGTGACTTTGAAGATTACCTTGTAATGGAGAGCAAGGTGTTAACTCTTATTCTTCATGGATCCTATCAAGGCTTCAAAAAATTGAATATGTATAGAGTCTGTGAGACATGATAGAATTGAAGCATTTAATCCATGACGAGAGGCAGGAGTGATTCCCACTTGCACTCATCCAGGGTGTAGGAATTTCTAACCAGACAGGACATGTGTGTTTTGTCACCGACCACCAACCTGCAAGCCTTGGCAATTGTTTGTTCTGTCATCAACATCAGCATCTTCCCAATATCCACCTCGTTTCCATCAAAGTTAAGTGAAAACTCGATGGATACCTGCTCATTGTAACCTTGAAAAGTGGTAAGGAATTCAAACTCATGCAGGAGCATCGCTCCATGTCAGTAGCGTGCTAGCCAGCTAGCACATCCAGCATGCATTTAATGAAGAAAGGGAGAGGCACAGTCCTCTCAATTTTGAAATTCAAAATTTCAATAAATGTTGTAAGGCTTTTAATGCCAGACCACGCCTTTGTATAGTTAGTGGTTCAGGTTTCCATTAATGGTTGCATGCAGCAAGCCTAGGATGTAGTCAGGACTGGGCATCCATTTATGTAATGTAGCCATAGGAGCCACTCTATGATAGTGATAGATCATAGAGGGTGGTTGAGGATAAGCTCATGGGAGTCCTCATTTTGAAAAGAAGAAATTAGAGTAGAAAGCTCAGGGGAGAGACCATAGCAGAGAGGTCTCGAAAGAGAGAGCTGAGACTTGTTACAGTCCAGCCTTTGTAAACATTTGTATAGACATACATATTAATAGAAAAGAAGTTTTTCCTGCACACTGTGTGTTTGACGTTTACATGTTTTTATGCATTTCATGTTTTAAATGCATAACTGGTGAAGCATTACATAAATTTCAATTTCTTCCTATCTTGGAGTTTCCGAGTGCAAGGAGTGCACATAGTCCGCAAGGTGTGCGTTGAAAGAGGTGAGACTACCTCAGGAAATCTCAAGAGGGATAGCATTGAACCTTCATCAGCAAAGGTGCAAGGAGTACGCAGAAGAGAACTCTCTTTCGAGTTCGTCAAGAAGAAAGAATCACTGAGGATTCTGGAGAAATCTGCCAGGAGGGCATTGAGTTGGTGCAAGTTTGCACAGAAGGAACTCTTTCAAGTTCTAAGAAAAGAGAAATGTCGAAGAGAAGACACTCACAGGGTTGCTGAATGCTCTGTAGGATCTGCAAGGTGTGCATTGGATAGGAGAATTCCAGTTGGGTGTAAGGAGTTTTCTTTTCAATAAAACTTCTCAAATATGAGTTATTCGATATGCTTGAATGCAAGGTGTGCATAGGAGTAAATCTCTGGGGGGACGAAGCTCAGAAGGGACAACGTTTCTATAACACAGATGAGATGCAAAGGAACCGAGCTCTCAAGAGGAAGAGTCGAAGGTCGATACCTTCGAGAATTAGAAAATCTTCTAATTCAAAAAAAAAACCAAGAAAGCTCAGGAGGAGAGCGTGCAAGGAAGACAGATCAGAACCATCATATATAGCGCCAATACCCGACAACCATTGGATCAGGTGAAGGTGCATAGATTTTAACCTCTAGGAGGTCACATAGGAGATCAGCTGAAACAAACGGTGGAGATGCTTCGTGGAGAAGTGTTGAAATCCCCAGAGCCCTAGAATCACACCAAGTTGTGAGGGATTTAAGCGCTTAGAAGCACCCTAGTGGAGGAGCCATATGGACAGTGGAGACACTTCGTGGAAGAAGTGTCGAAGTTGCGAGAATCGTTGGATCCTGTAGAGAAATGAGGAGATTAAGGCCACATGTCTTCCAACACTCTAAGGCATTGAATTTCTCTATTTCAGAGTTCGGGGTTTGGAGAAGCAAGAGATTTTGGAGTCACTGCATTGTGGAATCTAGGTTTGCGAAATATCGGAAAGATCTGAGCCATTTTGGGAATTTGGGGATTCAGACACCAGGAGATCGAGAGTGAAAAGTCACCGAAATCACGAAAGGGAGAATCTCGATCAGATCCTGACCATCGACCAGGACGAGTGTGGACCATCGATCCAGTGGGGTCGAGGGCTTTTCATAGTTTTTGGCAGTAGGGAAATGAAAGAGAATACCGGGCCAAAATTGTGAAAGGAGAATTTGTGAAAGGATCAGGACCGTTCATCAAGGGGACATGTGGTGAGTGGTCAAGCTTCGGGGAAAACCCAAAAACGTTTTCTTAAGAGGTAGTATTTCGACACTTAGGGACACGGGAGGTTGAAGGACCAAGAACCGTCTATAGTCGGAATCGCAAAATTGTGAATTCTAGAATCCTGAAAAGTGGACCGTGGTCACGAGTAGATTTCAGCATTTCGGGGTCTGGGAGTTCGAAGGACCTAGAATTGTTGCAGTCAGAATCGTGAAATCGCGAAACATGAAAACTCGAAAGCATTCGGAGGTTAAGGGAGAACCCAAAGTCATTAAGCCCTTTTTTTGGTGTTTCGGAAACCGAGAGTTGGAGGGACAAGGAGCATGGGAGAGATCGTGTGCAGGAGTCCCGAAACCTTGAAACGTGAAAGGTGTGTTGGTTCAAAATAGATAAGAGCATTGAAATCTGAGCGTGTGCATAGGTTTTCTCAAAGCCTGTGCCAAGGAATTAAAGGGACCTCTGGATTTGTTCAAAGGGTTCCAGCAGGAGCTCGAAGAGCCATTTTGGCTCAGAAGAAGATAGATCCAGAGGTCGGGAGGTCAGTGGACCCTGCTGAGGTAGGGGGTCTGCATCAAGTGGTATTTTATGCAGACCCCCTACCTCAGCAGGGTCCAACGACCTCCCGGTCTCTAGATCGATCTTCTTCTAAGCCAAAATGGCTCTTCAGGATCTTGCTGGAACCCTTTGAACGAATCCACAGGTCACTTTAAGTCCCTAGCACAATCTTTGAGAAAACCTATGCATGCGCTTAGCTTTCAGTGATCTTCTCTGTTCTGAACCAACACACCTTTCGCGTTTCGGAGTTTCAGGACTCCTACACGCGAGATCTCCTAGGCTCCTTGTCCCTCCAACTCCTGGTTGCCGAAACGTCGAAAAAAGGGATTAACAACTTTGGGTTCTCCATTAGCCTCCAAATGCTTTTGGGTTTTTTCATTTCATGATTTCGCAATTCCGACTGCAACAATTCTAGGTCCTTCGAAGTCCCAGACCCTGAAATGCCGAAATCTACCCATGACCATGGTCCACCTTTTGGGATTTTGCAATTCATGATTTCATGATTCCAACTGTAGACGGTTCTTGGTCCTCCAACCTCCTGGGTCCCGAAATGCTGAAATACTACCCCTTGAGAGAACCTTTCAGGGTTTTCCCCAAACCTTGACCACTCACCACGTGTCCCCTTAATGAACGGTCTTGGTCCTTTCGCAATTTTGGCCCAGTATTCTCCTTCATTTCCCTAGTTCCAAAAACTCTGAAAAACCCTCGACCCCACTAGATCGACGGTCCACACTTGTCCTGATCAGCGGTCAAGATCTGATCGCAATTCTCTCTTTCGCGATTTCGGTGACTCTTCACTCTCGATCTCTCGGTGTCCGAATCATCGAATTCCTGAAATGGCTTAGATATTTCTTGGATTTCATGAACTGGGAGTCCACGATGCAGTGACTCAAAAATCTCTTTCCTCTCCAAACCCTGAACTCCGAAATAGCGAAATTCAACACCTTAGAGTGTTGGAAGACACTTGTCCTTAATATCCTCGCTGCTCTGCAAGATCCAATGATTCTCGCAACTTCATAACTTCTTCCATGAAGTGTCTCCACCATCCATGTGATTCCTCCCTCAGGGTGCTTCTAAGCACTTAAATCTCTCGCAACTTGGTGTGATTCTAGAGCTCTCAGGTTTTCGATACTTCTCCATGAAGCATCTCCATCGTCCGTTTCATCTGGTCTCCTATGCAACCTCCCAGAGGTTAAACTCTATGCACCCTCGCCTGATCCAACGATTGTTGGGTATTGGTACTAGATCTGATGGTTCAAATACATCTTCCTTGCATGCTCTCCTCCTAAGATTTCTTGGTTTCTTTTTGACTTAGAATATTTTATAAGTCTCGAAGGTCTCGACCTTCAACTCTTCCTCTTGCAAGCCTAGTTCCTTTGGGTCTCGTTTGCGTTATAGAAATGTTGTCCCTTCTAAGCTTCATCCTCCCAAAGATTTACTCCCGCACACACATTGCATTCGAGAATCTAGAATAACTTAGATTTGAGAAGTTTTATTGAAAATAAAACTCCTTATGCCCACCTGGCATTCTCCTGCTCGATGCACACCTTGCAGAGCCTACAGAGTATTCAAAAAACCTGTGAGTGTCTTCTCTTCGACACTTCTCTTTTCTCAGAACTCGAAAGAGTTCCTTCTGTGCAAACTTGCACCTTTGCTAATGAAGGTTCAAAGATATCCCTCTTGAGATTTCTTGAGGTAGTCTCACCCCTGTCAACGCACACCTTGTAGACTATGTGCACTCCTTGCACTCAAAAACTCCAAGATAGGAAGAAATTGAAACTTATGCAATGCTTCACCAGTTATGCATTTAAAACATGAAATGCATAAAAACATGTAAATGTCAAACACACAGTGTGCAGGAAAAATTGTTTTTCTATTAATCTGTATGTCTATACAAATGTTTACAAAGGCTTGACTGTAACAAGTCTCAGCTCTCTCTCTCGAGACGTCTCTGCTCTGGTATCTCCTCTTGAGCTTTCTGCTCTAATTTCTTCTTTTCAAAATGAGGGCTCCCATGAGCTTATCCTCAACCACCATCTTTGAGATATCGCTATCACAGAGTGTCTCCTTTGACTACATTACATAATTGGATTCCCAGTATTGACTACGTCCTGGGCTTGCTGCAGAGAACCATTAAAGGAAACCTCAACCACTAACTGTACAAAGGCCTAGTATGGCATTAAAATCCCTACAACATTTATTGAAATTTTGAATTTGAAAATTGAGAGGACTGTGCCTCTCCCTTTATTCATTAAATGCGTGTTGGATGTTCTAGATGGATGGCACACTACTGACATGGAGTGATGCTCCTGCATCATACTCCTCATCTAGAAAAATCATGATCTCCTAATCATGAGCTCCTCTTCTCCAGTGCTGAAATCCACCTCGATCCCAAACTTTCCCTTGAAGATGTCCTCTGACTCCTCTCCAGCTATGTTGTTGTTGTTGTTGCTACTTATTCTTCCCTGCTTCTCTTCCAGGCTCCCTTCTACTCAGCTTCTCGTTGTTGGCAGTCTCTACTGTTGAACTCAACACAAACCTTATGATTTTTTCAATTACCTCATCCAGCTGCTCCCATGGCTGGCTCTTTGTATGCAGTCTTCTCTGCTGCACTTCTATCTTTTTAATGTTCAGATATGCTCGATCTCCCCTACTATATTTATCTCTCTTTGTGGCAATAAGTGTCCACTCTATTGTAGACTCTAGCTCTGCAGTCTCCTCAATAAACCGTTGCTCAGCTTCTTCCTGTGGGAGTTTTTCTACTTCCATTTCTCTTCCTGGAATACTTCCAACTTCTTCCAGCTTCTCCCCAGGCTGGCATGCTCCACTACCTGCTTCCAACATAGCCTGTTGGATGTGCAATCTTTTCACCATCACCCTATTTTCCAGGGCTTCCAATTCTTGATACAGATCAACAAATTCCATGATGTTTGCTTCTTCTTCTGCTGTAGGCTCTAGTGTTGCAGTGATCTCTGTTTCGGCTTCCTGGTTAAACATTTTGAGTCATTCTTTTGAATGCTCCTCCTTTTCTCCTTGGGAGAACATCAATGTCTGCTCCACTTCTTCCTCCATGACAGTCTCTGCTAGTTGTCTTTCTCCTATTGTTGCATCTACAATGCATTCTTTGGCCTCAACTGGGATGCTTGGTAGGAACACCTCGATTCCTCCAATGATCATAATTCTCTTATGATTCTCTATTGTCAACACTCCTTGCTTATCGGAACTCTCCTCTGAGTTCATGAGACTTTCAGACAGTCTCATCTCCTTTCCCCTTCCCACCTAGCAATTTGGAAATTTTCTTCTACCCACCTGGCAGTCTATGATATCATCTAATCCCATCTCATTGCCCACTTGGCAATCCAAACTTTCATCGCTACTCCCTTGTCAATACGCGAGACCTTACACTGATCTGTTTCCATTGCCCACCTGGCAACTTGATAGTCCACTTCTGCCCACCTAGCAGTTTATGAGATCCTCTATTAATCTCATACCATTTCCCACCTGGAAATATGAATTTCGATGGCTTTCCTCTTGACAGTCTATGAGATCCTCCAATGATCTCATTTCATTGCCCACCTGGAAATTCAAAAATTCATCCTTGCCCTCCTGGTAGTTTATGAGAGATGAAATTGATCCCTCTTCCTCATCACTGAGGGTTTCTTTGACTTCTGGCTCACAGATTCAAACCAACTTTATGTCACTGAGGCTTTTAGCATACCTCTACCACTTCCTCAACTCTTGTTGTTGTTTCCTAGCCAACAAATTTTGAACAGGCCATTTGTCTTTCTTGTTCAGAGGCCATTCATACCTCCAGTGTACTTTTCCCTCCTCCTGCATCTTCAATGTCAGTTGTTCCATTCTCTCTCTTATCTCAGCGAGTTCCTGCTGGAACCCTTTGAACGAATCCATAGGTCCCTTTAATTCCCTGGCACAGGCTTTGAGAAAACCTATGCATGCGCTCAACTTTAAACGCTCTTCATTATTCTAAACTAACACACCTTTTGCATTTCGTGGTTTTAGGACTCCTTCACGTGAGCTCTCCCAGGCTCCTTGTCCCTTCAACTCCCATTTGTCGAAACGCTGAAAAAAGGGCTTAATGAATCTGGGTTCTCCCTTAGCCTCTGAATGCTTTCAAGTTTTTGCGTTTCATTATTTCGCGATTCCGGTTGCAACGATTCTAGGTCCTTCGAACTTCTGGACCCCGAAATGCCGAAATCTACCCGTGACCACGATGCAATTTTCAGGATTCTGGAACTCACGATTTCATGATTCCGGCTGCAGACGGTTCTTTCTCCTTCAACCTCCCGAGTCTCAAAATACTGAAATACTACCCCTTGATGAATGGTCTTGGTCCTTTCAAAAATTCTCCTTTCGCGATTTTGGCCCAGTCTTCTCCTTCGTTTCCCTAGTGCCAAAAATTTTGAAAAACCCTCGACCCCACTGGATCAACGGTCAGGATCTGATCACGATTCTCCCTTTCATGATTTTGGTGACTCTTCACTCTCAATCTCTCGGTGTCCTAATCCCCAAATTCTCGAAATGGCTCAGATCTTTCCGGGATTTCACGAACCACAAGTCCATGATGCAGTGAATCCAAAATCTCTTTCCGCTCCAAGCCCCGAACTCTAAAATAGCTAAATTCAATGAATTAGAGTGTTGGAAGACACTCGTCCTTAATCTCCTCACTGCTATTCAAGATCCAACGATTCTCACAACTTCAACACTTCTTCCACAAAGTGTCTCCACCGTTCGTACGGTTCCTCCGCCAGGGTCGTTCTAAGTTCTTAAATCCCTCGCAACTTGGTGTGATTCTAGGGCTCTCGGGATTTTGTCACTTCTCCACTAAGCATGTCCACCGTCTGTTTCAACTGCTCTCCTATTCGACCTCCCAGAGGTTAAACTCTGTGCACCTTCTCCTGATCCAACGGTTGTTGGGTATTGGCACTAGATCTGATGGTTCAGATCTATCTTCCTTGCGTGCTCTCCTCTTGAGCTTTCTTGGTTTTTTTTTGACTTAGAATATTTTCTAAGTCTTGAAGGTCTCGACCTTCGACTCTTTCTCTTGCGATCCCGGTTCCTTTGGGTCTCATCTGCATTATAGAAACTTTGTCCCTTATGAGCTTCATCCTCCCAGAGATTTACTCCTACGCACACATTTCATTTGAGGATCTCGAATAACTCAAATTTGAGAAGTTTTCTTGGAAAGAAAACTCCTTACGGCCACCTGGCGTTCTCCTGCTTGATGCACATCTTGCATAGCCTACAAAGTATTCAAAAACCCCGTGAGTGTCTTCTCTTCGACACTTCTCTTTCCTCATAACTCGAAAGAGTTCCTTCTATGCACACTTGCACCAACTTAATGCCATCCTGATAGAGTTCTCCAGAATCCTCAGTGTATCTGTCTTCTCACCGAACTCGAAAGAGAGTTCCCTTTTGTGTACTCCTTTCACCTCTGTTGATGAACGTTTAATGCTATCCCTCTTGAGCTTTCCTAATGTAGTCTCACCTCTGTCAACGCACACCTTGCAGACTGTTTGCACTCCTTTCACTCGAAAACTCCAAGACAAGAATAAACTGAAACATATACAATGCTTCACCAGTTATGCATTTAAAACATGAAATGCATAAAAACATGTAAATGTCAAACACACAGTGTGCAGGAAAAACTAATTTTCAATTAATCTGTATGTCTATACAAATGTTTACAAAGGCTGGACTGTAACAAGTCTCAACTCTCTCTCTCGAGACCTCTTTTCTCTGGTCTCTCCTCTTAAGATTTCTACTCTAATTTCTTCTTTTCAAAATGAGGGCTCCCATGAGCTTATCCTCAACCACCGTCTCTGAGCTATCACTATCACAGAGTGGCTCCTACGGCTACATTAGATATATGGATGCCCAGTCCTGACTATGTTCTGGGCTTGTTGTAGGCAAACATTAAAGGAAACCTCAACCACTAACTATACAAAGGTGTGGTCTAGCATTAAAATCCTTACAACATTTATTGAAATTTTGAATTTCAAAATTGAGAGGATTGCGCCTCTCCCTTTCTTCATTAAATGCGTGCTGGATGTGTTGGCTAGATGGCATGCTGCTGACATGGAGCGATGCTCCTACATCAAAAACCACCTGACATCTCTAAACCTTTGAGCCATCTGAGGATAAGCTTCGAGGATTTCATCACCCTCAGGTTCTAATCTGACTACCTGTCTGCTCCTCTTAGGCTCCATTAAAACACAACGCTAAAACTAGCAGGATTCATATTCTGAATTTGCCACCTAAAATCTGTTATTATATAATCGTTCTTCTAAGAAAATACCCACACCTAAAATTCAGCAAAATCAGACATAGAATGGAAGGTTCTATATAATTATCATTGAGAATTGGGTGATTTAAAATGAGTCATCCGCGGGTACACAACAATTGGGTTATGAAACAATTTTAATCGGTAAATGATTCTAGGATTTTGTGGATGCATGTGAACTCTCAATCCATGATTCGTGTCATCATAACAAAATCTGGATGGAAGGCGTGTATCAAGGCATGATTATTTTGGCTCTACAGGAATAGCCTTATTCCCGTAGCGCTATTAATGACTTAGCAAAATTTGAAAGTTTGAAATTCAAACAGGCATATAAGGTGAGACCTCATTTTAAAACCGTGTCTTTCAAAATCAAACTTAAATAAACTATCCAAAAACTATAATGCAAACCATAAGACACTAAAAACAAAAATCGAAATCAACTGGAAATAGAAAATGAAGTGTGGGCAAGAAGGGTTTAGGATAAGGGTTTCTCACTAAACCAAGACAAAATTAGAGACTAACAGTTTGTATATTCATCTAACTCAGATTCTTATTTTTCTAATTCTTGGACCTGCTCATATTCAACTTCAACTATATCATTTGTGGTTGATTCAATATTGCTCACCTCTCTTACCGAGATTCCTTCATCAACTTTTATTTCAATACAATCAACCAATTTATGCAGCCTCTTATTATAGCATCTATATCCTTTACTGTTTTTAGCATACCCTAAGAAGATTCCTTCATCAGCCATGTCATCATACTTGCCAAGGTTTTCATCATTATTCTTTATGTATCACTTACTCCCAAAGACTTTGAAGTGTTTGATTGAAGCAGGTCTTCCATACCATAGTTCATAAGGTGTCTTGTCACTGTGTGGTCCGAGGTGAGATTTTTTAAGAATATGGATTGTTGTGTGTATTTCTTCTACAATTGATCTCATGTTTATCTTTTGATCCCATGTTTATCACAAAATTCCTTGAAATCAATTGACATAAATTCTCATCCTCTATTTGATCTTACAGCCTTTAATTTGTTCCCTATTTGATTCTCAGTTAAAGACTTAAATATTTCAAATTTCTCAAATGCTTCATATTTTTCTTTGAGAAAATCAACCCGAGTCTGGAGTAATCATCAATCATCAACATGAAGTAGTTTTCTTTCCCTATGCCTTCCTATCTTTATGGTCCACATAAATCCATATGAACTAATTAGAGTGCTTTCTCTGTTGAAGTATAGCTCTTGGATTTAAACTGTGTCTTGGTTAGCTTTCCTACCTAGCAAGGTTTACACACGGAATCTTGTGGCTTTGATATTCTTGGAAGATCATTTAATGCCTCAAGATTCTTGAGCTTGATTAAGTGGTAAAAGTTTAGATTTCCAAGTCTCCTATGCCATAACCAACCTTCATCATGTTTTCTTAGAGGAAACTATTCTCTATCTTCTTTCAGTACATATACATTATTATATGTCCTTATAAATTTATCCAATGCTTGTCCTGAGTTGACAAACTTTATCTTCCAATATTTGAAAGTGAACACCACTTCACATCCTCTGTCACACATTTGACTTACACTGAGAAAATTATGTTTCATCCCATCTACAAGCAGAACATCCTGGGATTTTCCTTTACCATTGCTCAAACTCACCATCCCTTTACCCTTGATTTTACCCGGTTCATCATTTCCAAAGCTCACATTTCTTGTTTTTACTTTACTTATAGAAAACAAATGATCCTTGTTTCCAGTCATGTGCTTGCAACATCCATTGTGTATATACCAGGGGCCTTTTTTTTTTTGAGATGAAAGTACTCGACCACATTTTTCACTATCTTTCTTTTTCCATGTGATGGCATTTCTAGCTAAGGGTTTTATCCTTGGATCTTCTTTGTAATTCTTCAGATGGAATTTTGCAGATTTGCGGTCAAAGTTATGAAAGTTATAGAATTTGAGCTCATTGTTCAATAGGTCAAAGTGTTTGGTGCAACTTTGTCTACTCATTGGATGTTTAGTTCAATCTTGCAAAGATTTCTTATTTCTTTATTTCCTCAGTTGCGTGTCTCTAAACTTAATTTGACAATTTGCAATATTAAGACCAAAATTAGAGCAGTAAAAACAATAACCATGCAAGAAATTTTGGTACTTAAAGGATGGCCTTATTCTTGGCATTTGTTGCTCCATCTTTTGATAAATTTGTTTTTTATCAGGGATCATCCTGTCTTTATTATCTGTTGGTGACAGAGTACTCACATGGTCTAATTGTCTACTGACTTGGAACTTGATCATCTTTACTGGCTCTTTTCTTTCTGGTTGTTTGTTGCTTGAACCACTTACATAGCCTAAATCAATATTCAAAAAAGGAGATCCCTTTTTTATCAGAATGTTGTTTAGTTTTGTTCAGGCTTTAATAATTGGAAGATTTTGGAGATACAATGCTTTAAAATTCTCCATCTCTTTTTTGGTTTTTACTACCTCTTCTTCCAAGGCTTCACATCTTTCCTTCTTCTCTGATAACTATTGTTTCAGAATGAACTCTATTTTCTTTGCTTCTTCTAATTCAACTTTCAGCAGGGGAAAGTCTTCATCAGGTTGTTTACTGTCTTTATCGAACTGTATCAACAATTGTTTTTGGTTTCTCTTCGTAAGTCTGAGTCTATCAATCTCTTCCAAAGAAATGATCAAATATTCTTCCAATTCAACCACAACTTCTTCATCATCAACATCACTTCCTATTATTTTATTATCATAATCCTCTTTGTCCATAAGCATGAAGTTGTTTACCTTCTCTTCACAAAAAGAGTCACTATCTTTTTCTTCTAAAGAGTCATCATTGTTTACACATAAACTTTTTGTTTTACCAAATCTCTTGGATTTTTACTTCTCTTGACCTTCATAGTCTTCGTCCTTCTTCTTGTGTGGACACTTAGATGAAAAGTGACCTATCTTTCCACAATTAAAAAATTTGAAGGGAAACTTGCCTTGGTACTTAACTAATCCTTTCTTTAGTCTTCTCACAAATTTTTCTTCAATTTCATGAGGCTCAGAATCCTCATTCTTATCTACTTTAAATAATTCTTCTCTAGAGGTGGGTTTATCCTTACTAATCCTCATTTCATAAGAAGTAAGAGTTCCTATAAGTTGATCAATAGAAAAGGTCTTAATATCATTTAGTTCTTCTATTGCATAAACTTTTGGATTAAATCTATTTGGTAGAGATCTTAAAATCTTCTGAACTAAAAATACGTCTTCAATTTTCTCACCAATACCCTTCATGGAATTCACAAGATCCTCAACTCTTAAGAAAAAGTTATTTCTTGTTTCATCCTCATTCATATTTAGTTGTTCAAACTGTAATCTGTAAGTTTGAAGCTTGGCATCCTTTACCTTCTAATTACCTTCATAACTACTAATGAATTTGTCCCACATTTCTTTGGCAGATTCTAAGTGCATAACTTTTACAAATTTTTCTTCTGCAAGCCCACTCGGAATAGCATTCATAGCCATAGTGTTGAAGATAAATTATATATTGTCATCCTTATTAGCTAGTACAAATGGCTTTACATAACCAATATCTACCATATCCCAGACATCTTCACCTAAAGCCATTATGTAGGTTGTCATCCTAACTTTCCAGAAGCCAAAGTTTGTTCCATTGAACAAGGGGGGCTTATTGGTTAAATTTCCTTCATGAATTTTCATGTTTAAGATTACTGATCTACCTTTAAATAAAAGGAATCGACTCCGATACCAATTGTTGGACAACTGAGTGGGGGTGGATCAATTGTTACTATGATTAAACAATTATGCCCATTTTAAACTCTTTACAGAACACTCAATAACGATCACAATAATACAAGGAAGTAAGAAATAGAATATTCAACATCAATCACACACATGAAATATACAGAGACATATATTTCCTGAGGAAACCCATAAAGGGAAACACCTCTTCTTCTTGATATGATAATTAATCTTTATTTTATGTGCATTATCATTCTTATGAGCACCAACTTCTTTTGAGGCTACCACCTTTGTTTTACATGAAACAACTTGTTGAGAGCACCAACTCTCTGATTTCTCTAGCACCCAGTAGAAGGAAGAACCAACTCCCTGAGTGTTCCAGCACCAACTGGATGGAATCACCAACTTTTAGTTACACAGGCACTAACCTGTATAACGGAGAAAAATAGTTCTCCCTTGCACCACCCTATGACCCTGGTTTTTATGAATGCAACCAGATGGAAGATACAACTCCCTGTGTTCAAGCACCCACTTGAAACTCTGAAGAAAACAGTCCTCCCTAGCACCACCCTACTACCCTGAAATATAAATCTTTGCTTTTCATAAATTTATCATAGTGATATAGTATTGATCAATGGATTACTAGCCTCATCATTGTTCTGCTACATTTCTCTACTCTACCTGCATGAGTTTCCTCATTCTCACATCTTCTTGAGATTTCTGGTCTTCTTCTCTATCTCTGCATGCACAACTCGACTTTATCTATCTCTCTCTCAGATATGCATATCTTCTCTATGTATTTCTTCTGTGCTTTATTCTCTGTGTATTATTTCCATTCTATGAACTATGCCTCTTCCGTGAGTTTCAACTCCTCCTCACAGAACGCTTCCACCCGCATGAATAAGTATCAACAAAAGAAACCATCTCTTCTTTGTTATGTGTATATTTATCATGCCAAGTTCTCTACCAGATCATACACCTCACTTTTCATTCTCTTTGGTGATCATGCTGAGTCTGTTCTTCATCAGTGGTCATTATCCTGAGATTCTTTGGCTTCTGTGGAAGTTACAGTCTTATACGCTTCTCCATCTATTAATTGTCTCTATGATGAGTCTTCATCCTACTGGTAGTTACCTATAGACTCTCTAGTTCCTTTGTCGATCACCATGAAGCTCTTCGAATTCTCTAGTGGTTATGATCAGTGAGTTCATCATCAATGGGTTTTATACTAAGATTCCTTGCCTTCTTTGGCATTCGAAACTCGTCATCTTCTCTGTCAGTTACAACCAGTCATCTTTGGATTATTTTTCTTCTAAGCGCTTTCCTTCACATGACCAATGGCGGTGACCCGATAGCCTATTCAAAAGGTGATTCCCAATCTCAATCCAGTGAGCGCTATCTCTTTTTCATGATATGACCTTGGTCTATGAACTTCACGTGACCACGCGATTGTGGGTGCGTCCATAGGCGTTTTGAGGGAGACCCACTTTTCACCTCACAATTCACTACGAGCCTTCATGCACCCTTTCTCCAAAACTATGGTTTTGATTGCAGCCTCCTGATGAAAAATTAAAACCTAAGCATGTTCTGGCCCCGCAATGCGACAGGATATTACGATCTTATGATCTTGGCGGTGATCCTGAAATCGATGGATCAGATTGGATGGTTTATTTTATAGAACCAAATCAATGGTCAGATTTGATCCTTACACTCATCCTTTCTTTATTTAATTGGACGACTAGGGATTAATCAAACATTGAGATGGATGGTTGTCAAAACTTTTACCTTCAGAACTTCAGAATTTCAACTTCTCAAAATTACAATATCCTTCCATTGTACTATGATCAACAGTTGAGAATACACCCGAAGTGATCTTTCAGATTAGAAGATTCGTGTACTTTCTGACGTGGTCTACCACATGTCCTTGTTGAGGTGGTCTACTGACGTGGGTGAGACATGTAGGAAATGTAGTGGAATGTGGAGGCAGAGTGTGATATTGGACTGTGACATGTAGTGGGTTGTGAACTGTGACATCAGAGCACGGATGTGGTATGTGTGAGTGGTTTGGTGGTTTACTCAGAGGGGGGGTGAGGTGGTAAGTGGTGTTGGCATAGGGGAAGACCCAAGGTTCACTCTAAGAGTGCACCAACAAGCCCTACCTACCGGCCCTTTCGACAACACTTACGAAGAAGATGCACTCTCACTCGAAACAACTATGAAGGGGTTCCAGGACAAAGATGTCTACAACCAAAGGAATTTCAAGTGGATCAAGTACAACAATAACTCCATATGCATCAACACTTATCAAGCTAGATCTATCTGACAGAGTTATAGATCAAATCTAACACAGTAATGCAATTAACCATATAACAACAACAAAGATCAAAGAATAAATCACACACACAACACAAAGTATACGTGGTTCACCCTATCTCTAAGGCTACGTCCACAAAACTGTTCTTATAATATATTAAGATAAAGACTACAATTTTGATTTAGGCTCTTATCCAACATATCTTCTCTCTTATTCTCTCTTTCTCTATCGTCCTGTGCACCCAGTTGCAAGATTTGATCCTCACACCCAACTGAAGATCTTACAATACCAGGAAGCTCTCGCTGTCAACACTCCCTCTCTCACAGTACAATAATCTCTCAATCAACAATACTCAATATCAATGCCCAAAAATAGTACCCCCCCCAACCTAGGTCCTTTTGACCTCTATTTATACATTATATTCCCTCACCGACAACCTTAGGTCAAAACCTAGGTGTCAAAACCCTAATTGCAAAAACTCTAGGTGTCTAAAACCCTAGGTCAACTTGACCCACTTTTCTTGGGCTTTGCCAGCCTGTCTCTCCTTTCTTTCTACGTGGTGGTAATGGTTTCTTTCCTCACTTTCTTAGTTTTCCTTGATCCATCTTCCTTGCCGATCTATCATCCTTGATCTCCTCATCCAACGGCTAGATTTTCCACACTTCGCTCCGGCTTTTCTACTTTTTTGATTACTTCAACCTAGTGACAATCACTGTGTCTTCCGCGCATTTCGTGTTTGACATTTTCTTCCTTGATATTCTCTTGCTTCCATATCCAAGGGCCAACAGGCCCCCAACACTCACCTATGACTCATCCTGAGGCACTTCAGATCTGATCTTTCTATTTTACTTCAACTTTGGACTGCGCAGTGCAGTCTTTGCTTTTTTCTTTGTGTTGCTTCTCTTCCCTTGTGAAAAATGTCTTTTCTTTGTCTGGTACCCAGTTTAAACTACACCTAGTACCTAGACCCTTTTTATCATGCTTCTATGAAGAGTTTCGAGGTAGCTGGTTGTCATAGTACAACTTCAGCCGACTCTCGTTCACGAATCCTTCTTTCCACTCTCCATTCAATGTCTTCAACTACACAACTCCTCCTTCTGTAACATAAGATATCTCATATGGTATGATCCAATGCATTCTGAACTTCCCTGGGTGTATTTTGAACTTACTGTCATACACCAGTACTAAGTCACCTTGCTTGAATGTATTCTTCTTGATGTGCATGTCATGATATGCCTTCTCTCGTTCTTTCTGAACTTGTTGGTGGAATCCTGCAATGACTTGGTCTTCCTTCAATTCAACCAACTGCGCTAGCCTCTCCTGGATAGTGCTAGTATCATTCATGTCTGTAAATGTATAAATTATTAATCTTGGTACCAAGTATTCCATCGGGACAACAAATTCAAGGCCATAAACCAACTTGAAAGGGGTCTGCATTGTTAATTTCTTGCAAGTGGTTCTATAATCCCAAAGTACTGCTGGTACTCTTAAATCCCAATCATCCCTTTTCACACTGCAAACCTTCATCAATGTTGTCTCCAATATCTTGTTGAATGCTTCAACTGTTCCATTTTCTTGTGGATGGTAAGGTGTACTCTTCTAATTGTGAACTACAAATTCTTCAGTCAAGGCTTCCACTGTCTTATTGATGAAATGGGTGCCCTGATCACTCATAAGGGTCTTAGGGAATCCAAATATGGTTATTATGTCATCAAATATAAAGCGCGTAGCTATATTTTCACTACAGTCCTTGTCTGCTCTTTATTTGTCCCATTTGGTTAAGTATTCAGTCACAGTAATGATGTACCTTGCTCCTGTGTGCTTCCTTGGTGGGTTTATAGGTCCCACAAAGGCATTGGCCCACTTTTCAAATGCTTGTAGGGTCATCTGCGGTGCTAATGGAATTTTATCTCTTCAGGATGGTTTTCCAACTCTCTAGCATCTATCGCAAGCTTTAGCATAATCCTTACCATCTCTGTGTGAGGTAGGCCACCAAAGTCCATCTCGTAGGACCTTCTGCACAGTTGCTTTCCCTTCATAATGTCCTCTTGTGATGCCTTCATGATATTTTGCGAGGATCAGTAGGCTCTCTACCTCTATAACACATATTATTAGTATCTCATTAGGTCCCATCTTGTATAGTTGACCAGCTATCAGTGAAAAGTCTGCAACACGCACCACGATTTGTTTCTTCTAGGGAATTGTGTACTCACTAGGTGCTATCCTTATTGTCAGGAACTAGATGATGTCTCTGAAGTGGTCATCAATTGTTCTAATGATGATCAATTGTGCATCTAGTAGTGTATCCTCCAAACTGGTGGGTTATTCTCCATGTTCCAAACTTGACAAGTGGTCAGAGCCCTTGTTATTCTTCCTGGCTTAACTATGATCTCAAAATCATATTCCTGAAATAGAAAGAGCCATATGCATATCCAACCCCCCAATACTGGTTTATTGACTAGGTATTTCAACATGGAGTGATCTGCGAACATTTTAAAGTGTCCTTCCGATAAGTAGTGGAAGAATTTTTGTAGTGCATATACCATGGCCAATCCTTCTCTCTCTGTGGTGGTGCAATTAACTTCTATTATGGATAGCTTCCTGCTAGCAAAGACTAATGGGTGATCAATGTCTCATGTTCTTGGTTGTGCCAATACTGCTCCTAGTGCAATAGAAGATGCATCAACATGCACATGAAACTCATTGCTCCAATCTGGAAAAACCAGAATGGGTGTAGTGACCATCTTTTGTTTTAGTGTGTCGAAGCTCTACTGGCATTCATCTGTCCACCCAAACTGGCAGTCCTTCTTCAACAACTTCTCCATTGATGTTGTAATTTGGGCATATCCTTTTATGAATTACCTTTAATAGCTAGTGTGTCCTAGCACATTTCGCAGTTGTTTAACTGAAGTAGGAGGTGGAAAATCAACTATAATTGCAACTTTAGATGGATCAACCGACAATCCCTGCTTGCATACAATATGGCCTAATAATACTCTAAATGGTGAGAAGAAGATGCACTTCTTCAAATTTAAATAAATTTGACACTGCCTACATTTATCCAACATTAGCCTTAGATATTCAATATGGTTTTTCAACAAACTAAATACAGTCCAATCATCAAAATATGCTTCTAAAAATTTATGCAAAAATTCTTTGAAAGCTTCGACCACCACCCTAGAAAAGATGGTTGGGGAATTCTTCAGTCCAAATGGCATTACTTTGTATTGAAAGGATCCCCATTATGTGGAAAATGTGGTCTTATGGAGGTCCTCCTTGGAAATCTGGATCTGATGGTATCCTAAAAATCCATCTGTAAAAGAATATACCTCTTGGCCTCCCACATTGTTTAATACTTCACCACTGAATGGTGTAGGTAAAGGGTCATGCAAATAGGCATCGTTCAATCTTCTGAGGTCCACACATATTTTGATTTATCTTGTCTTCTTGTCTTGTACCACCATAGGGATGATCCATTCTGATTCTTCGACAGGTTCAATAATCCCTGCTTCCAACATTTTGTCGAGCTAAATCTTCACTTTTTCCTTGTATTTCAGATTCAATTTGTAGGGTCTTTTCTTGACTGGCTTCACATCTAGTTTCAAAGGTATTCTCATCTCTCCCATAGGTCCTTTGATTCCCTTCATATTAGTGAACTTGGTTGGAAACAAGTCCTGATATTCATGCAATAAATCTATAATCTTGCCAATGGTAGCAACATCCCAATAATCTCCAACATTGGCAAGCTTTGGTGTCTCCTCTATTCCAATATTGACCTTTATGATCTTGTTTGGCTGACCAATAAATGGTAGTTCAAATCCTGGTCCCTCCACATCTCTTTGGCCTTCTGTCTCCACGATGTTGAGCTTCCTCGGGTCATCGTCGTCATCGGCATTGATGTTATAGCAAGTCTGCAATGTTTGGAGAGGCACAGTCCATTCATCCTCCTCTTGTTCCATAGGGGGGCTAGATGCCTCTTCGAATAAATTATGCCTCACAATATGTAGTGCTTAGTCTACTGAAGGATATTCACTTTCAAATAAAAAGGTGGTAAAAACATTTTGAATCATACCTTCCCAATCTGTGGTGATGAGGTGTAGTTCCACTTGAATGTACCAGTTGATAGGGGTCGTATCTAGCATGCTAATGAATTTGTGCACCCATTTTTCTTCAGGAATATTGCTCTAGGCCTCTTCACAGCTTCATGCATGGTCCTTTGGGAAGCTTCGACTAATATACCTTACTTCGTAGCTTACTGCTTGTGCTGAAAACCGTGTTGTCATCAAGGTTTAACATTGTGTCTGGTCTGTGATGTTTCTTTTGTGCGTCCCCCACCATCTTGTTGGTGTAGCTTTCAAGGACTCATCCATTGCCAACAATCATTGTTGTTTTGGTACACTTGTTTCAAAATCTAAAAGGAAGGTTTCTATGGGGTTCAGGCCATCAAATGTGGGTAACTTACTCACTGTAATGTCGATCCAATGAACTTCTCTAGTTAATATAGAACATCTTCTAGTATAGATTTCATACATTTGGTTCTGCCAGTTCTCTAGTGCTTCTTCTGAGTCTCATGAACACCCATTGTCACTTCACCAGATCAGATTCCCATCAGCTGTAGGATTGATATAATCCTACTATATCGCTATTAGTTTGTAGATGTTTTCCAATTCATATGAATGCTCCTCTTCTCTTATGGGCTCTATGTAATGCTAACCCTCATCTATATCTAAGGGTGAAATGACCCTAAGGCCATATATTTCAAAGTTCATACGTATTTTCTTCAAATAAACAACAATAGAGTTGTCGAAGGCCTAATCAATTCCAAGCAATGTAGGGTAAGGGAAACATTCATAAAACATTTCAATTACCTCGAAATTTGCAAAGGTTCTAACTCTATTGATGTCCATAGGGACATGCTCCAATCGTCCAAATGGTTTGACAACTTGTTGATTAGCCATGCGAGGTCTAATAGGGGAATAAATCATCTCGGGTT
This sequence comes from Picea engelmannii, assembly GCA_009831015.1. Taxonomy (NCBI): domain Eukaryota; kingdom Viridiplantae; phylum Streptophyta; class Pinopsida; order Pinales; family Pinaceae; genus Picea; species Picea engelmannii. The sequence goes on from ML781733.1 coordinate 539,416, forward strand.
TTCCCATTAGTGCCCAAGTTTGTTTCTTCATGATATTGACCTTCGATCCTAAGTCGAGGACCACATAGTCTATATCATATTATCCTATCTGAGCATTCATATGTAATTCTTTATTTTTTCTTATCTTCTTGCCAATTTTGTGTACTGCCTTATTCAGTAAGGGGTCTATCTTCCCTAGCTCATACTTCCTTATTAAGTTCTATAGTTCTTTCACAACGTTCCCATCTTAAATTAACTTAAGACAAGTGTGCAAAAATTCATTGAGTTTACTTACCTATTTTCCTTCTTGATGTGCAGTCGACTGGTCAAATGCCCGAGGCATTCCATACTCTTTTATTTCCGGTCGTGTTTTTGATGAGGACCCTTGGTCTCTCTTGAACTCTTGTCTCCCTTCCTTGAAGATTTGTCTTTCTTTCTTTGCATCAAAAGCTTGAGTCTTCTCCGCAACTTTCCTGATACCTGAATCTTCTGTGATCTTTATTTGGATTGTTCTATCCTCTCCTGTAGCAGTGCCTCCCCAAGTAATAACATCGACTCTAGGGTCTATTCCATGAGGATCAACATATATCAGTTGTACTTGAGGGTTCTATTGGGGTCCTCATATTTCCTGAAGCTTGGCTAGAAACACAGGGAATTCTTCAATAACATGCTCGAAGGAGTTGCAATAACTACACGTGGTGCAAGGGTTTTGATAGTCCCTCGCTAGATGTCCTAGTTGCACGTAGTTGTAACAAATTATTTGTCCTCAGCCTCAACCCATACCTCCTCCTCACCCTCATCCTCTGTATCCACCACGAGGATCGAAAGTTCCTCTTCTTGGGGAATTGTACTGTGCATTGTTTCCTTCTTGGTGCACTTCGCCTTGGATCTTGTACATGTCTCTTGATCTTTCATGCATCAGGTCAAAGGCCCTACAATATCTTTCATTGTTCCCTATGGACTTACAAAATGTGCAATACAATTTTTTTCGTGTTTGAACATACTTCTGCATATAGTAGCACTCATCAGGGCGATGTCAGTTTCTGCATACTTCGCACCAGGGCGGGTTAACTTGCTTCAAGGGGATCGGTGCTCATGAGGCTAAATATTCATGAAAAAAGGGACATTGTTTCTTATCATGACCTTCAGATATGTATATTACACACCATATATCTTCTGTTTTTTCCTTCCCCTTGTCCTTCTTCATATCCTCGACCTGCAGAGATAAACTAGTCAATTGGCTCAGGATCTGGCTCATGCCTGAGCTATATTCTCCCATAGGTGTTGATTCAAGATTCATGGAGATCTCTAAAGATTCTTCCTATGATGAAATCTTCTTCTTCATCAAGGGAACCCTAATATGTGGTAGAAGGGAAATGATGAACCATTCCTTGTTTTGTTCATCTGGGACCTTAAAATTCAATCTTCCAGTTAAGGTTTTGAATCTTTGATCAAACTCCGAAATAGGTTTGGAAACCTTTTGCTTGATCTCCTTCAGTTCTGTGATAAATTGTGACTCAGACTTAGGTTTCTTAAAATATGTAACTAGTGCGTTCTTGATCTCATTTAGTGTCTTAGGTTGCGCAAGTCCTTGGACAAGATTCATGTACCAACTTAACGCACGATCCCTCAGTGTGGTGCTAAACTGATTTCTTTTAATAGCTTCGTAGGTAATGTTTTTAATGTTCCATACGACCTCACATAGGAACCATTTTTTATCAGGATCTTCAAATCCATCTCCTCTAAATATAGGGAGACTCATCTCATCTTCCATGGAGCTACCTAGGTTTTCTGTCTGAGTAGACACTGAACTGCTTGTAATGGTACTCTATGGACTCTAGTGATTCTAACTATTCTGATGGTTTAATGTTTATGAAACAACAGGGGGGTCATTATTACTTACATCGATAGTTTGCATAGTTCTTGAGGTTTCTAGCTCGCTTTGGCGAAGTTCTTCATCTTTCCCTTCTTCTATTCTGGTGGGTTCTGAATGTTCATCATCTATTAGATCTACCTCTTCCCCGCTATAGAAACCTTCTTATCCATAGTTTTTCTTAAACAGGTTATCAAGGTGAACCCCTCTAAATACTCTTCCACTGCGCATATGTCCATCTTCTGTTGCTGTCACTGTTCGAGTTTTTGAACATTTTCCTTTTCAGGTCCATCCAATCTACTCTATCTCCAAGATGTGGTTTTCATGCAGAGCATCTTGATTCCTAACTTGAGAAAATGCAAAAATTTCCCTCTGGGTCCTTGGAAAAAGTATCTCTCATCTTGGCTATATGATTCTACTCTGTCAACTATAAATTTGGTGATATACCCTCCAATGGTACTAACAAACCAATAATCTACGACTCTGGATACAATGTTATCAACTCTCTTAACCCTCTGGATCAACACTGATGTCCAAGCCACAAGAGGTCTATATCTGATCTCAAACTGTGTATAAGCTAATCTAGACAACTACTCATGTAGCTCTTGATGGATTCCTCCAAAGAAAATCTCGTGAATGTTGGTGAAAATGTATCTTTGTAGGCAATCTTCAGTACTCAGTTTAGGGTTCTTGTTCTAGGCTTCAGTGAAGTCCCTCTCCTGATCTTCTATTCACTTTTGAATCTCTGTCTTTCATGGGAACCACCTTGACATTCCCTCATGAAGATTATTGTCCCAACAACGGAACCATTTGTTGGCACAGGGGTATACCCAAGGTTGACTCCAAGAGTGCACCAGCAATCGCTAGCTACCAACCCTTTTGGTGACACCTACAAAGCAGATGCAGTCTCACTCGAAGTAGCTATGAGGGGGTTGTAAGAAAGAGATGTCTACAACCAAAGGAATGTCAGGTGGATCAAGTACAACAACAACTCCATATGCATCAACACTTATCAAGATAGATCTATCCTGCATAGTTATAGATGTGATCTAACACAGTAATTCAATTAACCATATAACAACAACAAAGATCAAAGAATAAATCACACACACAACACAAGGTATACGTGGTTCAACCTCTCTCTAGGGATACATCCACATAACTGTGCTAATAATATATTAAGATAAAACCTACAGTTTTGATCTGGGTTCTTAGCTAGCATATCTTATATCTTCTTCTCTCTTCCTCTATTGTCCTATGCAACCAGCTGCAAGATTTGATCCTTGCACCCAACTGAAGATCTTACAATACCAGGAAGCTCTCGCTCTCAGCACTCCCTCTCTCATAGTACAATAATCTCTTAATCAACAATACTCAATATCAATGCCCAACAATAGTACCCCCACGACCTAGGTCCTCTCAACCTCTATTTATACATTATAGTCCCTCAACGACAACCTTAGGTCAAAACCTAGGTGTCAAAACCCTACATGTCTAAAACTCTAGGCCAACTTGACCCACTTTTCCCAAGCTTCGCTAGCCTGTCTCTCCTTTCTTTTTGTGTGGTGGTAACGGTGGATTTCCCCTCTTTTTGAGTTTTCCTCGATCCATATCCCTTGTTGATCTGTCATCCTTGATCTCCTCATCTAACGTCTAGCTTTTACCGCACTTTTCTTTGGATTTTCTTCTCTTTTGCTTACTTCGACCCAGTGACAGTCACTGTGTCTTCCACGCAGTTCGTGTTTCACCTTTTCTTCCTTGATCTTCTCTTGCTTCGATATCCAAGGGCCAACAAGTCGTAATGAGAGAGGGGGGTCTGAGTTAACAGAAAGGTGACACGTATGAGGTTCCCACAAGGAAAATACCACCAACTCGGGACCCCCCCCCATGGTTAAAGGAAAAAAACTTGAGTGGGTCTGATATGCCCTATCGACCGTAGATTTGAGTCCCCAATTCTCGACTGCTAAGATTAGTGCACCCTTTACCCAACTTATCCTATCCTTCCACTTTATAATGATCTGATGACTACGATCTTCTTCGGGTAACTTCAGAGACTTCAAAGATTTCAAATCTCAAACTAATGTCTTGTAGTGAGATTTTTTCCGGAGAGTAACTTGCTCACATATTTATACCCGAAATGAATAACGTTCATTAGATCAGGATATTAGATCAACAACCTGATCTCTCTATGATGAAACTCTTCTATCTTATCCTATCCTTCAACTTAGAATGATCCAACGACTGGCGGAAATTCGTGTTTGATTCGACGATTGACAACTATTCGGATAATCAAATTCTCAACTCTTTAGCCTCGTTTAACTTACCCTTAAATTAATTTGATTCGATGGTAAATGAATATTCGGGTGATCATGATCTCAGATCTCATCCATTGCTTATCTTGTCCTTCCACTAATTCAATCTGATGGTCATCGCATTTTCTATAGATCCGATTGTCCACATTCATTTAGGATTTCAAGCTTCAGGTAATTCAACATTCAAGTTGCCAATTCTTCTGAAGTGAGATTCCCCGAACAGTAACCTCCTTGCAAATCCACTAGATCTAACGGTTCTTGGTCTTTTGGGTCATTGATCCAATGACCACTGTCTCTCTTCCTCCTGAGATTTTGATCTCTTTGACTTAGAGGGTTGTCTAAGTGTTCACGGGTCTTGACCTTTGCTCCTCCTGTGATTCTGTCTCTTGGACCTTGTCTGCAATTCTGGAAATTGCTATCTCTTTTGATATTTCTTATTTCTACATACCATTCTCTTCTCCTCCTAAGATTATGATTTTTCTATAAAACATTGATGTTGTTGTTTTTTCCATCAATGAAAAGCACACACTTTCCTGTAAAACATTTCAACAATTGAATGCTCTGTAACTAGTAAGGTTTTCTATCCTTAATCGTTTGGATTCAGAAGAGACTTTGATACTGTATTTTATTTCTCTTATAATATTTACACCACTTTTCCTGTGTCTTGCTAAGTACTCCGAAGTTATAAACCCATGGCCAAAGTGCCACTATGTGTCGTTTGGTACATAACTAAATCCTTTAAATTTTTTCATTCCCGGTTGAAGTTTAAACAAGGGTACTAACTTCTCTGTGAGTTATTTACTGGGAGGTTCTGAGTATGGAAAAAAGACTAGGTCATCCGCTCTTAATTTTTTTTTTCATACAACTTGTTCCTTCACCATGTCCAACCGTCAAGCCAAATCATGCCAATTTATGCTTGTTGTGTTTACAATTATACCATAATCCTTGACGGTTTTGCGTAGCTACTTTATATTCGAGACTGATATACTCTATGCAATGTAATGTCGATACAATGATTGCTTTAATGCTATCTCTATTGTATGTAGTTACTCACTAGTATTTTTATTTCCCTAACTAAGAGGTCTTCCTGAATTCGGTGAGGAAACGTTGTAGATCAATATCCTTCTAGGGTTTGTTGTTGTCTCTATAATTTTTTAGATCTATAATCTGTCTGTGTACTTTGAGGAAATACTTTTAGATCTATATCCTTTAAAGGGTTCATTGTTGTCTCTATAGTTAGACTTTATAATTGGTTTTCAGTGATTATTTTTTGTAACCATTCTTTGTGATTATTTAGGTAATTTGTCTCTGTACTAGCACTTTTAAATACTCCTCTGTAATTTTTAACCCTATATTAGTACTGGTAATTTCTTCAATGTAGCAAATCTTTGCAATTACTCACCGTAATTTGTTTATCTCCGTAGTGGGTTTCGTTGTAACTAATCTTTTCCATTAGTCTCTGTAATTTTTATTTGGTTTATGTTTATGGATATTTGTATTGATGTTGGTTCCCTTTGCTTACAAGGGAACCCATCATACTATTGTTCTCCCACTCCTCCTCCTGAGTCACAGACTTCACTTCGCAAGGATCAAAGGGATGCCCAATACTGAGATAAGTACATTCCCTATTTTCATCTTGTTTTATCTTAATCCTTCGATTATATTAAGATGGTATAGTAATCCTATATTGGTTTCCTTTTGCAGGTTAATTTTGAATGTCATGATTCTGTGAAGGAAGAATGCCCTTCTTGGAAAAGGCACTTCAAGTTCCACTACATAATTCTCTCTTGATGAGATTTCCTTCCTCAGAGCAACAAAACATTTACAATTTCTTATTCTGTCATAGACAGTTGATGTATATTCTTTAAATTCTATTTAAAAGAAAGGTTAGCAAAGATTAATGGGCATGTAAAACTACAAATTTGTATTAAATATTTATTTAGAAGGAAAACTACAAGGCCCTGTATACTTCAACGACCTATCACTTCACATAAAACGTTTTTGCATGATAATATCTGAGATCTATTGTATCAGATAGTCATTTCTTTAATATGTGTGTAAATATATATGGGACTTTGTGTTCATCTATTTTTATACTCGATTATGATCATATAGTTTTCTTCTCTACTCTGGTTTGAGAGATAAATATAGGAAAAATAAAACCAATAACTTTACTTATGATTGTTCTGATACAATCTAATTGCTTTGGTTCATTTGTTTCTTTTCTGTAGTAGTTAGTTTTTTGGTGTGAAATATCCATACAATGACTACATAGTTTTATTACCTACACATTTTCTTTTGTAGATCTTATGTAGCTTACATACATATATTGTTACTATTACAAATCAAATCTTACCACAAACATTAACAAGTATTTTAAACAATAGGCAATTTAAAAAATCTGTTATGGCTTAAAATACATATTATGGCCATGAGGAAAACCTATATAGATCATTACCTACATATATAATATCATCCATTATAACACTTCAAAAAAATGAAAGGAACAATTAAAATACATATCTGAATAATGATGTTGGGAAAACAAATGGAAAAACCATGTTCCACCCAACTGTAGATATAGAAAAACCTTGTTTACTTGTCCTAATCACCCCCTAGCCTTACCATGACTCCATTAGGTAAAAAAGAGCATCACTCTTTAGCCATTGTCTCACTTAACAATTCACAAAATTGTTTTCCTCACACCAAATTCCTCATAAAAGAAGAAACGTTTTTTTTACCCAACATACTAAGAAACATCTTGCCTCCCACAAATGTTGTATATATCTCATTCGTACTTTCCATACTTCCCCCCCCTTGGTAAATTCGCAACTTTACAATTCCCCGATTTATATGGGTTTCTAGTGATAGAACATAACTTCTGACATTTGTAAAAATCAACTCTAAGTTAACTCAACCTTGTTCACCACTCATGGAGTCGCAGTCAACTATTTTTAACCTGGTTGTTCCATATGTTCTCCAACATTAAATTTATTAAAAAATATTGTCTCATACATGTGTCCCTCAAAAGAGGACAGTTGGCAAGTCAAAAAAATTTCCAACAATCATAAAATAATAATTACATACTTCAAAAATCTAAAATTCGAATTTCCAAAAATGGAAATTTAATTTTAGAATAACAACTTTAAAATAATTTATTTTTAAATAATTCAAGGGCATCACATTAACCCTTCTGATATGTCCCAAAACCCCCAACAAAATCTTGCAATAGGATCCATATATAATGCATCTTTACAAGTTGGTTATGGTCCTATTGGTCTTCTGACAGGACTTCCTCCTCAAAGTTACCAATATCTGGAGGTTAAATGTCAATTTCCATTTTTATCCACTTTGGATTTGCTGTACTTGTCTCGATTAATGAATGATCCCATTTCACACTCTCCTTTTTTGCCAGTTATTCCTGCCAAATTAACCTCGGATTTTCCAAAGTTTGATGGTAAACTGGGAGATGACCCTAATAATCATGTTATGAATTTTCATATTTGGTGTTCATCAAACTCCTTGATGGATGAATCTATATGATTACGTATTTTCCAAATAACTCTTACTAGGACCATAGCTAAGTGGTCCATTGAATCACCTGGAGAATTCTTTCGTTACTTTAATTCATTATCCATGTCCTTCCTCACAAATTTTCAACTACCTATTCGATATGAAAAAGGTAGTGAACCTTTAAATTCACTTTGACAAACCACCTCTACCCATATTTCCGATCATATTCATGAGTGGAAAAGGTGAAGACGATTAATCAAAGCTCACATTCCTAATCAATTGTTAGCTAAATGGTTCACTAAATCTCTTCTAGGACCTATCACTCGAGAGAATTATATGGGAGGAGTAGTTACTGTGGAAAAATCCATTACTCATGTCCAATATCTTCATTTGGTACATTCTCATACTAACACATTATACAATATGATTCCTCACTCTCCTCACTCATTGACAAATCCAACGACAACACCTCCTGTGAAATCTCACACTGTCGATGGTGTGATTGGTTCTATTAATCAAGAGACTAAAAGTAAGACTTCTAGCACAACCCCCAACCCCAATCCAACTCCCACCACTATGAATACTCCAATTACTACACCTCCTAGCGCTCCTTCTAGTAATTCTTTTGAGGTAAACACAATTCAATATACACCAACCGATAACACTAGAAATAATAAAAAAGGAAAAGAAAAAATGATAAAAAATTCCCAACCACAAGAAAAACCAAAAACTCCACTTGTTGAAGATAAGGAAAAACATAAACCAAAATATCCTTGTCTCATTTGCGACGAGGATCATTAAACCAAATATTGTCTCCATCGTGTTGATTTGAATCATTTCCATAAAGGAACTTCAACCAGACTCATTGTATTTCCTAATCCATTTCCATATCAACAGGCTCAAATGGTTATTTCAGAACAACCCTCTACATCAGGACACTCTTATGTACTTATGTGTACAACATATAAAGATAAAGAGGTTTCACTCACAACACGAGCCAAAGACTATCTTTCCTCGAATGGAAGTGTTGTTGAGAAGCCTTCTACATCTACCCCACCATCTACTGGTCCTCTAAATATCAATCGACCAAACTTAGACAGAATGATTTGACCACCTCCAAAAAGTGGTGTTCATAGGTCATCATTTAATCCACATGAACGATCTACTCAGAACCACATTATTGTAGAATATTTAGCTCAAGATCCCTATGCGATGTCGGTCCTTGAAATCCTCCAAACGTTTCTTATGAAATGATGAGCATTATTTTCAACCATTTATGGAATTGACCCTAGTGATGCGAATATGATAGCCTTTGACATGGAAACTCATCTTCCAAGGCTCCCTCGCCAACTTGTATTCCAAATTCAAGTTATTGTACGACAAAATAATTGTTTTCATATTGTTATAGACAAAGGAGCTTCATCCTATGTGATGCCTCTTAACTATTAGAAATCCATTGGTTCTTTGTCACTTAACCAATCACTTAATACATTAAAGGAATTTGACAGGAGAGGATTCAAACCGTTTGGGTTACTTATTGCATTACCAATTGAATTAGAAGGTAAAATAATCATTGTTGAAGTAGAAGTTGTTGATGCACTGCTTGATTATAATTCTCTGCTAGGTCGTAGTTGGACTCATGCTATGCCTGTTGTAATTTTTACTTTGTTTCATGTACTACATTTCCCCCATCAAGGAAAAATATTCATGGTAGGCCAACTCTCCTACTTTAATTTTGATCCATGAATTTGTAGTGTTCCTTTTATAGATAAAACTACATCTTCTTATGAGGATGTTGGAGTAGGTATTTTGAAAGATTCATCTATTATGGGAATGTTTCCACTCCCACAACTTGACATTCCTCCAACTATCGCCCATGTCAACATGATTTCAACTATAATAGTAAATCCCTTGAATCATAGTATCCTTGGGTAGTATCCAGTCCATCTGAATATGACAGTTGTGGTGATAGAATGCCACTTAGTCTGATTGAAATATTGTATGAAGCAATTCAATCTTCCTCTATGGTTGCTTCTGACACTAGTGACCCCATGAGTCACGTTTTCGATGAGTAAACTCACTCTTCTCGGTTTATTTATATGGCATATCTTGATTCTTTTGATGATAATTTACCCACTGCCGAGAGTATCTTAGAGATCATTTCTTTGGAATAAAATCCTTGGGATGATAGTCATCATCATTCTGAGAGTTTTATAGGATAATTTATTCCCGATGAATCCCTTATTCTGGTCATCTCTTTCAACTATGGTACATAGATATCATCATCTACCTCCAAACCCTAAACTTTTGTCCTAATATCTCTAGTAATGAAAGTCGTTGTATTTGACACCAAGCTCACCAATACATTATTATTGGCAATACACTTTATCTTCGTTGTTTAGATTCCATTTTTGGCGGTGTTTAACATATGAGGAAGCCAAGAGAGACCTTAATGACTACCATGTTGTATCATGTGGTGGTCATCTCTTTGGGTATGCTACAACCCACAAACTTATACGGGAAGGATATTTTTGGACATCAATATTTAAAGATTGCATTCTTGCAGTCAAAAAATCTCATACATGACAGATATATGATCATAAATTTCATTCCCCTCCTTCTCTTATTCACCCTATAGTTTTCATTATTTTTTTTGCAAAATGTGACATTGATTTCATGACATGTAACCCTCACTTGGCCGAGGGACATGACTACATTATTATCATTGTAGAATATTTTACTAAATGGGCCGAGGCAATTCCCACATATAAAAATAGTAGGAAAGTTGAAACTCTTTTAATTTTTAATAACATTATTACTCAATTCATAGTGCCTCAAGCCAGTACCACTGATCATGGCAGTCATTTTCAAAATTATATTATGTCAGAGTTAACCGCCAAGTTGGGCTTACGACATGAAAACTCAACTCCTTACTATCCACGTGCTAATGACCAATTCGAGGATACCAACAAATTTTTGTCAATTATAATTTGTAAGATGATAGGGATTTTGATGCAAACCCCCACCTCCTCCTAGGGCTCATGCGACCTCCCGGTCTAAGGATCGTTCATCTCTAAAGTTGAATCATCCCTCGGGATCCTACTGAACCCTCAAAATTACTTTCCATAAGATTTTGTTTCCTTTCGTCGCACGCAAAATTATGTTTGCAAGGGCATTATGACCTTAGCAGAGAAATCCATGTGACCTCCAGCCAAACCATAGGACAAACCACTTTTTATGTTTAAAAGTCAAATCCTGACTCTAGCCCCTTTGTTTCACCCAAAACCTTGTTTATTTTTCAATAGAAAAGGTTAAACATGAAGCTCATTCCATTTTATCATTTAACCATAACCATAAATGTTGCAACAACCAAGATCACAAGAAGAAGCACCATGCACAAGAAAACAAGAATTGTTATGGGAAACCCTTCTCAACAAGGGAAGCAAACCCATCCAAATCCTTCGCTATACTCCTCAAGAGAAATATCTTCACCACCAAGATAAACCATAACACACAAGAGGGTTCTCAAACCCTAGAAGTCTAGCTCCCAAGATAGGTGAGCTCTTTTCCGAAACAAGTGTACTTGCTGAAATTTACAAACTCACATGAAAGATGTGTTTCCACAATGGGGAATCTTCCATTACTTATATTAGAATTGTCCTACCAACAAAAGTGTCTATTGGAACAATGGGTCTGACCTCTCTAAGTCACATTATAATTAATATTATCTAGATTAATTATTTTTTTAAATTTATTACTAATTACATTGAGGTGGGGACGACCTGTACCCTTTACATTACAATTAGGGTTACAGGCAGCTATGACTCTTGAACAATATGGCAAGGGATATAATACACGTAGTTGTTCTCATCCACTAGGAGCACAACCATAGGGATGCCCATATCTCTATCTCACTAGATTACATAGAAGAACCATATCTTCACACATTCACCTATGCGCGTCCATAGGCATGTCCACTCTATAGATATTCATTCCCACTGTCTCACACAGGAAAATAATATAGAGTTTCTTGTAAGAGGAGACTAATACATGATCTTCATTTCCATTCACATGACGATGCACCCAACACTTTGGGATTTCACACGTTCACCTTGTGCTGAGCCACATGCACGTCTAACTCAATGGATCACCTTTCCCACTAGATAATCATCTGGAGTTATTCTCAACTCTTTGAATGGAGGAGGTCATCTATAATTTCCAGCTCTGTCTCAGGTAGGAACTACCTACCCTTCTTAGGGGCTTTCTCTCAGGTTTGTAAGTTGAGAGAAAGAATCACATAACTGCAATGATCCACATCTCACAGGCTTGTAAGATGGAGAATATCTCACATAGATGCAATCATAAACACTCCCTCTCAGCTAGGGAGTAATTCTTCATCATGCCAAGTATCACACGGATATATTTTGAGTTTTGTCTTGGCTGGAGTCATCCAAACTCCCTCTCAACTAGGAAGGTGTTCTTCACCAAATTTTTTTTGGTGAAGATGTCTGCAATATGCTCAGGTGTAGGAAGGTATTGCATGTGTACATTTTTCCTTTGCATCATATCTATGATATAAGGATATTTTATATCATCGTGTTTCGATCCATCAGAAAACATTAGGTTCTCAAGGAGATTTACACCTTGTTTTTCATCATAGGATCCTTCTCATGGTCAAGTAAATCTGTCAGAAGCTTATGAAGCCATATTTATTTTCACTCTTGATGCTATATACTCTTCCTCTATGGTTCTGAAGACTATAGAGTTTTGTTTTGTGCTACATCAGGAAATCGTGGAAAAATTCACGATAGAAAATCAACTGTATGTGTTCTTCTGGTCCACTATACTTTATGCTCAATCTAAATCATCATATCCTACAACTTCAAGTTCACACTTGAGGCATATCTCAGGCCATATCCAACTATGTCTAGAATATATCTCAATACATGTTTTTTTGTTGTCTAGGGAGTCTTTTTTGGTTGACTCATTAAATGACTGAGCACATTCACTACATGGAATGAATCAAATCTAGTTAACCAAATACATCAGTGATCCAATCAGGTGTGGAACAGTTTCATCTGAATCATCATCAATATTCTTCTTTAAATCCATCACAATGGATTTTCCATTCTGTCATACTGAACTTCTTTAATATTTTCACTCTATATTTTCCTTGACTCAAGAAAATATCATCGTTCCTTTGTCATACTTCTTTTCATAAGTAGTGCATCATAATCAGATTCTTCATCTTAAATTAAGAAGTCAAGAGAAACATGAATTTCTGAATAAGTTACCAAAAAGTAGGCCTTTTTCATCAACACTGAAATGATATAGGTTTGGATCAATAACACTCTAGATATACTCCAAACTCATCAAGAATTTATCTGTCTGATATATTTTCCAACTCATGGAAGGTAGTATGGATGGAATCTTAACAGGTTTACTGGATCAAGTGTCTCATCATATACATCTCCCTCTGTTTTTGAGAAACCTATGGCTATAACACTTCCATCAACTACATGTTTAATCTTATAGATCAACTTGGAAGTTTACTACAGACTTCCCTTTTGGCTCATGAATAATATTTTATGCATCATTCTTTAATATATACTAGTATTCTTCTTGTTATGGAATATTTCCAAACCTATTATCTTGTGGCTTCTTTAGAACAAGGAGGCTCATCATCAATAAGGTGTCTCATAACTGAAGGATATATTTAAATATCTCTTTTACTTTCTCGAGATGTTCCTTGAGAGGCTTGTATGTTTCTCTACCTCTTGCAAAGTGAGTCTAGGTAGGCATTTTATGTTCTACTACAATATCTTTGAACATATTAACTTCAATAAAATGAATCAACTGGAATAATTTATGTCTCCCTCTGAACTACTGAAGGGGCAGAAGGTATTGTCTTACTGTTAGTCACCATCTGAGATTATTTCGATATTTGAAAGACTATCTCTTCTTCAAGGACAATGTCTCTGCTTTTTTGAATATGTCTTTGACCAGGGATTTCTTTGAGGATTCACTGTATCCTTTATTTCTCAAGGATCTAGCTTGGACAATTTTGTTTCTTTGGCTACATGAAAATACACTAGGCACCCAAATAACCTGAACTATTCAATCTCAGGATTCATTCTAGTGAAGACTTCTTTGGGAGTTTTTTTTTTCAAATTCTGGTGAAGACTCTTCTTCTGAACATATATTGTGTCATGCATGCTTCTTCCCATGGAATCCTAGAAATATTCCAATCATGTATTATTGCATTCGTTGTCTCAATGATGGTTATATTATTCCTCTTTCTTTAAATAGTTTTGATTCCTTCTGAGTGAAGTGGCTTCCTCTGAAGGATAAACATATTCCTTTGTTGTTAACCTGTTTGAAACAAGAAAAAAAAGAGGAACCAAAACAAGAATATATCCTAAATGAGAATAAAGAATACATCTCTATAATAAAAAAAAAGTAAGGATTGTTGTCACAGCTACAACACCTACTTGTAATGTAGCAATTTTTTTGTTTTTAGAAATATAGGTTAGAGGAATGAAAAATATAACAATCAAAATTGGGGTCTTCACTTCTAGTGTGTTGTTATTCATGAATTCACTGAGATCCTTCTATATCCATGGCTTCAACAATAAGTCTTCTGCAACTTCTGTCATGATAACGATACAAATAATATATATGAAAGTGCATACCTGAGGGTGATGATATCATTTCTCCATTGACACCTAGCTGGTCTCTGTCCTCTTGACATACTCATGAAGAGGGTAGTCATAGTGTAACATTTTTGTATTACTCACATCAATTCTTCCTCTGAAGTCTTTTCTTCGAGGAACTTGAATTTTCTTGATCCTTCAATCTTATCTTCCATCATAGGTATGTTCATCATAATTTTAGTTTCTTCACAAACCCTTGTCAACTTGGCTACAAAACCTAATGGGTAGGCTTGGATAACACTTTTAGTTTTTGTTGGAATTATGACTTCCAACAATAAGCCTTTGAAATATAGGATAACATTGGTGAGTTGAAGAGCTCCTTCAATGAGTTGCAGAAACCCTAGTTCTGAAATCTCTGCAGAAAATAGCGAAACCCTAGAAATCCTATGGACAAAATTTAAAAATGCTCATAATTTAACTTTGAAATCTTATGGATATGTGTTGGAGGAAGACGCACTCTTCTATGACAAAATTATCCCCAACGTCTAAGTATTAATGGTTGGATCACCACTGAAAGGAGGTTCGTACAAAATTTTCTAGAAACCATAGAAGGGTTGTACGGTTCTGCAAAAAGTGATTTGAGACTTGGTGGATGCTTGTGCAATGGGTTCTTTCAAGACCTATGCTCTGATACCATGTTGATTTTTCAATAGAAAATGTTAAACATGAATTTCATTCCATTTTATCATTTAACCATAACTATAAATGTTGCAACAACAAAGATCATAAGAAGAAGCACCATGCACAAGAACATAAGAAGTATCCTAGGAAACCCTTCTAACAAAGGGAAGAAAAACCAGCCAAATACTTTTCTATATTCCTGAAGACAAAGACCTTCACCACCAAGATAAACCCTAGCACACAAGAGGGTTCTAAAACGCTAGAACTCTAGCACCCAGGAGAGGTGCGCACTTTTCGCAAAGAAGTGTACTTGCTGAAATTTCCAAACTCACATACAAGATGTGTTTCCACAATGGGGAATCTTCCTTTACTTATATTATACTTTTCCTATCAACAAAAGTGTCTATTGGAACAATAGGGCCAACCTCTCTAAGTCACATTATATTTAATATTATCCATATTAATTAGTTTTTACATTTATTACTAATTACATTAAGGTGGGGCCGACCTATACCCTTTACATTACAATTAGGGTTACAGGCAGGTCTGAATATTGATCAATATAGCAAGGGATCTAATACACCAACTAGTTGTCATCCACTAGGGGCACATCCATAGGTATTTCCATATATTTGGCTCAATGCATTACACAAAAGAACCATATATTCACACGTTCACCTATGCTCCTCCACATGCACATCCACTCTATAGATATTCATTCCCACTGTCTCACATAGGATAATCATCTGGAGTTTCTCGTCAACTTTGTTGCTCAGAGGAGGCTAATACATCATCTTAATTTTTGTTCACATTATGATGCACCCAAGACTTTGGGATTTCACACGTTCACCTTGTGCTCAGCCACATGCACATCTAACTCAACAGATGACATTTCCCATTGGATAATCATCTAGAGTTCTTCTCATCTCTCTCAATGGAGGAGATCATCTCTACGTTCCATATTTTTCTTAGGGAGGAACCACATACCCTTCGTAGGATCTTTCTCTCAAGTTTGTAAACTGAGAGAAACACTCACATAGTTCCAATGATCCACATCTCACAGGTTTGTATGTTGGAGAATGTCTCACATAGCTGCAATCATCAACAAACCTCATGTGACTGAGGGATTTGACCAGGTGTCAAATGAGAATGTGTTATTTCAGCTCTCTAGAGCCTTAGGCTTCGAGATTTCTACTCTTGACACCTTCCAAAACTTCCGAACGCCGAATTGGTGAATCACCCGAACAACTATAGGATAAACGATCCACAATATGCAAGATGATATATGTCTCAAAATTTTTTGGGACTCTTGGATTTGGGAGTCTCCCTCGCTCCAACATGCAACTTCCCTGAATACGCGAACTTTGAAGTATCATATCAGACGGATATCGTCCACCTCAAATTGACGATCCATTATTTATCCATGCTCTAGGCTTTAGATATTTTCACAACACAACACCCCAAATCCTCTGAACTCTAAATTGCAGAACTATTCAGAGCCTCACACATCAATGGTCTACAATCCATAGCAGTTAACGACTGAGATCTTTTCGTAACTTCAGTCTTCGAGAGTTCTTGAACCCTATCTCCACCACACCTTCAGATCTTTGAACTGACGAAGGGTTTGGATCCACGATCAACATGTCCTTCACAAATAGTGGTCGATATGAGATCCAGCCTTCGAGCCTTCCGGATATCTCGCACCACAAGACTTTACGTCTCCATTTCCACAAACTATCCAACTCACAAAGAGGCAAAGGGTTACAATTAGCGTTCCACGTGTCCTTTCAATTGGACGATCAAGTTATAATCTGACCTTTAGGACTTCAATAGTTCTTACACATTAACACCTTAAATCCAAATTACTTCATAGTGTCCATTCTCTAAACGGGCGATTTGTTCCCAAGTGCACCTGGCACCAACGGTCAAGATCTATTCCGTACATCGGAACTTCGAGAATTTCTCCTCCTATTAACACGATGACCCAATTCTATCATCATGCCACACTCCCAAACTATGCTGCATTTACTAACACATGGCCTTATAATCAACAACCATGGTTTTCTCTAGGACTTTGGAGCTTCAAGAGTTTTTTTCTTTACACAATAACGACCCAGTTCACTCGGACTGCCAGACTTCCAAATAAACTTGATCCATTGACACGTGTCCCTCGTCTATCAATGAACAAGATTAATTTCAGGATTTCAGAATTTAGGATACTCGTCTCCTCCACAACGAACACACGAGAATTGCCAAACTAGTGAATTACGAAGGATTTAAAGGGGTTAATGACTGTGCTACTTAGCTAGACCCAATGATTGTTGATCCTTATGCTCTGATCCAACTGCTCGAATATATTATCCTTCCCTACGTGATCCTCCTCCAGTTTGGACTTATATTCGATGGTCCAGATATGTTTCCACATCCAATCCAACGGTGACTATAGCTTCTCTTCTAAAAACACCCTCACTTCCCCCTTAATGAAGGAATTTTCTCAATCTTTCAAAGGCTCATCCTTTGAATATTCTTTGCATGGTAGACTCCTTGGTATTTTTTTGCACTGCACCTCCTGAGCTTGTTCAATACTTAAATGAAGTGTGAGCACACACTTGCGCCTCTCCTGCAGCCTGAGACTTGGAATTTGTTTTCCTTTTGCACTCCTTGCACATGCACTGTGAACGCCTGCGGTATCTCTTCTAAAATTGGGACCTTTTATGGTCACCTGCACACTCCTTCTACTTCTCCATAATTATGGAACTTAAAGATTCTTAATCTCAGCATGCCTTGTAGAGGCTCTATGCACACTTTCACTATCTCTCCCGAGCTTGTAATTTCTCTAACTTCATAGGGTCTCAACCCTTTATTCCTTTAATAGTTTCTTATTCCCTCCTTGCACTCAACTCTTCCTCCTGATATTGGAAATTGAAACACTTGACCTCTAGCACACTCCTTTCACTTTCTCTATGCAGACTTGGACTACTCCTTCTGATCTTAACCTTCTGGTGCCTCCACTTGGAAGCCTTCTTGCAAAACTCTTGAACGCATTATTGCGCACTCCTTCCGATGGATCCTATGAGTCTTCATTGATTATGATGTGCACTTCCTTTCACTGTTTGAGACCCTTTCTGGTGTGTGCACCCTGGACAATCTTCCTAAACTCGAAACAAACTTCTAGCACACTCCTTACACTTGCTTCATAGAGTTTTTCAACACCTATGGTGTGCACTCCTTTCATATCTATGAGAGCCAAGAAAAATTAGAGAACTACAGACAAAGAATCATGTCTATTCCTGCAAAGGGAACATTCATGCATTCATGACATTCACAAACATACACAGTAAACATTCATTCATTCACAGAATACACACAAAATTTCATATGAAGAGAAAAATGCGGTTCTATTAAAACAAAATGTTTTTTACAATGTGTAAAGTATCAACCCTTTCTCTCAATAATTTGCAGAAGTTCACCAAACATATTTTTAATCACGAGTTACACAGTGTTGAATTAATGAAATCTATTATTATCTTGTGCAAAGAGGAACTAGACGATCATTCTCCTTCGTCAATTGTTTACTAAGGCCGAGTTTTCCCAAGTCATCGTCCATAAACAGAGTAGAGACAAGTGTTACAACGTAGAATCCGTGTCACACACAATGCAAAGGTAGGTTTTCATGAAAACAAAACCAAAGGGGGAAAAGAATGAATGGTGGTGACCTCGAAAACGTTTTAATGAGGAGTAATGGTTGTCAAGTACACCTAGTACCGCTGCCATGTGAAGCATCAGAGATGGCGAGCCCGCATTGGGAGTGGTTGCCTAAGTGTCAAGCTTGAGAAGTACAATACAGACCTCCATTTAATGAATATAGCTAGAGGTAAATGCATGTAGACCAATATGACATCTGCCATTAACATGGATTTCAAACCTATTCTATGTTGGGCCATGTCACTAGTCGGGTAGGGTTTAACGTTGTTAGGTATCGATTATATTTGTAGTGCAAGAGCAAAACCATAAGTGTTATGGTGCATGTTCAATACGATATGTCAAAGTCTTCGTTGGAATGACAACCTTATAACAATACCTATGTAAAGATATTACATGTTTTCATAGCAACTCTTCAACGCACTATGATATGAATTATATTGTGGTGGATTGTCATATTATAATGATACAAACTCTAGGAATAGTGCTATTTTTATGATAGTCCATATGATATACGATATATATAATGGTTAAGATTTATGTCATATTCTAAACGTTTGTATATACATATTAGTATGTGTTAAGATTTTCATATGTTGGTTTATTTGGTAAACAACATATATACATATGTGTTGATAGGAATAGTATTAGTGTTATGGTATTCATATTGTAGTCGATATAGTCGATGTAGTAAGAAACACATATGTCATATTGGATAATGCAAGCGTTATGGATAGACTATATGCTAGTCTATTGTCCATAGTTATTACGCACTGTAATCTTTTTGGATAGCATGAATTAACTTAGACATGATAGCTATCCTAGTCACAATCATCTTAATTACAAATAAGTGCATGATTTTAATCCAAGAACGATGATAAATTTAATATGCATATAATAAAGGAATAAAGTTATGTTTTGAACAAATATTGAAGACTCGAGGAGCTTTAATGCCCCCTAACAAAAAAAAATTATTTGGGAAATTTGGGGTACATTACAAATGATGAGAGTTATTGTCAGCTATTTATGGAATTGACCCTAGCGATGAAAATATGATAGCCTTTGACTTGGAAACTCATCTTCCAAGGCGACCTCACGAACTTGTATTCCAAATTCAAGTTATTGTACGCCAAAACAATTATTTTCATATTTTTATAGACGTAGGAGCATCGACCTGTGTGATGCCTCTTAACTATTATAAATCCATTGGTTCTCTGTCACTTAACCAATCACCTAATACATTAAATGAATTTTATGGTAGAGGATTTAAGCCGTTTGGATTACTCACTGCATTACCATTTGAATTAGAAGGTAAAATGATCATTGTTGAAGTAGAAGTTGTCAATGCACCACTTGATTATAATCTTCTTCTAGGTTGTAGTAGGATTTACGCTATGTCTGTGATAATTTTTACTTTGTTTCACCTACTGTGTTTCTTCCATCAAGGAAAAATAGTCATGGTAGACCAACTCTCCTACTTTAATTCTGATTCATGCATTCGTAGTGTTACTTTTATAAAGAAAACCCCATCTTCCTAAAAGGATGTTGGAGTGGGTCTTTTGAAAGATTTATCTATTATGGGAACATTTCCACTCCCACCACCTGAAATTCCTCCAATTGTTGCCCATGTCAACATGATTTATACTATACTAGTAAATCCCTTCACTCATAAGATCCTTGGGTAGTACTGAGTCCATCTAAATATCAAAATTATGGCTATAGAATGCCACTTAGTCTGATTGAAATATATTATGAAACAATTAAATATTCCTCTATGACTTCTTCTAACACTAGTGACCCCATCAATCACGTTTTCAATGAGTACTCTCACTCTTCTCGACTTATTTTTATGGCATATCCAGATCCTTTTGATGATAATTTACCCATTGAAAAGAGTATCTTAGAGGTCATGTATTTGGAATAAACTCCTTGGGATGATAGTCATCATCATTCTGAGAATTTGACATAAGAATTTATTCCTGATGAATACCTTTTTCTGATCATTTCTTTCGATCTGTGGTATGGAGATATCATCATCTACCTCCAAAACCATAACTTTCAGCCTAATATCTCTAGTAATGAACGTCGTCATATTTGACAACAAGCTCACCAATACATTATTATTGGCGACACACTTTATCTTCATTGTGTCGATTCCATCTTTGGTGGTGTTTAATGCATGAGGAAGATGAGAGAGACCTTAATGATTGCCATGGTGTAGAATGTGGTGGTCATATATCTGCATATTCCACAACCCAAAAATTCTACGAGAAGGATATTTTTGGCCATCATTATTTAAAGATTGCATTCTTGTGGTCAAAAAATGTCATGCATGCCAGATATATGATAGTAAATTACACGCCCCTCCTAGTCTTCTTCACCTTGTAGTTTTCGTTGGTGTGTTTGCAAAATGTGACATTGATTTCATGACATGTAACCCTCACTTGACCAAGGGGCATGGTTATATTATTGTCATTGTAGAATATTTTACTAAATGTGACAAGGCGATTCCCACATATAACAATACTAGGAAGGCTACAACTCTTTTCATTTTTAATCACATTATTACTCAATTCATAGTGCCTCAAGCCATTTCACTGATCATAGTAGTCATTTTCACAATTATATGATGTCAGAATTAACCGCTAAGTTGGGTTTATGGCATGAAGAGTCAACTCCTTACCATCCATAGGCCAATGATCAAGTCTAAGATACCAACAATGTTTTTTCGAGTATACTTTTTAATATGATAAGAATTTTGATGCAAACCCCCACCTCCTCCTAGGGCTCGCGCGACCTCCCGGTCTAAGGATCATTCATATCTGAAGCTGAATCATCCCTCAGGATCCTACTGAACCCTCAAAATTACTTGCCATAGGATTTTTTTCCTTTCCCCGCATGCAAAATTATGTTTGCAAGGGCCTTATGAACTTAGCGGATAAATCCACGTGACCTCTGATTGAAGTGTATGCTAGACCAATTTTTACTTTTAAAAGTCAAATCCTGACTCTAGCCCCTTTTTTTCTCCCAAAACTTCATGTGATTGAGGGCTATGATGAGGCGCTTAACGAGAATGTGCTACTTCAGCTGTCTGGAGCCTCAGGATCCAAGAATTCTACTCTTGACACCTTCCAAAATTTCTGAACGTCAAATTGGTGAATCACCTGAACACCTACGGAATAAACGATCCACAATCCATGAGATGATCTATGGCTCATAAAAATTTTGAGACTCTGGGCTTCGGGAGTTTCCCCTACTCCAACATGAAAATCCAATGAATATGCGAACTTTGAAGTAACAGATCAGATGGCTAGCATCCACCTAGAATTGATAGTCCACGATTACTCCATGCTCCGGGATTCGAATATTTTCACAACATAGCACCCCAAAACCTCTAAACTTTTAATTGAATAACTATCTGAAGGCTCACAGATTAATGGTCTACAATCCCTAGAAGTTAATGACTGAGATATTTTGGTAACTCTAGGCTTTGGGATTTCTTGAGCCCTATCTGCACCACACCTATGGATATTCAAATGGGATCCATGATCCATGTGTCCTTGGAAACTAACAGTCAAGATGAGCTCTAGCCCTCCATCCTTTAGGATATCTCTTACCACAATAAATTACGCCTCCATTTCCACAAACCGTTGAACTCATGAAGTGATAAAGGGTTACAATCAGCAGTCCACATGTCCTCGCAATTGGATGATCGAGATCTAATTTGACCTTCGAGACTTTGATAGTTATAACACCTTAACACCTCGACTCCAAATTATTTTGTAGTGTCCATTCTTTGAACACGCAATTTGTTCCCATGTGCACCTGGCACCAATGGTCAAGATCTGTTCCATACATCAAAACTTCGGGAATTTCTCCTCCTATTAACATGATGACCCAAATATGTCATTGCATTGTACTCCTAAACTGTGGTCTATCTGCTAACACGTGACCTTATAATCAACGATCAGGGTTTGCTCTATGACTTCGAAGCTTCAACAATTTTTTTTCTTTACACAATAACAACCCAGTTCGCCCGGACTACCAAACTTCTAGATACGCTCGATCCATGGACAAGTGTCCCTCGTCTATCAATGACTGATATTAATTTATGGCTTTCGGACTTTGGGAGAATTGTCTCCTCCACAACGAACACATGAGAATTTACAAACTAGGGAAGTTCGAAGGATTTAAAGGGGTTAAGGACCATGCTACTCACCTAGATTCAATGATTGTTCATCCTTGCACTCAGATCCGATTGTTGGGATCTATTCTCCTTCGTTGCGTGCTCCTCCTCCGGTTTGGACATAGATTCGACAGTCTATATATGTTTTCGCATCCAATCCAACGACAAATATAGCTTCTCCTCCAACAAATACTTCACTTCCCCCTTAATGAAGGAATTTTATCAATCTTTCAAAGTCTCAGCCTTTGAATCTTCTCTGCAGGGTTGAATCCTTGGTATATATTCACACTGAAACTCTTGAGCTTGATCAACACTTCAATGAAGTGTGAGCACACACTTGCACTTCTCCTACTATCTCAGACTTGGACTATTTTTTCCTTCTACACTCCTTGCATAGGAACTGTGCATGCCTTCATTATCTCTTCTAAACTTGGGACCTTTGATGGTCACCTACACACTCCTTGTGCTTCTCCATAAATATGGAACTTAAATATTCTTTGTCTCTGCACGCCTTGTAGAGACTCTGCACACTTTCAGAGTGTTAATTTTTTTTAATGGTATTTGTTTCCAAGTCCAAAAATCCATTATATGCTAACCATATATGTCTTCTCTATAATTTCATAAGTTTGACTAAATGTCTATGTAACACTAAAATTTTATGGTAACTTTCACAAGAGTTGTCAATTTCGGTCCTTTCATGGGAGTGAACTTGTATGGAGTGACCTTGTATGATATAACAAATGCACAAGATGATATCTCTCTAAAACTAGGTCTCCTTGGTGTATATAGGATGAAAAGGGTGCAATTATAATTAAAAGGTCTAATAGACCATTGGAGATCCTAGAGAACCAATAAGGACAACCCAGATATAAAAGTAGAAATGCAATATATAAATATACCATGCTTAGAAACATTAGTGGCTTATTATGTTCTCCACTAAGAGTGTGAAATTTATTTGTTAATGTGTTTGTGCCTGGGAATTAAGGGTTAATGGGCTAGTGTTTAGGTTTTAGAGATTAGGATTTAGGTGTTAACATCCATGGGTTAGGAGTTAGTTAGATAATATGTAAAAGGTTATGGGTTTTTTATTAGTGTACTAGGGGTAGTTGTTAGTGGTTCAGTGGGTCAGGGGATATGGTATAGTGAGAGTATTTAGGATTTATGGGATATTATTCAATAAGGAGACCGGTTTAGTTATTAATGGGATACATATCAATTATTACTATTTTAGTGTTTTAGAAGGTAAATGTTAGGCATTTGGGGTTAGTGCAATTATGGATTAGTAAGTTCAAAGTTCTTGGCTAATGAAATAGTGGGTTAGTGGTTAGTAGGTTCATAAGTTGCTAGGATAAATATTAATGTTTATCAATTTTATGGAATAGTGGTTATAGGATTAGTGTTTATTTGTTTAATGTTTAATGGTTGTGGAGGATTTTCTATTATTAAATTATGCCTAATATTTTTTTCTAGTTCGACACTTTGGGGAAAAAAAACTTAGACACAATTTAGATTTAGAAAATACTTCATATTTCAAAGTAACTCTGAAAATATTCATTATCAAATAATAGTTAATGGGTTAGTTGTTGGTTGGTTAGTTCCTATTAGATTTAGGGGTCAATGGTTTGAATTTAGTATTTATAGTCACTAATAATTACATGATATAGTGGCTAGGAGATAGTGGTTATAGTCATTAAGAATTATAAGTTATAAGGGTTATAGGTTGGGGGTATACATATTATAGGGATATAGGGATACTAGTTATAAGTTACATGTTATATTGCTTAGGGTTTAAGTCTCATAAATGGTTAAGGTTTAGTGGTGATATTGACTATAGTAGTTAGGTGTAATAGTTTTTATACATATTAAATATTATATATTAAGTGTAATAAATTTCATAAGGGTTAGGTTTTTTACATTACAGGGTTAGGGGTGAATTCTCTGATTTTGATCTTCTATGTGAAAAGTTTGATGGGTTTGACTCCTTTAGTAAACATCCTAAAATGACACCCCTTTGTTAAAATTAACTTCAAGAATTAATTTTAAAAGTTAATACAATTCAAAAAAATAGGTTCTTTAAATATGTATTAATTATATATTAATGCTCTCATAAATTATGATAGTTCTTTCACTAGAACATGTCTATCGATGCAATGGAATCCCTAGTTACATTATACTATTTTTTTTTGGTTGATCGATATTCTATATAGGAAATTAATTCGATCAAAGTTATGGTAAAAATAACATTCCATCTATGGATATTACTTGGGAATTTTTTATGGTGAAAGTGATTCTCACAATTATACCCAAAATTACCAATGGTAATATAAGAGAATATTTCAAAGGGTCATCAAGAGAGAGTGTTTTGGGAAATTGTTTTGGATAAAAAGACCCAAAAGCATGTAGTGATACACATACTAGTAAGAATACAATAATCTAAATCAAGAAGACAAAATTTGGATTAGATAATAATCATCCTCAAATTTAACCGAATAATAGTGCAACATGACATGATGCATTGGCATAAAAAAACATATATTTGAAAGAAATGAAGCATTGATGTGATACATATAGATATAAAATATAGTTCGAGATAATTGGTTGTTTTTTCTTACATCTTCAAATTCATAAAAAATCTCACTAAAGAAAATAACCAAATAAAATCTACAATGAACATTCTATAGACTATATCAAGTATTATGCCAGAAATAAGTGTCTTATAAACTCGATTTGATATAGAATACCCTACATAATTCTTTTTAGGTGCCTTTCCTTCAATAAAAGGCTATATATATTTTATGTGCATTGAAAAAAATAACTAAATTTGAAATTGGAACAAGAATATTAGACCCTAAAGAGATGTGTATTTTATACTCAAACCCAATGATATGTGAAGTCAACCTAAACATAAAAGGGGAAAAGAACTCAGTACCTCACCCCATAGAAAAAAATATTAGAAATTAGTATTTTCACATGAAGAATCCAAGATGGTAGGTCAATTGATCTTAAGATTATTGATATATGGTGTTGTGTGGCATAATTTCCCTTACTCTAGCGCGTAAAAATAAAAATAGTTTCAATAAAATAATAAAACAAAAAATTAAGAAAATATTTGTATTTGGTTTGAATATTAGTAATTATTATAACAATTGGAGTTCAATCATGCTAGAAAATAAAATTTCCAAAAAGGTATTCCCCTAATTAAACATAGATAACCAACTCGTGTGTGTTCAAGAAACACACTAGGAACAAGTAAGAAAATGTGTTTAATTTGAAACCCCATGTGAATGTGAAGGAAAATACACAATCCATCAGAACATGTAAAAGTTTAAATATGTTCTAAAATGACAAGGAAGTGAGACTCAAAAATATTTTTTGCATCAAGTCTACGTAGTGGTTGCACAATAAAGATGCACAAGGAAATTGTAGGATTTATTTCATAATATTCCCAAGTGCCTAGTGCACTTCAAATTTCTATTCCTAGAAAAGTACAAGCTCATTTGAGTGCCATTGAAGATCTATGCGAGTCTTGAATGAATTTCAAACAATAGAGATAAATGGAACCTCAAAAGTAGACTTTAGGCAAACAACACCCTCAAAAGGAGACTCCAAGTGGACACTAAGGTGAAAATAAGAACTCCAAGTACACTTGTAAGAGACATTTCCTAATATAATGGCCATAATGTTGTTTGAACCTATGATGGGAGTGGTTATTGATTGTAGGAGTTGAATAGACACAAATAAAGAGAAATTGTAACGATTTGTAGTTTGATAAAATCTTAGCAACATTTATATAATGTTTCATGTAGCATTGAGTTGAAAAAAAATAATGATTGAAAATTAGAACACAGAAAAATGGACAATGAACAAACCATTGATGAAATAATAAATAGAAGAGTTGAATTTTACCTATTGAGGTATTACGCAGTCAAAATATAGCATTATGTTTCTTATATGTATGTAATGTTTACAAAGAAAAAAACTACAGAACTATATAGACACAAATAAGAAAAAATAAACTAGATCACGATTAGAAAAAGAGATTGTATTCCTATGAAGAGTAAGAATTTCTTCCCACTGAACTAATATAGACATTTCAATTGGATAAGTCTATGTAAATGCCCATTACTATTGTTTGGTTTTGTTTTTCTAATCTTTTGATGCTTTATCTACAAAGTTTGTGTCTGTTGGGTATGGAATTTGAGAAACAATTTGCACCAAAAATATTCGTTTGCAACTTCAACAAGATACTATGGTGATATTTACCATTTTTTACTAACATTATGGATGTGGAAATGAGTGTAGTTGTAAGAAAAATGAAACACTATAAAATTAAGTTCAATATTCTCATCACCTCATTTTACAAGTCAATAATTAACAATCATTGACTAATTTGATGTAACAATAACTATAGACAAGAATAACCACTTTAAGTGCCAAACCCAAATGCCATTTGGAAAACAACAATGTTTTCAAGAGATATTATACATTAGTCATAATGCCAATAGAAAAAATCTTAGCAACCTTTTTACAGAGATCCCAAATTTGAATTTAATGTTGACAAATCAACATCCACGTTTAATCATATATCCCTTTTGGTTATATTCTTTAACTACTCTCACAAATATATTTTATAAATTAACATAAATTTTCCTTTTGGATTCTTTAATGTAAGTATGACAAGCAAACTAATAACATTGAAGCCCTTCTTCTTTTGTGGTCATAATGCCAATAGAAAAAATCTTAGCAACCTTTTTACAGAGATCCCAAATTTGAATTTAATGTTGACAAATCAACATCCACGTTTAATCATATATCCCTTTTGGTTATATTCTTTAACTACTCTCACAAATATATTTTATAAATTAACATAAATTTTCCTTTTGGATTCTTTAATGTAAGTATGACAAGCAAACTAATAACATTGAAGCCCTTCTTCTTTTGTGGTTTGTCGCAGGGTAGGAGCGATAGCGATGTGGTTGGTCTTTCCTTCCCCATGAACGCTTTTGAGTGATTTCTTCTTAGGGCATTCTTTCCTGGATAGATATATTAACTGGGCTTTGCCCCAAAGCAGTCACTGAGAGATTCTTCCCCCAAATCACCAATATACTCATCAACGGGAAGTTCAAGGTCTAAAGCTTCTTTTGTTCTTTTTCTAAGTACTGTAAATATATGTAAATATATTTGGTGCTTCTCAAACACCAATAATGTCTTTCTAATATATCCATAATGAAAAAAATAAATTAAAGTGGCTCTAAAAACATTGATTGTTTTGAAAGATGCACTTGTCTTTCTTTTTATTTTGGAATGAGAATCATAGGAATTTTCAATATCATTCACATCTATAATCATAAAAAATAAGAAATGAACACCTTTTTATTTTGGTAATTGTATTTTTATACCCAAATATACTGGAGATATGACTTTTGCGACTAGTGTTATGTTAAGGTAGTTCTTTCGGATTCATCGCATAAGTTTTTTATTCTATGTTTCGAACCAAACAAATGTGGTCCATTTTGAGGAAGAGTTTTTAAGATATGAGGGAAATCTGAAAAATCACGAGGTGTATAAATATGATTTTCTTTTAGTAAAGAGTGGACTTATTAGAGGAAGAGTTTTTAAGATATGAGGGAAATCTGAAAAATCACGAGGTGTATAAATATGATTTTCTTTTAGTAAAGAGTGGACTTATTAAAAATATATAAGACCTAAAAATATTACTAATCAATTATTACTAATTAATTTCTAGAACGTGTCCTTGTGGTTAGCGTTGGGATCCAATTTTGACTAATCTTCCGGCCATCATCTTTGTTTAGATTGTTAGGTTGTTTTTCAATTCTGATGGCTTCCCTAAATTTCCTATTGTGATAATGATCTACCTTGGCAAGAATTTTGGCCTCTTCAATACAAATATGATGTGGGAATTCAATAACTATTTTAGCCACTTCTTTGTAAAAAGAGTACAACAACATAATTCAGTACACAATAAAATCTTGTGGAATGATATTTTCAAATAAAAATGACTTTAAATTAAAATCTATAAAATACTTTACAAAACCAACATAAATAAACTAGATATTGAACTAAAACATAAGAAATTGTTCTCATTTACAAAAATGTCATAATGGAAAATTTTCAAATGTACATGAATTAAGGATAAACCCTATATATCTTTCCTTTCAAAATCCCTTTCAATAAAATCATTTGTAAAAAAGGTTTATGATATTCATTTTCTTGCCTTACATGGTATTAATTGGGAATAACAATGAAAACTGCAATGTTGAGAAATGAGAAAGTGAAATTTATCTTCTAATAATACAATTTTAAACTTCTATGCATGTATGTTCAATGTTGCAAAGGAATAAAACCATTGATACCTTAAAACAATAGTTTTAAGTGTTCAAATTAAAAAAAATGGCCTTAAAATTTTGAAAAATATTGAATACTTCAAACTATGGTTAATGTAGTTTCCAAAGGACTTAAATTACTATATACTACTTATACTCTTCACTAGAGTATTTTCTTTCTCTTACATAAAGGGCATTGGTATAGATTGATACTTTTAGATTTAGCCTCAGAAACTTTCACGCACTTTCCATGATACCAAGTGTTACAAGTATCACACTGAATCCAAAATTCACCAGGAGAATAAGTCTTTTCGCAAATTCCACAAATTGTATCGTGCTTCTCTTCACCATCATCTTTGTGTGCTTCTTCCTTATGTACCATTGAACCATCATATTTGTATGCTTCTTCCTTATCTACCATTGAAGTTAATTTAGGATTCTTTAATTGACCATCACTTTTTCGCTACAAAAAATAAATAAAAAGCATGTTATGACAATAAAGTTTTTTTACCAAAGGAAAATATTAGTGAACAAACAAATATTGGCAACAAAAATATTAGTTTTCTATTCTAAAATAGGGAAAAACTCCTAACCTTCCCAGATAATTTAGATTTGCTTCCACTATTATGAGAAGTAATCATCTCCTGTTCCTTTTCCTTCTCCGTCTGGATAACCAGGTCAAACACTGTTGGGAGATCATTTATCATACTAAAAAGAAGTTTCCTGTCAATTAACACAAATTAACACATAGAATGGAAAAAGTACCAATTTTTTTTTATGTAAAACATACTTCCTGAAGTTTTGTATAAAATATATAGAAATAGTAGATACACATAGGTAACACCATTGAGCACAAAACTTCCACTA
>ML781733.1:578118-616601 GCA_009831015.1 Picea engelmannii
CTTTCATCTCATCTCCTCTGACAACAAGGACGAGACCACTTCTTCAAACTTCAAAGAAGTTTTATTACTACCTATGGCCACAACCAGACTATCCCACGAGTCTGGTAAAGAACACAACAAACTGATACATTTATCTTCATCTGTAATTTTAATATCAACAGATACTAACTGACTTACCACGATATTGAAGGCGTTCAAATGCTCTGCCACCGAGTCTCCATCTCTCATCCTCAAGTTATACAGCTTCTTTCTCAGGAATAGTTTATTTACTAGGAACTTAGACTGATACAACTTCCCCAACTTTTCCCATAAATCCTTGGCTGTAGCTTCCTCTGACACATTCAGTAATACTGAATCGGAGAGACATAGTCGAATTGTGCTCTTTGCCTTCTGATATGTCTTTTTCCAGTCATCTGCAGAAGTTCCTGTAGGTGCAGTACCTGGATCTACTGCGATCCACTGATCTCTGTCCACCAAAATATCTTCCATCTTGAGCTTCCACAGCTCAAATCTTTTCCCATTAAACTTCTCGATCTCCATCTTCGAATTGCTTGCCATTTCTTTTCACCTAAAAAACAATATCGTATATCTCCCACTGTAACAAGGCTTATCACAGTCCCGAGCCAAAACCTTGATGACAAAGGCGTCCCCATGAAGCCAACAAAGATCTGATACCAAATGTAAATTCTAACCTTGTACAATGTCTACTATAAATAGATATTCAGAAAATAATAGAAAAGATACAATGGAAAATACAAACATTACAAAGAGATTTTTCACCTGGAAACCCAAACCAGGAAAACCAACATATATTATATTCATACATTGTGTTACATTGTTTACAATACAATATACATATAGGAGCCAGTGGCATCCAAAATCCTAACCCAATGACCTGGATTAGTCCAAAACCCTAATTCCTTAACCGGAAATAGAAAACCATCGGCAAAAAACCATGTGTCGAAAAAAACACCTAAATATCATGTGGTCCCGGAAATATGTCGTCCCGGAAATATGTTGTCCCGTTAATATGTCGTCCCAAAAATATGTCATCTCGGAAATATGTCGTCGCAGTGCAAAAAAAAATTTCAGGGGCGCTACCCCCAAACCCCCGCGCGGGGGGCTCCACCCCCTTGCACAATCTGAGGGGGGGCCTAGCGGTGCCCCCTCTAACCCCCTACGCACCTGGCACAGATTCTCAAATAGTAATACTCGTGCAAATAATATAACACATACCCAACAACCGTCTCCCTCCCTCCGTCTATATTCCCCCCTCTCTCTCTATGAATCCCTCACCCTACTCATCTCTCTCTCTCTCACACACACACCTCCACACATGTCACTCCCTCACTTCATATTCATAGCCTCTCTCCCGCTCTCTCTCTATATCTCTCTATATTCCCCTCTCTCCTTGTTACACAATATATTTTCACAACCAACGATTGTTCACTTATCCTCTATCATCTAGAGCATAGAAGCTATTATTTTTTAAGAAGAACCTTACTTTGAGAGAATGCAATCATGAAAAAAGGGTTACACATGTTGTTAGAGCCTTTAAATCCTTAATTTAAGAGGATTTTGTAGCTTGCATCAATGTCTAGTGATACACCCTCAAGTGTTGAATGTTGCGCCACAGCAGGATGCGACAATGTCTCAGGTTTCTCTACTATAGGGTACAAGACTGCTTAAAATGAGAGAAAATGATGAAATTTGAGAAGATTCTAGAAGAGAATATTCAAGATGTGATGTTTTCTGATAGGTTTGTATCTCACCCGTACTCTTAATCTTGGGGTATCCTAGCTTATCATCCTGACCTCCTCACCCTTGTCCTCTTCAATCTATAAAATGAGACGTCTCTCATGAGGAAAGGCTAATAACAAATAGTGAATAGTGGATTGAGAATAATGATTGGTAAATTCTCTTCTTGTTTGTTATTGGATGATTGTTAGTAATTATTTAGCTTTGAGGAATTCAATCTTAGATAAAGGAGTCAGTTGATGGTGATGGATTTCATGGATGCATTGTGGGTATTGGAGCATGTTATGGGACTTATCAGTAAATGTGGACATAAACAAATCTCCCTATATCCACCAAGATCTAGAAAAAAACAAAAGATAATATTATGCGTTCTCTAAGCTCTAACCATTGAGTTTACTATTTAACAAGAGATATGCAACATACCGTTTAGATATCGCTCTCTCCTATCATCATCATCCTAGATCCACTTTGATGCTCTTTTGATATTGAATATGTGAGGGAACACAAGCCAACCAAAGTGAAATAAATATAATATACTCAATGAGAACCTATGTATGTGATCAAAGAATTATACAATAAAACAAGACAAGTTTTATGGGAAAGAAACATATCACTGTATTATATTTAAAATGAAAGTGGAGATTACAACCAAAGAATTGATGTCGCAACGTCCCCTCTGAATGACCTTTTTCTCCAACAAACACACTTACTCTAACCTTGAATGAAGAATATCCACAATGACTTGATGAACTAAAATAAATCCCTCAAGTATGAACTGAAGTAGAATTCCCCATCCAATTCTTAGCCTATTCAATATTAATATTTCCTGAATCAACCTTAGCATTTTCCATGAGAGATCCCTCTTTTTATAGGGGAAATAGATACGATTGAAGAGATTACAATGATCCCACCAAATCTGAGAAGAGAATAAGATACAAACCATTCGGATGCCACCTCATCTTTTAGAAGATCCCCTTCTAGAAATTTCATGAAACTTGACCTTTTCTTAGTCTTTTGACATCGTCGCACCCTAGTTGTAGGGCAGGGGGCAATGATCACACATCGTCGCACCTTGTGTATAATGCAGCCTGCGATGAAATTTCTTCATAAGGTTTTTAAGAAGAGAAATTGAGTCACTTCCCTCATGGTAAAAGACTCTTTTTGGGAACATAAACACATGTTTGTAAATGGATCACTCGGGTGACCAAAATAATGTGTAACAGAGTGGTGATCCTATTGGAAGGAGATTGAAAACATCAAGGCATCTTTAGTTATAATCTCTTTTAATTTTCATTAATACATTAATATAGTTTCTTTCTGGGAAAGGTTGTCTGTATTTTGATTATGTTTGTTGCATATCTCCTTGATAATTTTCATAGGTTTGATCAAATTATACTTGTTTCTTTCACCTTTGTTGTTTTGTGTCTCTTGCAGGTTATCATACAAAAGACTCATGACAAAGAAGATGGAAGCTGAAACTAGAGAGGACAACCATCGATTACAATCTATGAATACTTAGCTAATTGGTAATTTGATTATGTCAACCTATAGAAAGTTCTATGTTATGTTTGTTTTGTTCTAGTCTTGGTTTTCGAGTCTAGAAAGATCAGTCTATGTCTACACAGAGTGGTTTGTCCAATAACGAAATTGGGGACTCCATTGGGGACATTTACTTCATATTTTTTCTCTTAGTCTTGCTACCTTTTATTACTTTAGATCTTTGAGTCTTTACCTCACACTGTGTAATTAGTCAAACATGAAATTCAGTGGAATTCTTCTTTAGTTTTTTTTATTTTAACAAGATTTTCTTGATTTTCGCACCCTGCCTTTGATAACCAGTGTGACACTATATCATTTGGCATATCTTGCACCTTGTGACACTCTGGGTTGTCGCTCTGTATGCCACATTAGCCTATGACACTTTTTCAAAAATCAAGTTTTTATTGAATTTTTCTTGCCTAGGTCTCAGATCCAACCTTTGCTCTGAATCTTAGGTTTTGTTTATAGTCTTCTTAGCAGTCTTGCAGTCTTTTTTGATGATTTTTTTTATTTATTCATAATTTCTTGGCTTTGTATTTGGTAATTTGTTTCCTATATGTGAAAGAGTTATAATTTCTTAGCTTGGTCTTTGAGTGCCTCTGAGATGGATCTGAATTGGTTTTGTCAAAGTATTTTGTTGAATGATTTTATGTTATATTTTGTGTTGAGGATTTTGTTTTGAAAGAATTAAGATCTTCTATCTTTTTCTTTTCATTTGGAATATATTTGTAGTTTTGGAAGCATCAATGTGGCAGTTTTTGTTGTATCTTTTTGTTGTCTATTGAGTTGCGGATGCATTCTTTTCCTTGAAGAATATTTTGTTTCTTTTGTTGAAAACTTTCATATTCATTGAAAAATAAAGAACTTAAGAAGGATTACATTCATTTTCATTTTTAAATCAATAGGAAAAAACTTATGCATTTAGATTTTGAGGCTGAATTAGAGTCATCAATTCATTCATTGTTTTGTGAAAATATTGGGATCTTTTTGAAAAGAATTGCATTTTGAGTTTTTCATTTCAAAAGAAAATTACCTTCTCTCTCTCAGGTAATTAGGATTAATCGAATGAAAATTGCATTTCATGTCTTATTGCAAGGTATTTTGATTCAAGTTCAAACATCATTTGTTTCACTTCTACATCTTTTCGAGTAAAAGAATAACACTTAAAATTATGCGCTAATAAAATTCATTCAATATTTTTTATCTCATAGCGCACCAACATTATCTTAGGTGTAGGGATTTGGAATAGGTGGTGAGGAAAACTCTCCAAAGTTGTCAAAAAAACATTGGATCTTATGTCAAGGAGATAAATCCAATTGCCACATATTTTTCCTGGGCATCCCTTCTCACACAAGGGTAAATTATGAGGTCACATTGGGATCAATGGAGTAACTAACCCCACTTTGTTGGTATTGATGGAGTTTTCTGTGTGTATTAAAAATGGTTTCATTAGACACTTGGAGATCACTTGCGAGGTCTTACCTCGTTCTAAGGCACCTCTCAAGGGTATTTGTGGTTTTGACCCTTCCATTGAGTGTATAGTCGACTGTTTATTGTCTCCCTAGGCTTGGGTGTTGTAAGTGGTAAAGTTTGAGGCCATAATATTTATGGCTCCTCAACAAGGTGATGGCGGAGGGGAAAATGTTTGTTGTACCTGGGTGAGTCATTGGTCAAACTCACTCGGGCTCCTTTCAGGGTAACCCATGGTTCTTCCATCAAGGATCTTGCACCAAGCCATAAGTCCATTAAGAAGGTCTCCAACATGACTGGTGCATGCACTCTAACTCAACCATTTTTACATTTCTCTAACAACATTAGATTTCATCATCAACTAGTTCGTTCACTGTGAAAAGTTTTGTTTGTAGGGTTTGCTTCCTAGTTTATTAGTTGCATGTCTTTTTTTCTCTGTAGTTGGATTTAATGTTTCTACCCTTTCTATTGTGGCTGATGACAATATTCACCACTTAGGTAGGATTCAAGGATTTCCTCCCGGATATTTTCAATCAATACCTCCCTATTCACTAGAAGATAATTTTCATGGAGATATTGTTGACGGAGGAAATTACTCTGACCCTCAAAGTGATGCTAATCCTTTGATTGAACTCTCTAAAGGAGTTATCACAAGTGATCAAGAATATTGTATCCCTCTAACAAAAAAATGATTAACTAATCCCTTTGGTCCACTTTTAGTCCGAGTAAATTCTTTAGGAAAAATTGTAACTGAAGATTATCCTATATTCCCGTCAAGGCCTTTTAAAGAAGAAAAGAAGGAATTAGGATAACCTAGTCAAAGTGAAGGATTCAATACCCATATTCAAACCTATGGCATATCATATCCAAGTATAAATTTATTTCTTCCTTTATGGAAAACTCCCTTGGGTCATGATATTTTTGATAGGTTGGGTATCAATAAACCACTTATAAATGTTGTTACTATATAGTCACCACGTCACAAATCTTTTCCTTGGTTATCCTGTGAAGAAAATAGGTAATACTATTGTTATCCCAAGTGAGGTATCAAGTGGGATAGGTCTTGTCCTTCCTAGTCAACTGAATAGTGCCATGACGATTGAAAAAACTATACCTTTTCAATATATTATCTCTTTGAAATATCATAACCTCATTGGAGCATCGCTTCTTCCTACAGAAGGTCAATCACTTCCTCCTAGATATAATCCTATTAGTTGACTAGTTCCTATTGCTACCCATATTTATCTAGGACTATCAAACCCTCTTGGAGGAAAAAGTGGTCAACATCCTTCTAGATTTCAGTTTTTTGTTGGGCCATAAATTCTAGCTAGGGGGGGGTGGGATTTAGCTAGAGGACAAAACATTATTATGGGTCAACCTTTTATTGGATCACGGGTCATAGGACCATCTTGGAATATTGGAAATCAACAAATTCTTGGAAAATCTACCTTGGAAGTACCTCCAAGAGGAGGAACCCATCATGTAGGTCTCTCTAACCATGTTTTCCTAGGTCTCAATCCTGGGCACATTTTCCTGGAGCTACCCAAGTTGGACCCCCTAACCTTGTTTTCCCAAGTATTAATCCTGGGAAACCATTTCCAGGAATCATCAACCCTACATGGAGTCAACTTGTTCAAATGGGTGTTCATTCTCAAGGCCTAATCCACATGTTAACTCTAATGTACCCAAAAATTAGCTACAAAAAAAAATATAGAGGGGAAACAACTATGAGTCTTGTCGTTAATTGCATTATAATTTTTTCTAATGTTTCTAATCATTCACTGCTTGACTATTTTCGACCATTCATTGCTTGAATGTTTTCAATTATTCATTACTTGGAAGAAATCTTTATTTCAACTTAAAAAAAATATTTAAACTTAAACCAAAGAGATGAATTTACTAATCGCACTATAATGGAACCCTTTCTTAACATTCTTACCTTATTCGTGTGGTACCATGATGATTTTCTTCATAATATTTTTATTCCTAAAATTATAAGAAAACCCTAATCATAACCTATAACATTTAATCTCTTCCATAGTGCATGTCCCATATCATTAATCCCCTATCCATCACGATGGATGGTGTCATATTGGTAACACCACTATGGTTATACCCTTACACTCTGAACAAAGGGTTCTAGGCACCATTAATCCCAACACATTCTACCTCTTACCTTTATTTTGTTAGGATTTCCTCCATGTCGTGACTCCTTGCTACCTGGTTACTCAGTAGAGCCTTCTCGAGAGTAAAATAGATAAAACAATATGCCTATGGAAATTGAATTCTCTGTAACCGGTAATTTTTTCTACCCGTAATCATTTGGATTCAGAAGAGACTCTGATACTGTATTTTATTTCGATATTAATATTTACACTACTCATCCTGTGTCTTGTTGAGTTCTCCGAAGCTTGAAGCCTGTGGCCAAAGAACCACTGTTGGTACATAACTAAATCCTTAAAATTTTTCTTCTCCTGGTTGAAGTTTAAATGAGGGTACTAACCTATCTATGAGCTATTGACTGGGAGTTTTTGAGTATGGGAAAAATAATCGATCGTCTTCTCTTGAGTTTTTTTTTTTAGCATACATCTTGCTCCTTCAACATGTCCAACCATCAAGCCAGTTCATGCCACAATCTGAGGTTTAACCTTTATACTTAACCGTCGGATATATATATATATATATATATATATATATATATNNATTCTTGTGTTTTCTAGGACGTTCCCGTAACCCTCAATGTTTGTTGTGTTTACAGTTATATCATGATCCTTGATAGTTTTGTGTAGCTACTTTATATTCGATATCGATATACTCTATGCGATGTACATTTGTTGATACATTGATTTCTTTAAATGCTATCACTATTCTCTGTAGTTACTCACTGGTTTTTTTATTTCCCTAACTAAGAGGTCTGCCTGAGTTCAATGAGTAAATGTTGTAGATATATCTCCTTCAAGGTTTTGTTGTTGTCTCTGTAATTCCTCCACTTGATATTTCGATTTCTCTAATTTGGAAATTTGTCTGTGTAATGTGAGGAAATATTTGTAGATCTATCGCCTTTCAAGGGTTTGTTGCTATCTCTCTAGTTAGAATTTATAATTGGTTTTCATTGATCGTTCTCTGTAACCATTATTTG
Organism: Picea engelmannii; assembly: GCA_009831015.1. Classification (NCBI taxonomy): domain Eukaryota; kingdom Viridiplantae; phylum Streptophyta; class Pinopsida; order Pinales; family Pinaceae; genus Picea; species Picea engelmannii. Next base: position 586,025 of record ML781733.1, read on the forward strand.
TGATTATTTTGGTAATAAGTCTTTGTACTAGCATAGGTAAATACTCCTTTGTAATTTTTATCCCTTTATTAGAACTGGTAATTGCTTCACAGTAACAAATATTTGCAATTACTCATCGTAATGCTTTTATCTCTATATTGGGCTTCACTGTAACTAATCTTTCCCATTACCCTCTATAATTTTTATTTGGTTTATGTTTATGGATATGAATTTTGATGATGGGTCCCTTTTTCTTGTGAGGAAACCCATCATCCTCCTGTGCACCCATGCCTCCTCCCAATTCATGGAATTCACTTCGTGTAACACCTTGTTTCCCCTAGTTTGCAAAAATAACTGGACTGGCCAAGAACTGTGGCAAACTCAAAAATGTGAATATGTGATGTGAATGGACCTTGTGGAAAAGGTCGATGAATGTGAATAATATTATGAATTTATATTGTAGGACTCCTGAGAAGGGATATGATGAAAAAGAGACCACGATGGCTGCAGAAAAGTGGTGGAAGGCACCTGGAAAGGTGGCATTAACTTCCACCGAAAATCAATACCGTATTTGGACTCCACTGGCCCAGAGAACAAAAAGCATCTTGTTGGCCCCGAATTAAATCTCTCGCAGGCTAGTAGGTACATGGCTCCTCAATAATTATTGAGGGATGGGGAGGTGAACCACCCATCCGTAGAGCTGTCAAGCCTGACCAGCATGAGGGAAATCGTGCCACACGTAACCTCGTAAGAGGATAAGGCGTGGGGGAGAAGTGATTGGGGGACGACGCGAGGGAGAAAGAGAACTCTAGTGATATGCAGAGTGGGTGATAACAGAGAGGAAGGAGAGTAACCTTCGCTCCTGGTCACTGGCAAACAGAGATGCAGTCTCACAGCATCGTGGTCTCAGCTCGGGGGTGGCTAGTGGTAAATCCACTGGGATTCGGTGAGCCTACAGTTGGCTGGAAGCGAGAACCCCTCTCAACAGTTTCATAACCCCTGGTGTCACTTTCTAATAAGTGTTTTTCCTTTGGCATCTTGAAATATATGTATTCTGACAATTATTCTCATAAGCTGTGAAATTGTGAATAATTTCAGTATAAGAATGTTTGTATGATGTTTTGATCAGTACTGGTAGTTGTATGTTTAGAATGGCAAGACTATGTATGGATTATGTTCTCATAAATCGTTATTTATATACATACTGATCTAATTCAGACTTCATGCCTAGTTCTCGGGAGAGAGATACCCTTATCTGCCTCAGATAGTACCCTGGGTAAACCTCCCCATAGAGATACCCTTCTTGAAAAAGCCATCAAGAACCTGGAAGGAGGACGTGAAGGCATAAGGCCTTAAGAAATCCCTGATAAGTATCGAATCGATGGATGAGATCTCGTCGGGAGATCTGTGATCACTCACGACCGTCAAATAAGAAGAAGAAGATGGAAAGATAAGTACCTTAACCTTGATAGGTGTTGATTGATGGACGAGATCCCGTCGGGAAATATGTGGTCACTCATGACCGTTAAATTTGGTAGGAGAAAGTAGGATGTTAAATGCCTTACCACTTTGTCTTTCTATGTCTTCATGGATAGCGAAGATATCAGGATCGAATATCCACAAGGTCCATGAGAACATCTGGACCGTTGATTTTTCCCCATCCAGGAAGTCGTGGGAGAATGCACAAGTTAGGAACCTGTCTGAGCCATTAGATCTCGGCTGGAAAACCTGACATTTGTTGGATATGTCATGAGATACCCAAGGGTTAATCGCCCAGTGAATAAGGGAAAAAGCCCTGAAATAGATATGGACTGTCTAATTAAAGGAGGCCACGTGTCGTGAGATCTCCCATTTCAGGAAATCGGGAGTCGGGAACTCGGGAGTTCTGGTGACGAGAGATCGAGATGTTCCATGGTGGAAACCCCAAAGTAGTCGTAGACTGACTGATTTCGAGAGGCTACGTGTCGAGAGATTATCCATTTCAGGAAATCAAGGATCGGGGATTCCAGAGTTCCGTTGACAAGAGGTCGGGCTCTCGCCTTGATAAATCTCGACGAGAGAGAGAGTGTGGTCATGTGGGAAGAGGTCATATTGACCAAGGCATAACCCAAGGGCCTAATCACCGATTTAGGCTTGTTTGGAACTTCAGTGTTTCGACACTCGGGATATCGAAGGGCATGTTCCCTCGTGCTCTCAAACCCTAAAATCCAAACTTATAAATATCGAGATGTTAGCATGTGGTTAAGTCCCGATGAACGGATGAGATTCTTTCAGAGGATCTCAGGGTCTATAAAAACCGTCAGATGTGAGGAAGAGATGTCAACTTTAAGCCGGGGTGCGAATGCGCCTTAGGGTAAGTGGCGAGAAGATCTGGATGGTCAAAGTCCACCCACCCAGATCTATGACTGAGGATTTATTCTGGAGCCCCCTTGTTGTTCTTCCTTTAGCNNNATTTATTTTCCTTGATCAATGAAATTCAAGAAAATTCTAGACCCCCCTTGCCATTCTACCTTTAATAGGGGGGGGGGGTCCAGAATGGTGTGGTGTGTGAAGTGGGACCCGTGTGTTGGTTGTGGAGCTTGATTATCTTCCTGATTCAGAGGTCCTTGCTTTCAGCCGTGTTTATACCCCATGAAGTATTTACACCCCAGAAGTATTTACACTCTTCCATGCGGGGGAGTGCAGAGGGGGGTTACCCCCTCTGTGGGGTCCGGGGGGGCTATCCCCCCGGTTGGGGGGTTTAGGGGAAAGCAGACCTCCAGCATGGGTTCGGGGGTGAAGCCCCCAAAGAAAAAATTGCCTTGTAAAAGTATATTGTAATTTCATTCTAAATCTAGACCGTTCATTATAACATCGCAGATCTAACGGTAGAGATTATGTTAGGGTTTTTTTCCCTAGAAGGCAACCCTCTTTTATGAGGGAAATGTATTGTGTCTATGTATGATGGTGAAGATTGTATTCTGAGAGAGGAGTCTGTGAGAGAAAGAAGAGGAAGTTACAACGGGTTTTGTTGTAGGTTGTATCCCTTCATTTGATGGATAATAATAAAGGAAGGACCTGGCAATTTATCTGGTGGACGTAGCCCACACTGGGTGAACCACGTAAATCTATGTCTCTCTTGTATTATGTGTCTTCTATGTTTTGTTTCTTCCTCTGTTTTATTTTATTGCTCCACGGTCCTGTATTTATAACACCGTCTCCTATCACATCGCCCACTGTGTCATGTTTCCCCTCTCACCACCTGTACTCCACTCAACTACGCGACAGGTCTTTTCTTAATGGCCATTTGCTAACCCTGTAGGGATTCGTCCCTATTGGCCAGTCACTAACCCTGTCAGGGTTCGGTGGTTGCAGAGTCGAAGGATTCGACATCCCGGTAGAACCGAGGTGCAAAATACAAAGAGGCGCCCTGATTATTTGACCTGTGATCATGACCTGTGATCACATGGGAGCAGAGAGAGAGAAAGAGCTAGCTTACGCTAGACCTCCATAGATATTTCAGGGGCTCTAATTCTACATAAATCAACAAAAAATTGATTATGGTTGTGAGTGTGTGACAAAGTGGTATCAGAGCATGGTGACAACACTCGACCTGATTGGGCTCGTGAATGAGTTGTGCATAAGCTTTGTTTGAAGCAATCCTATGAGGATTAACCCCCTAACTTAACTCTCTTATCCAGGATCAAAACTTGGAAATGAGAACCCGACTATGTATGCATGTGAAAGAGTTATGAATTTATGCGCAGGCTATAAAATGTATCTAACTCTGAACTAATAACCAACGTTTGTCTTTTCACCCAAGCAGACGATCAACTGCGGGAATTTACAGACACAGAGAATGGTGACTCACCAAGAGATGGGAGAAGGCTCCCACAATAGAGACGAAGAGTCTGACGAAAGAAGAGCAATAGGAACCCCTCCAGATCTAGCTAAGACTGTGAGGAGTGTCATGGTTGAATTGCAAAGCTGGAAAGCCGACAATGAAAGGATGATGAAAGAACAAGAAAAGAAATCTGAAACTAATGCAGTTTTACTACAGAGCTTATCTGACCTACAGCGACAAATGCAGCGTGAACCTGAGATGAAGAAACATGGTCATATCAGTGGCCATACTGAGAGGATAACCTCAAGGAAGGTCCACCCCAGAGGTAAAGGACCAGTGCCAGACGATTCCTCTGAGAAGGAAGCTGGAAATTCAGAAGGATCTTCCAGCAGCAGGACCGGTTCCTATTCTCGAAGAAAACAGAAGAAGAAAAAAACTTCCAAGGGTCATAAATTTGAGGAATTTAGAAAGGCCAAACCTCCCTCCTTCGATAGTGAGATAAAGAAGGGAGAGGAAGCCGAGGCCTGGCTACTTGGACTGAAGAAATATTTCAGAGTCCATGATTTTTCAGAGAATTTGAAGGCTCGAGTGGCCACTATCAATCTGAATATAAAATCTTCCTTCTGGTGGAAAGATCTTAAGAATATGAAAGGGGTCCGCGAGGAGGACCTGTCCTGGAAACAGTTTGAGAAATACTTATGGAAGAAGTATTTTTCGGAAAAATATTTCGACGAGAAGGCTAAAGATTTTTATGACCTCAAACTAGGGAAACTCACTATAGAGGAACATGTCAGAAAATTCCTTGACTTATTGATATATGTACCCTACATCAAAGCAGAGAAGGAGAAGGTGCAACGCTTCATCAGTGGGATACCCAAGGAATATCGGAACCGAATTGAATTTGATGAGCCAAAGACCTTAGAAGACAGTATTCGAAAGGAAACATATTGTCATGAACAATATGGACATCGTGTAGAGTCTCGTGGAGACTGGAAACAAAAGACTGGTTCAAGATTTCAGAAAAAGGGGATCAAATCCTCAAGATTTAAGAACTACAAGAAGAACCCCAGAATGAATTTTCCATCCTGGAGTGTACTCTAGCAGAACTTTCCCTCATCGGATGAAAATAAAAATTTTGGACCTATACCAGTAAAGACTAATAACCCAAAGAGAGAATCTTTGAAATGTTGGGGCTGCAGAGAAGAGCATCTCCTGAGAGATTGTCCACACCGACAACAAAATAGTCGGAAATTTTATAACATTCAGGAAGCTACCACAGTCAATGATGTGGCAGGGAGTGTGCCGCACATTTATGCATCCTTGGATAATAACCAAGATGACCACCAAGCTTCAGTGGTGGAAATAGAAGGTATGATTTTCAACCATATGGTGTCTGTTTTGATTGACCCTAGTTAAAATTTGAGTTTTATAGCCCCTAGAGATGTTGATAAGTGTAAACTACAGCCACAAAAACAAACCAAGCCATGGTTGGTATAGTTAGCCACTGGCACCAAAAGAAGGGTATCATAGGTCATACCAACCTACCAATTAATGTTGGGTGAATTCCCCACCCAAGCAACCCTTAACATATTACCCCTGGGATCATACGATCTATTGATTGGAATGGACTGGTTGGCCGACCATAAAGAGAGAATGGACTATTACCATAAAACCTTAGAATGTGTGAGAAAATAATGAAAAAGGATAACCCTTCAAGGGATTCGAAAACCTGTCTCAGTGAGGCAAATATCAGCCCTGCAAATGAGAAAGTATTGCCGAAAAGGATGTCCCCTATATGCAATACAGGTGTTGAAAACAGTCGAAGGTGATAAACCAAGCCCTGATGATCACCCTATCCTGAGAGAATATAGAGATGTGTTTCTCGAAGAGGTATTGGGTCTACCTCCGAGAAGAGACATTGACTTCTCGATAGAACTTGCACTAGGAGCGGTGTCGATGTCTAGGACACCCTACCAGATGAGCACACTTGAGTTAGTGGAACTCAAATTGCAATTGAAAGAAATGATGGATAAGGGTTATATTCAACCCAGCATGTCCCCATGGGGAGCACAAGTCCTTTTTGTGAAACAGGAGGATGGCACCCTTAGACTATGCATAGATTATAGAGAACTCAATAAAGTAACCATAAAGAACAAGTACCCCTTGCCCAGGATCGATGATCTATTCGATCAGTTGGGAGGTGCGTATATTTTCTCAAAGATTGACTTGAGGTCGGGATACCATCAATTCCGAATCAAGGGTGAAGACATCCATAAAACCTCTTTTTGGGCACGGTATGGTCACTATGAGTTTGTGGTAGTGCCATTTGGGTTAACTAATGCCCCTGCCACTTTCATGTGCTTAATGAACAATGTACTTAGTAAATTTTTAGATAAATTTGTACTAGTTTTTATTGATGACATATTAATCTACTCTAAGAATAGAGAAGAACATGAAGAGCATATTAGACTTGTGCTGCAAGTGCTAAGAGAGCATCATCTCTATGCTAAATTCAACAAATGTGACTTCTTTCAGAAGCAAATACATTACTTGGGACATGTCTGTCCGAGGAAGGGGTAGCAGTAGATCCTGACAAGATCAGGTCTATCATGGAATGGCCTACCCCAAAGGATGTTTCAAACATCAGATCCTTTATGGGATTACCAAGATACTATAGGATATTTATAAAAGGATTCTCCAAGATTAGCTGCCCAATCACTGCCCTCCAGAAGAAGGGGACAAAATTCCTGTGGACACAGAAATGTGAAGAAAGATTCCAAACCCTGAAACATCTACTGACTCATGCACCCGTGTTGAAAATCGCTGACCTAGAAGCTGGCTTCCTTGTGTTCACAGATGCCTGTAAGGAAGGGCTCGGATGAGTCCTTATGCAGAAAGGAAGTGTGATCTTCTATGAATCCCAAAAATTGAACTAACATGAAGTCAACTATGTGACTCATGATCTAGAACTAGATTCCATAGTGCATGCCTTGAAAATGTGGAGGCATTACCTCTTGGGAAGAAAATTTGTACTTATGACAGATCACTGTGGATTGAGATATTTGTTTGACCAACCAAAGATCAATGCTAGACAAGCTAGATGGATGGCCCTCCTTAGTGAATTTGATTTTGAAATCAAACACATTAAAGGAAAATAAAATAGGTTGGCAGATGCCCTTAGCAGAAGCATGAAAACAATTCACCTGGCAGCGGTGAGTACCTGCGAGACAGATGTTAAGAACAGAGTTAGAAATGCACAAGAGACATATCCCTTCATTCAGACTGTACCCCTGTACCTACAGCAAGAACCCGCTGGAGTAAAATATGAAGGCTATCAGATGACCGAAGGAGGTATGCTCACTTACAGAGATAGACTGTACATTCCAAATTGTGATGACTTGAAGAGGTTCATTATGGATGAACTACATAAAAGACCATATACTGGTCACCCAGGATACCAAAAAATGATCACTGCTACTTGAAAACAATTTTATTGGCCTGGATTGAAGAAAGACACAGCAAAATATTTGGCCCAATGCATAGAGTGCCAACAAATTAAATTAGAACATCGACACCCAGTAGGACTATTGCAACCATTACCCATCCCAGAATGGAAATGGGAAACCATCTCCATGAATTTTATCACTGGATTGCCAACTTCAACCAAACATAATGATGCCATTATGGTAGTGGTGGATAAACTAAGCAAGTATTATCATTTCATCCCCATCAAATCAACCTTCAAGGCAATATATATCACCGAGGTATTCGTGAAAGAGGTGTTCAGACTGCATGGTATGCCAAAAGAGATAGTGTCTGACAGAGACACAAAATTTACTTCCAATTTTTGGAAATCACTGATGGCTAGTTTAGAGACCAAATTGTTGTTTAGCACCTCCTATTACCCTCAAACCGATGGACAGATAGAAAGAGTGAATCAAATATTAGAGGATATGTTAAGGATGCATGTAATGCATCAACCCAGAAAATGGGAAGACTACCTGCCATTGGTAGAATTTGCCTACAACAATGGCTACCAAGCATCCTTAAAGATGATTCCCTTCGAGGTCCTCTATGGTAGGACATGTAATACTCCAGTCAGCTAGAGTAACCCTATAAACAGGAATTTTTTTTGACCCGATATGTTGAAAGAAATGGAACAACAAGTGACTCAGATAAAACAAAATCTGAAGGTCGCTCAGAACCGACAGAAAAGTTATGCCGACCAAAAGAGAACTCCAAGAGAGTTAAAAGTGGGAGACCATGTATATCTCAAAATTAAGCCCAGAAGGAGTTCCTTGAAAATGGGAGCTTGTGCCAAGCTGGCACCCCAGTATTGTGGAACCTTTGAGGTTCTAGATAGAGTGGGACCTGTAGCCTATCGGCTAACACTTCCCCCCCACAGTAAAAGCACATAATGTTTTCCATGTTTCATTACTGAAGAAATATGTACATGATGCTAATCATATAATTGACTGGTCTGTGATCTAGGTGGAACCGAAGGGAGAATTTCTACCAGAACCCCAATGCATATTGGATAGAAAGGAAACCCCACTCTGGAACTGAACCATTGCACAGTTCAAGGTGCAGTGGAAGCATTTTGGCCCAGATGATCCTACATGGGAAATGGAGGATGCCATGAAACATGCATATCTGATTTTGTTTTCATCCAAACATACATGACATGTTGATAGATACAACATCAATGATGGTGTTCCTTTAAGGGGGAGGGAATTGTAACACCCTGTTTCCCCTAGTTTGTAAAAATAACTGGACTGGCCAAGAACTGTGGCAAACTCAGAAATGTGAATATGTGATGTGAATGGACCTTGTGGAAAAGGTCTATGAATGTGAATAGTATTATGAATTTATATTGTAGGACTACTGAGAGGGGATATGCTGAAAGGGAGACCACGATGGCTACAAAAAAGTGGTGGAAAGAACCTAGAAATGTGGCATTAACTTCCACCAAAAATCAATACTGTATTTGGACTCCACTGGCTCGGAGAACCAAAAGCGGCTCACTGGCCCCAAATTAAATGTCTCACGGGCTGGTAGGTAGATGGATCCTTAGGAATTAATGAGGGATGAGGAAGTGAACCACCCATCCATAGAGCCTTCATGCCTGACCAGCGCGAGGGAAATCGCGCCACACACAACCTCGTAAGAGGATAAGGCTTGGGGGAGAAGCGATTGGGGGACGATGTGAGGGGAGAAAGAGAAATCTAGTGATATGTAGAGTGGATGATAGCAGAGAGGAAGGAGAGTAACCTTTACTCCTGGTCATTGGTAAATAGAGATGTAGTCTCACAACATCGTGATCTTAGCTCGCGGGTGGCTAGTGGTAAATCTGCTGGGAGTCACTGAGCCTACAGTTGGGTGGAAACGAGCACCCCTCTCAGCAGTTGCATAACCCTTGGTGTTACATTTTGATAAGTGTTTTGACTTTGGCATCTTGAAATATATGTATTCTGACAATTATTCTCATAAGCTGTGAAATTGTGAATAATTTCAGTATAAGAATGTTTGTATGATGTTTTGATCCGTACTGGTAGTTGTATGTTTATAATGGGAAGACTATGTATGGCTTATGTTCTCATAAATTTTTATTTATATGCATAATGATCTAATTCAAACTTCACGCCTAGTTCTCGGGAGAGAGATACCCTTATTTGCCTCAGATAGTACCCTGGGTAAACCTCCCCAGAGAGATACCCTTCTTGAAAAAGCCATCAAGAACCTGGAAGGAGGACGTGAAGGCATAAGGCCTTAATAAATCCCTGATAAGTATCGAATCGACAGACGATATCCCGTCGAGATATCTGTGATCACTCACGATCGTCAGATAAGAAGAAGAAGCTGGAAAGATAAGTACCTTAACCTTGATAGGTGTTGATCGACGGACGAGATCCTGTCGGGAAATCTGTGGTCACTCAAGACTGTTAGATTTGTTATGAGAAAGTAGGATGCTAAATGCCTTACCACTTTGTCTTTCTGTGTCTTCATGGGTAGCGAAGAGATCAGGATCGTAGATCCCCAAGGTCCATGAGAACATCTGGATAGTTGATTTTTCCTCGTCTAGGAAGTCATGGGAGAATGCACAAGTTAGGAACCTGTATGAGCCGTCAGATCTAGGATGGAAAACCTGACAGTTGTTGGATCTGTAAGGAGATACCTGAGGGTAAAACCCGCAGTGAATAAGGGAAAAATCCCCAAAATAGATCTGGACCGTCCGATTAAAGGAGGCCATGTATCGTGAGATCTCCCATTTCGGGAAATCAAGATTCGGGAACTCGGGAGTTCTAGTGATGAGAAATTGGGATTTTCCATGGTGGAAACCTCGAAGCAGTCATAGACCGACCGATTTTGGGAGGCTACATGTCGAGATATTACCCATTTTGGGAAATCAAGGATCAGGGATTCAAGAGTTCCGTTGACAAGAGGTCGGGCTCTCGCCTTGATAAATCCTAACGGGAGAGAGAGTGTGGTCATGTGGGAAGATGTCATATTGACCAAGGCATAACCCAAGGGGCTAATCACTGATTTAGGCTTCTTTGGCACTTCGGCATTTCGACACTCGGGATACCGAAGGGCATGTTCCCTCATGCTCTCAAACCCCAAAATCCAGAGTTATAAATATCGAGATGTTAGCATGTGGTTGAGTCCCAATGAATGGATGATATTCTTTTGGAGGATCTCACGGTCTATAATGACTGCCAGATGTGAGGAAGAGATGTCAACTTTAAGTCGGGGTGCGAATGCACCTTAGGGTAAGTGGCGAGCAGATCTGGACGACCAAAGTCCACCTGCCCAGATCTATGGTTGAGGCTTCATTCTGAAGCCCCCTTGTTGTTCTGCCTTTAGCGGTGAGGGGGGGGGTGGTTCCAGAATGGAACGCGCAACTCTGAAATGGTCAATATGTATTCGCCTTGATCAATGACATTCAGGCAAATTCTGGACCCCCCTTGCCATTCTACTTTTAATGGGGGGGGGGTCCGGAATGGTGTGGTGTGTGCAGTGGGACCCGTCTCCTGTCACGTCGCCCACCATGTCATGTTTCCCCTCTTTCCAGTTGTACTCCACTCAACTGCGGGACAAGGTTGTTCTTAATGGCCATTTGCTAACCCTGTAGGGATTCGTCCCTATTGGCCAATCACTAATGCTGCTGGGGTTCGACGGTTGTAGAGTCAAATGATTCGACATCCCTGTAGCACTGAGGCGTGAAATACAAATAGGCACCATGATTATTTGACCTGTGATCATCATCCGCGATCACAAGGGAGCAGAGAGAGAGAAAGAGCTAGCTTACGCTAGGCTTCCGTAGATATTTTGGGGGCTCTGATTCTGTAGAAATAAAAAAAAATTGATTATGGTAGTGGGTGTGTGACACTTCGCATGGATCAAAGGGATGGCCATTCGTGAGATAAGTACATGTCATGTTCTCATCTTTCCTTATCTTACTCCTTCAATTATATTAAGATGGTATAGTAATCCTATACTAGTTTACTTTTGCAGGTTAAGCTTGGATGTTGCGACTTCGTGAAGGGAAAACATGCTTCTTGGAAAAGGTACTTTGGGTTCCGCTACAAAATTCTCTCTTGATGATATTTCCTTCCTCACATCAATGAAATATTTATAATTTATTATTTTGTCATAGATGGTTGATGTAGATTATTTAAATTATATTTAAAAGAAACGTTAACAGATATTAATGGGCATGTATACTTCAACAACCTATCACTTCATATAAAAAAAAATTGCATGATAATCTCCGAGATCTATTGTATCATATAACCATTTTTTTAATATATGTGTAAATATATATGGGACTTTGTGTTCACCTATTTTTATGCTCAAGTATGATCGCAGATTTTTCTTCGCTACTCTGGTTTGAGAGATAAATATAGGAAGAAGTAAAGCCAATCAATTTACTTATTATTGTTCTAATACAATATAATTGATTTGGTTCACTTGTTTCTTTTTTGTAGTAGTTAGTTTTTGTGTGAGAAATCTCCATACATTGACTACATAGTTTCATTACCTACACATTTGCCTATGTAGACCCATTTTGTAGCTTACATACATATATTGTAACTATTACTAATCAAATATCACCAGAAACATTAACAAATATTTTAAACAATAGGCAATTTAACAAATCTATTACGGAAATGAGGCACACCTATATAGATATTTACCTTCATATATAATACCATCCATTATAAGACTTCATAAAAATGAAAGAAATAGTTAAAATACACATCTGAATAATGATGTTGGGAAAACAAATGGAACAACCACCTTCCACCCAACCGTAGATATCGAACAACCACATTTACTTGTCCTAATCACCCCTAGCATGACCATGACTCCATAAAGGAAAACTGGGCATCACTCAATATCCACTATCTCACTAAACAGTTCAAAACATTGTTTGCCTCACACCAGATGTACTCATAATAGAAAAATAATTTATTTTCCCCAACATACTAAGAAACGTCCTTCCTCCGACATATGTTGTGTATATCTCATACCTAGGACTTTACATTCTTTCCCCCCCCCTTGGGAAATTTACATCTTTACAAATCCCTAATTTCTAGGGGCTTCTAGTGACAAAACTTAACTTCTGACACTTGTAAAAATCAGCTATGAGTTAACTCAACCAAGTTCCCCGCTCATGGAATCATAGTCAACTATTTTTAACCTCATTCTTCCATTTGTTATCCAACATTAAATTTATTAAAAATGTTTTTTTCATACATATGTCCCTCAAAAGAGGACAATTGGAAAGTCAAACTTTTGTCCAACAATCATAAAATAATAATTACATACTACAAAAATATAAAATTTGAATTTCCAAAAATGGAAATTTAATTTTAGAATAATAACTTTAAAATACTGTAATTTTAAATAAATCAAGGATATCACATCCTCTCTCTCTTAAGTATAAATCTATCCTCAGTGTTCAAATCGTCTCTTGGAATAGAATTGGATATGATTTCCACATTTCTTCTTCCAATTCCCAAGTAGCCTCCTCAGGGATAAAATTATTCCATTGCACTTTTACCTAGTTGATGGCTCTATTCCAAAGTATAGTTTATTTCCTGTCTAGAATGCATATAGGTTCCACTTGGAACTTGCCTTCTAGTTCCATCTGCACCATGTTCCAATCAATGATGTGAGTAGGATCGTGAATATTTATTTTTAATATTGAAACGTGAAAAACATTATGACCTTTTAAATTTGCGGGGAGTGATAGTTGATACGCCATTGCTCTAATTCGAGTTAAGATCTCAAAATGATCACAAAATCTTGGTGCCAACTTTGAAAAACTTCCTAGTTTTAGGGATCTTCTCCTCTCTTTGACTTTGAGATATACATTCTCTCCAGTTTTGAATTTTGGATGTCTTCGTTTCATATTTGCATAGATTTTTTGCCGATCTTATGCTTCTTTCAAGTTATTATGTAACCTTTTAACCATCCTTTCCATTTCTTGGAGCATTTTTGGTCCAACCATAATCTTGTCAACCGAATTATCCCAACTAATTGAGGTTGTACATTTACTTCCATATAAGACTTCGAAGGGACTCATCTTAGCTTATGCTTGATACCCATTTTTGTGTGCGAGTCCAACTAAATGTAGATACTCTTCCCAGTTAGTTGGTTTTGTCCTTACATACATTTGCAACATGTATTTTCTAATTTGATTCGTTTGCTTTGATTTCTCGTCTGTTTGTGGATGGTAACTTGTCTTAAAACTCAAATTAGTATATAAACCTCCAAATAATTCTTTCCAAAAATTGGATTTAAATTTGACATCTCTATATGAAGTCACCATCTTAGGAACCCCATGCAACCTAAATATTTATTTCTTAAAAATTTCAGTGATATTAATCGCTTTGTAAGTAGATTTCAGAGGTATAAAATGTGCATACTTACTTAGCTTATCAATTACTACCATAATTCAGTGTTTTTTTCTTTGAGTCTTAGGCAAACCTGTGATGAAGTCCATTGAAATAATTTCCCACTTCCATTCAGGTATAGGAAGAGGTTGTAACAAACCTCCCATATGTTGATGCTCATCATTTACCTGTTGACAATATAAACATTTAGACAAGTATTCAACTGTTTCATTTTTCATGTTAGGCCAATAAAACTGTTTTCTTAAGGATGTTATCATTTTTTGGTATCATGGACGACCAAAATATGGTTTTTTGTATATCTCATCAAGAATTATCATCTTCAACGCAGTAGATTTAGGTACATATAACCTGTTTTTGAACCTTAACAACCCACGTTTATCAAAATTAAGTTATGTATTTTGCAGATTTTACTCATTTCTTTGTAATTGTTCTATTGTTTTGATGTAATTTTCATCATTTATGCTTGTAGATTCAATTCTATCCTCAATATCATTTTCAACTTTTTCAATAATTACTTCATATAGCTCATTATTCCTTCGACTTAGTGCATCTGCAACTTATTTTCTTTTCCCCCTATGTGTCGTACTTCAAAATTAAGATCACTTAAGAACACCAACTATTAAGCCCTAATATTGGCTCATTACCCTTTAATTGGGGAATATTACATTAGTAATGTTATTTTATTTATGTCGGCTTTATTCCATTAGTTTTAATTATACCTCCTAGTCTCCTATATATACCAAGGAGACATTTTAATTTGGAATCATCTTGTACTTGAACATTTAAGTGGGGTAAAAGGAGGTTTCCCCCTCGAAGAGGTTTATTATCTGAAATTATCTCTTTTTCAAGGCTTTGAGTACTTTTTTTGAGGTTTTTCTATGCTATATTGATATTTGGTTCTTAACATATGGTATCAGAGCTCAAGGTCTTGGGGTTTCGCTGCTACATCTAAGACAACTAGGAATTTTTTCTATAACTTGTTTTCTACAACGTTTCAGAAGGAACGGCTTGGAGGATATTTATCATATTGATAGAGGTACGTTGGGTTAAAATTTCATCTCCTAAGGCCTTATACTTTTGGAGATGCATCCTGTACAAGATAGGGTTCTGGAATCATTCTGAACTGAGTCATTGCGGAATTTTCGCTATAAAAAAATTTCTGTAATGTTTCAGACCCTAAAATTTAGAGGTTATTCACATAAATTAGTAAGGTATTTGTAGTAAGACTTTCAACTTCTAGTTCATCTTAAATTTGTAGATACACCCTTTGTAAGATAGGGTATCTGACTAGTCCTATTGACTAGTCTCAGGAAGGTGCTCTAGGTAAAACAATCATAACTTCTTCCTAGGGTATCCAAATTGAGAGGGACTAGTTTCATTGGATCGCGGATAGTCTTTAGTATTTCTGGTATGAGTTTCAGAATTTTATATCAATTATTTTGTGTGGGGCAAGCTATACAAGTGAGATCTCCTAGAAAGGCCAAAAATTGACAAGTTGTGGGGACGTTACCGTAAATTATACATGGCACATCCAATTTTGATCAGACCTGTGGAATTTCAAAGAAGAAATATCAGAGAACTACATAAAAGAAATTTCATACCCAGAAGGGCCGAAACTTGGGAGATACAATAGAAGAAAGATTGTCTAGCAGAAGCACCTCAAAATCAAGGTTCGAAAGTGATACTCGGCCAACATGCCACGCAAAAAGGGAACTTATACACCAAATAAGCCTCCATAAAATCCTACTTGGACTCTTGATGAAGGTGAAGAAACGTGTAGGGACATAAATGATTTACAAAATAAGATAGTAACAAAAGATGAACTACAAGAGATGGAAGCTAAGTTGGAGGCAAAGATGGATGGTTTAAAAGAGGAGATCATGGAAGTATTGAAAAATTTTGTAATAGAGAAGACACCTGAAAGTGAAAATGCATCCCATGAAATTCATGATGAGGACACAAGGAAGGTGAATCAAGAATGAAGAAACTCCAACTTTGGGTTGAAGACCAACCACATTCCTAAGATCGATATGAGGAAGTTTGATGGCAAGGACCCAATCACATGGATACTTTAGATGGAGAAATTCTTTGATCTACATAATGTGCCACATACAAAACAGGTACAAATTGCTTCTTTATATTTAGAACCTAATCAATTTGTATGGTATCGATGGATTTTTTCTTGCAAATCACTCGTCACTTGGACAATTTTCATGGAATAAATGATAGCACACTATGAGAATACAAGGAGTAATACCTTCTTTATCCAATTGATAAATCTCAAGCAAAAGGGTTCAGTTACTGAGAACATTGAGAACTTCCAAAGATTGAATATAAAGGTAACCGATATTCTAGATGAGCACTTGATTGATGTATTCCTAGGAACTTTAAAGGATAACATTCAACATGAGTTTTGCCTTTGGGTACCCAAATCATTGGAGAATTGTTGACGGGTGAAAATGAACACTCGCCAACTGGAAGAGTGGATCCAGTCCGGGGTTGTCTAAATAACCCAAGCCATTTGGGATGATCCACCCTGATGGGTTTAGCGGATCCATTGGCCGATCTAAGTCCTAGGAAAACAAAAGAAAAACTACACTAAGGAACTAATCTAAATGAAAACAATAACTAAAACAAACTAAAAAACAAAACTGAAATATATATATACAGTCTACTATCTAATAATATACAATAATAATCCTATGAAATCAAATGTTCAATTATCAACAGAATTAGACATAACTACAAATGTACAATATTTACAGATTACATATTTAAATGAAAACCTGCAAAAGTCATTTGTAAACTGTTCTAAGACAGCAAAACTATTGTTTTTTGATTTTTTATAATTTTATGAGAAAGAAATTAAATAAAAACTATTTAAACCAAGCAACTAAAATAATAACTCTAACTATAAAAATGAATTATATATATAAACTACTTAAATAACATTAATAAATTAACTATTAAATAACAAATAACAATCTGACCTGACGTAACGCTTCAGATTTGTCCTGTATGCAATAGTTGATTAAGTTGTTCGGTGGGGGGAAACCCGCACCAGATTCTCCACAAGCTTCTCGTAAATGGGAAGCAGATGTGCTCTTCAAATATAAATGATAGGACAAACAAGACATAAAAAATTATAGCAATCTTATAATTTACAAATCATCACATTTAGATAAATATGTTTGCAAAGATTTGTACAAAATGATTCATTTAATGAAGAAGATAAATCTTTAGTTCATTAAATTGAAACAAAGTAAATGTTGTACTCTTTTTTTTTTAAAATAAGAGAGATCAGATTTGGATAACTCATAAACCAAATCACATCAACATGCAATGAATCATGATAGCTAAAGTAGCCGATAATTAATTGCAAACTTGATATGAAGAAAACTTGAAATAAAAGTTGGATATATTGAAAGCTAAAGTTATTACAAGACATCATCTTTCATCCCAATCTGAATTATAAATCCATAGTCTGGTTCTCCCAATAGTGATGATGATGGATCCATCACAAAAAATAACAAGTATTTAAAGACCACAGGGTAAAACATCCCTATGGGAATTATCAACCATTGTTTACAAAAAATCAGGGAATAATCTCCCAAGACTCTATTCCTGACTAAAGCTAACAACCTATAACAAAACTATATCACAAAAGTATCTCCTAAACTACCATAGCATATCCAACTGGCCATTGAAATTCATATGCACCTAAAAGTGGACAAGAATAAACAAGTTTAGATGATATTTTATTGATAAAATTAACAAAAATCTAAATTTTAAGACTAGCTACAGAATCTCACGATTCTGTAGCTGGTCTAATTTGAAAACATAACCGTTTTTAATCAATACAAATCTAATAGAAATATATCATACCTATTAAACCAAATCTTTAATTACTAATTCCAAACAAAGCGAATCATTCATACCACAACGAATCAAAACTTGTATGCAAATTGAAACAAATGAAATAGTAATTGAATTAATCAAATGATAACAGGATATGTGAGATTTGTCAAACAAGTTTTATTACCAACTCGCAACAGACAGAATCGATTGACAATTGAGGAACTAACGAAATCACCTCTTGAACCAATTTCGAAACATACTATAATCGATTTAGCCAAGTCTTTCATATGAATTCAATAGAGACAAAATATGTGAATCTGAACTTAACATAATCGTTTTTCAAAATCAAAACTAACAGAGTCATTTAGTGAATCAATAGATTACGTTGTATTTGTCAAACAAATCTTTGAAATTGATGCATTGCATACATGAAAGACCATGCTAATCCAAGCATACAAAATCGTCTCAAAATCAAGCCAAAAGAAATGAATCGAGCCAGTTTAGGGCCAACACAATCGTTATGCAAAATTGTATCAATCAAAACATAGCTACACGATTTAAGGAAACAAATCTTTTATACAGGTCGAATGCAATCATAATCCAAACAAAAATATTTATTGAAAACGAAACAAAATCGTTTCTGGTGAATTAAAGTCCACAGGATTGTTTTGAATCTATTGAACAAAACCAAACGAAACCAAACCCATTTCACTACCCTTGATTCAAATGTACAAAATTGTTTCAAACGCAAACCAAACAGAATCGAAAACAACTCAATCATTTATACTAATCTGAGAACAATAAAATCGCATAACCAAATCCTAGCTATATTTGATTTTAGGAAAACGAATCGAGGCAAACAAAAATAGTTTATGCTGATTTCAAGCGAAATCTTTCATGCTAATTCAAATAGAAAAACAAAATCATTTCTGGTAATTGGAAGTAAACAAAATTGTTTTTAATCTATTCAAGCCAACATAACTAATTGGTTATGCTAGTCGAAACCAAATCATACAAAATCAATTTCGAAACACATACTTGGACAGTAAGAAAATAACTCGGACATGATAATTTTGAATTGACAAAGGCTGTTGCTGCTTCGACATTTCTGAAGACAATTGTACCAGTGGTTTTTTGTTTCTTCTCGTTGGCTTGTAGCCTATCGTTCTCCTTCGACATCACTATCACCCGTTCCTCTAACAATTTTATCTTTGATTGCAACAGGGGAACGTCGGTGTAATAACATTCTAGCCAAGCATTACATTGGGTACATGATGGTTGATCGGGCTTCAGCACCACAGGCGAGGGTTTGTTCAAATTACCATGGGTTTTCTTGTGCATCTTGATTCCCGGAGAGTTAGGTTCATTTTTGAGGCACATAGGTAAGTTAGAGACATAGTCATAGGGTTCCATAGAGAAAAGGCCATGGGAATAGGGGTATTCCTCAGCTAGGAATTGTTCAATTTCGGAGTCCGAGTCCTCGCTTAGCACTATTGGCTTTTGGTGAACATTTTGCTTGGGTTTGTTCCTAGCACATCGTGATATCCATCGTGCATTTTTCTTCCCTTTACTATTGATAGTAGTATCACCTCTACCTTTCTTCCTCATAGGTCTTTTGACGGATTTAGCATTTTCTTTAGCACACGGGTCGGCCATGGTATCGAGTAGGTCCATGTCGGGGCTATCCAAGGGTTTGACAGGGGGTAGAACGATATGAAGTGGCATGAATGTGCCAACCAATGTTTCAGTAACCACAACCTTATCCACTTGGATATAATCGGGAGTGGCAAAGACATTCCTCGATAGGAAGGCTTGCCAACAGTCACCATTAAGACTCAAATGGTGGACGATAATAAGTTTGATCAAGCTGTGATGAAAAAGGCTTCTATTAGCCTTCTAACGCTTGAATCTTTTGGACATCTTGTACAGACTACGCAAGAGATAATGTGGCATATTCAGAGGGTAGCCTATAAAATTCATCAACAAATGAAGATGATACAGAAATACCAAGCCATACTGACCTTTGCAGGTCACAAACTGTTTAACAATCACTAAAATATCGTGCCACTTGGGTTTGAGGGTAGTGATAGGGATACCTTTATCACAGGAAACAATATTCCTTGATGTGAATAGGAGTGTCCATGACACCTCGTCAACTTTGGAATTTTTAAACCACCTTTTCCCTGTAGCTGGTAGTCCTGTAGCTGAGATTAAGAATTCCTCACTTAGCTTGAGTTGTATGTCTCCGACCTTAGCCCTGCATCCATCGAAGGTGAGGGTGAATTGTTGGGCAACCGAAAGGTTGAAACCCTCAAACCTTTGGATAAACACCAACCAACCATTATTTTCCAAATCTTTACGAGAATTTTCGAACAACAAGAGTGTTTGGCTACCATTTGTCTCTATGTGCACCACCGGTGCCATAAAAAGGAGCACACGGTGAGCCGGGTGAATGGGCAAGGGTTTGGATAGGGTATTCACATGATCGAATAGCTCACAGTATTACCCAAAAATAAACAGAGATGAACCAGTCTAGGAGAGAGGCATTAATGCCCGAGTGTGCGAGTGTAAGATCCTCCTCGTTACGACAACCACTCTAATAACATGTGCAATTTTTTTTTTTTTGTTTAAGGTGTGTGCGCACGTGTAGAAGTAACAAACACACTTGACTCGATCGCCACTTGGAAACCAACAAGACGCAACCACGACAAAAGTAAAACTGACCACCCTCCCATCCTACCTTGCAAGGTTAGGACCTCCAAGACACATAATCAACGCTCAAGCCCAGGTTCCCATCGATTTTAACCATTTAAGGTCTTAGGGCTGGCGACTGTTCTGAGGAACATGGAGGTGTCTACATCCCGCCCGACACAAGTAGACCAAGCAATGCAAGACAACCAAGTACAACCAAATCAACAGACAACCATGCCCTCTATGGAAGACATAAGTCCACCCACTATTGAGACTCCATGAAAATAATTACAATCCAATTACTCCATTTTTTTTCTTTAAACGACGAGTTACCGACCCAGTCCTAAATAATGTACTTAAATAAATTTCAAATCCTCGTTTGCTGAATCATATAGATTGAGTTCCCTTAGAATTAAGGATCCTACATTCATACGTTATAATGCATAATGAAATTACCCTAACATCACCATAACACATCCAGGTCATTGCCTTCTATATCAAAAATCATTCAATTAAAATAATAAGGACTTTACCTTTGTTTGTTATTAAAAACAATGGAGCTACCAAAATCTTGACCATAATAACCATGTATTTACTCTTATAATAGATTAAGACCATTAATGAAGAATCATTTAATGAATAACAATTTATTATTAATGAATAACAATTTAATGAATAGAAAAACAATTAATGAATAACCAATTTATAAATAACAAATTAATGAATAACAATTTATTATTAGAGACGCAATTAAAGACCATGTATTTACTCTTATAACCTTGCAATAACTTTTTATCACCTTACTTCATGCATTGTCTAAATATTTACCTTAACAATACCCAGAAACGTTAATCACATAATCATTAGTCCATGATCGACAATGCATTTAAAAATTTGCACAAAAAAAAACTTACTCGCTTTAATATTAATAATCCCCTTAATGTTATTATTCCATAATCGAAAAAGCAATAAAAATAACCTCCGCATACATTAACCTTCCATAACTATAAGGAATTTGAATTAGCGCTACATTCCATGATCTTTCAACATATTCAATTACATTTTCATTTCGTTAACAATTCATCACATTACAATTCATTACCGTATTGACATAAATTACAGCAACAATGCTTCTACCTATTTCCATGCCAATTTATATCAATAATAACTGTAAAATTTTTAGTGACATTTCCAATAAATTGACGTCATCCTTTCATTTAATGTTACCCCAATGCTGGCCTTGACTAGCATTACAATTCAGGCTTCACCCCAATTAACTTGCAATTAAATAAATAATATTACATTCTAATAATCATTCCAAGTACATAACAATTAAAAACAAAACCATTTATAACAATTGAATAATAGTTAAATAAATGTCATTACCATTGAATACATTGCAATTAACTAGCAGTTATATACCTTTATGATCATGAGGGTCATGGAGTTAGCTCAAGAGCATTTATTTATGGTGCCTCCAAACTAAGAAGGGTCGGGCATGCACGCCAGGCAGCCCTTGAGCATTACGGAAAGGAACGAGAAAACAACCAAGAAAGGGAAGGTAGGTTTAGTTTTACTTTGACCTGTCAGAGTTACTTACCCAGGATGGACATTCCAAGGAAGGTGCAGGGATTAATTCTACCAGATATGCATGAGAACTCCACCAGTCTGCAACAGTAAATGCTAGGAACTGTTGCCATAAAAAATGTTACCATGCCGGTGGCTACCCTAAGCCAAGGCGCTACCAGGAATTTATCTTGAGTCTGTGTGCAACACGGTGTGTCTGAGGTAATCACAGTGGGCTCAACATAAACGCGGGCTATAACAGTGTGTACATTTACTGGTGTACACACGGTGGGGACGTTTTTCTAAATCCAAAACTGAGTTGAAAGTAGGTTCGAAGGTTTTAAAACAAAAATAAGAAAAACCTTCCAGCGCAGAACACATTCCTTTCAATCCCGAAGGTAGTCTGAGTATTGGTCATCCTGGACGATAAGGATCCGTTTCCACGAGGGTTATGGCGCAGGTGTACGCCAAGAGATTTTGGCAACTGGGGTCGAGAAAATGAAAACGTAGAGAGAAAAAAATTCAGAGCTCAAGGGCGCGAATCCGAGAGTAACCTCCAGCATGTTAACCCCAGGATTGCAGCACAAAAAAAATAGAACAGAACGAAGAGAAATTGTTTGCAGCGCAAGGGCATTCCCCTCAAATTCGCCAGGAATTTAGAAAAATAAAAGAAGCAATGCGGTTAAGAGAATGACATTTGGGGAGCATCCTCCCTCATTCGCCAGGGAAAAAAAAAACAAAAAACAACCAAACAACAGGAATTATTATCCCTACACTAGGACTACAACCCCACCCAACAATAAACTCCACCATATCGCTAGGAAATATAGCACAATGAAGAGAGCCCAAGTTCAACAGGGGTTTCAAGAATCACAGCTTCGGCCTCCTGTTTGGATCCGCCATCAAAGCACAAATTAAAGTAAGGAAAAATGCAGAGGTTAATGTGATCGTCTGTAGGATCAATCAGGATGAGAAGTTTCTCCCTTGCCCCTCCAAGGAATCATGCTACAGTAAAGGCTGTGTCAACCCATTAATTGAGGTTTAAGGAATAAAAAAAAAGGGTTAAGGAACTCTATGCACAACCAGACTTGATTTAAGTCATTTCGCTGGTTCTGTTGATTGCTACCTAGGCCGAATTTTCAGAAATAATAAAGAGGTAAAGAAGATAAGAAGTTAAAGGCTATTTTTTTTTGTTCAGGGAAAGCAAAACCAGGTCTGCCCTTACAAGACAGCCACATCATTCCCTTTTACCACTAAATGAGGAGGACAGCTAGTCAAACCAACAGCTAGGATAGGAAAAATAAAGTGGTTTCTATCAAAATATACATAAAATACATTTACCGTCTAAATTCAGATCCCATCGTAAGTCAAGATGCAATCTATTCCACTAATTAGAGACATACCTTGGCCTTTTCACCCTCTTCGAAGACATCCCGCGATCCGTGCCACGTCCTGCCCGTCGACTGTAGAGACCTCATCGGTACCTCCCAGCCAATCGCTATGGGTACTCTGCTTCCCCCTTAGCCCCCCGAGCCGCAAAGGGGCCACACAAATCCAGAAGGTATGCCTATCTTCTCAGCTCGCCTCGCAGGGCTGAGCTACCACTCCAACACAGCTGAGAAAATCCCAAACTCCTCACAAGCAATCAATCAAGCCACAATCTGGCAGCGTAACGTTACGATAACCATTCATCCCCTTCTTCCTCATCTTTCCCTTGTTTTATAGAAATTTGAGACCCACCTACTTTCCCTAAATCACTATTAATTTCAGTTTTAATGACAATCCTCTAAACATTCTCTGTCGTCCAAGTGTCACTCATTCCCCACGTTTCTCCAAAATTATTTTCTTTAAAAATTAAAAGACTCATTTCCCTCACCCACCTAGAGTCGCTCCTAAAATTAATCCTAGGTGTTCATAGATCCTCTTACATGCTTTTAATAACTTTCCCTAAAATGAAGTTGCTAAAATTTAGTTTATTTTAGTAAGTCCTTAATTGCTGATTCCTTTTTGCTTTTTACCCTATGTCCCCTACTTTCCTTTATTATGTGTCCTTTATTACAAGTTTCCCTATTTCTATTATTTATTCCTTTCTTTTTTTTCCTTTTTTTTTTTTTAAACTAAAAGATAAATGCATTAATTAATATTTTTATTTTATTTTTTTAAAATCATAACTTTTATACTCGCATACTTTAAATAAATTTACTTATTCTTTATAATTTAAAAACCATGGGTTTCAATTAATTTATCTCCCTCATTACTTTACCCCCCCTAAATTTAGTAAGACTTTAACTAATACTTAGGAGGGTTTTGGTTTACGCCCTTATGTTTATTTTTGTAGGGTCCTTTCTTAAGGCTAATCAAAATTTTATCTTAGAGATGTTTTTAAATTTAGGTTTAGATTTGAACTGGGCGACAATTAATTAGGGGAGTCATTTTGAGAATTTCTTAAGGCGCTAAGGTCGTAGGGTCATCTAGGTTTGTCTCATCATCATCATCAATGCGACGTGCCCTTCAAGACGCACTACGTGCTCCAAGAGTGCCACTCGCCTCGTTTGTTTCTTTTGTGCGACGTTCCCTTCAGGATGCACCACGTGCTCCAAGGGTGCCACTCGCTGACTTGACTGATTGGTAGACATCTATAACCCCTGGAGTCAACACTCCACCAGGTGAACTTGTGGGATACTAAGGGCTCTAAGGAATAAGGCCCCCGCCTTAGTGCGTGCCCCTTAGAATCATCGTGAGTGACTGTCGCAGTCTTCCCTCACAGCATCGTGGATCCTCTCGAACTAGGTAATCGTTAACCTACAGTTCGAGCCACGAAAGGAGTGCTAGTAGGCTGTGGCAGGGCTGTTGTCCACACCTCTCCCTCAACCTCTATGGAAATTGTGTGTGGCCCCTTTACTCCATATGTGAGTCTGGTCGGCAAGCTATCGTCAACCTGCATCATCAACCATCATGTTAGAACATGTCAACAACAGATCATCAAATCAATAAAATATCATGGTAAATAAATCAACTCAAATAGCACACTCCCTGACTAAATCCAGAGTCCAAGGGGTTCCTTCGATGCCTCTGCATCCTTCAGGTCAAAAACCCTGCACACTCAATAAAACTGAGTCAATAGCACCTGTTTATATCAAAGAAGTAAAACATCAAGTCACCTATCATAACGCATCATCATCAAGGATAAATGTTTAATCATCATAAAAATCCAGATCACTTGCGAGAAAGTGTCCTCAAAGAATAAGTTTTCTAAGTGCGCCAGAGTGGGATGTTACATACATCCCCTCTTGGTCTAAACTTCGTCCCAAATTTTCTCAGTATAAATGCCGAAATAAATGTACCACAGTATCATAAGTACCACAATATCATAAGTCTATCCATCAAACAAAAATGGAAACTGTCAGCACATATCATATGCGTCCTCCCAGGTTGCCGAGTGCGGACTATAACTATCCACTGGACCTTGACCTGATCTACCCTTCGACGTCATAACTGTCAAACGTGATGATCTAATATGCGGACCGGCTCAGCCGTGAGCGCTCCCTCATCCGATACCTGCAAGGAACTCATGTCAATCACATGCGTAGGATCACTAATATAATGTCTCAAAACAGATACATGAAAAACATCGTGCATACGCCTCAAAGAATCAGGCAAGGCTAGTCGATAGGCCATGGGCGCCTTTCTCTCCACAATCTCGAAAGGTCCCATGAACCTAGGAGAGAGTTTAGCCCCCTTTCCAAACTTGATCGAACTCTTATGCGGTTTAACCCACAAGAAGACTTGATCTTCGACCTCGTAACTACTGTCGACTCGGTGCGCATCGGCATAACTCTTTTGTTGATCCTGCGCTTCTTTAATCCTTTGTCTTATGGTTTTCATTTTCTCTTCCATTTCTTGGATCAGTTCGGGTCCCACCAGGACCCTATCCTCAAGCTGATCCCAACTCAAGGGCGTCCGACACGGTCGCCCATAAAGGAACTCAAAAGGCGCCATCTTAATGGTGCTCTGGTAACTGTTGTTATAAGCGAACTCTACTAGAGGCAAGAATTCCTCCCAATGTTTTTGTTGGTCCATCATGTACATGCACAACATGTCTTCCAAGGTTTGGTTCGTACATTCTGTCTGTCTGTCCATCTCTGGGTGATATACAGTACTAAAGTTAAGTTGGGTTCCCAAGGCCTCTTGGAGACTTGTCCAAAATCGTCCAGTAAACATCGATCCTCGATCGGATATAATCGTCTTAGGCACACCATGCAGCCTCACAATCTCACTGAGCAAAACTCTCGCTATGTATGGTGCCTGATATGTCATATGCACAGGAATAAAGTGAGCACTCTTCATCAGAGTGTCTACTACTACAAAAATCGAGTCATGTCTCCTTGTCGTTAGTGGCAATCCAACAATAAAATCCATCGAAATGACTTCCCATTTCGATTTCGGAATGGAATGTGGTTTAAGTAATCCTTCTAGGTGTCTATGTTCAGCCTTTACCTGCTGACACTCTAGACATCTAGCCACAAAGTTGACTATGTCGGCCTTCATTCCTTTCCATAAGAACAAGGGCTTAAGGTCCGCCCTCATCTTGGTAACTCCCGGGTGAGCCATGTAAACTGATCTATGAGCCTCACTCAGGATTAACATCCTCAACTCGTCATATGGTGGTACGTAAATCCGACCTCTAAACCTCAATAACCCATCGCTATCAAAAGAAAATCCCTCATATCGTGGTACCATCATTGTATTTTGTCCGATAAAATCCTCGACTTCCTTGTACAAGTCATCCTCACGCTGTAAAGTGAGAATCTTCTCACGTAGATTTGTTTGAAGAGGCAACACCGAAAAGATGCGTGGCCTCCAACTCAAAGCATCCGCCACTCAGTTCACTGTTCCCTTTATGTAATTAATCTCGAAGTCGTACTCGCTAAGCAATTCTGACCAACGTCGTTGTCGCGCGTTCAGGTCGCTTTGCATAAAAATGTGTTGTATTCCACAATGATTAGTCCTTAATTCAAATTTTCATCCAACAAGGTAGTGTCTCCAAACCTTCAAGGCATATACGATGGCTAATAGCTCCAAATCATGCGTCGCGTATTTCTCCTCATGCCTTCTCAGTTTCCTCGAAATGTAAGCAATCACTCATCCATCTTGCATCAAGACTCCACCTAAACCTTCCTTGGATGTGTCATACCAAGAAGTTTGCATCCATGTTAGGGACCTTTAGTATTGGTGCGGTGGTCAACAACTCTTTAAGCCTTCGAAATGCTTCTGCACATTTCCCGGTCCAAACAAACCTCTTGTTTTTCTTCTGCAATTTAGTGATCGGGTTTGCTATCTTCGAAAATCCCTCGACAAATCGTCGATAGTATCCAGTCAAACCCATGAAACTACACACTTCGGTGACATTCGTCGGTGCAGGCCATTCCATAATAGCCTCAACCTTGGCTAGATCCACGGCGATACCTTCGTCGAAGATGACATGCCCTAAGTAGTGAATCCTTGATTGATAAAAAGAGCATTTGGACAATGTCCCAAATAATTTGTGTTCTCATAAACATTGTAGTACCAAGCACAAGTGCTCGCCATGCTCCTCTGTCGTCCGAGAGTAGATCAAAATATCGTCAATGAATACTTGGATGAACTTGTCCAAGTACTCACAGAACACCCCATTCATCAAACTCATAAATACCCCTGGGGTGTTTGTCAATCCAAATTGTAAAACTGTAAACTCGTAATGTCCAAATATCATCTTAAAAGAGGTCTTAGGGACGTCATCCTCCTTGATCCGTAATTGGTGATACCTTGATCGAAAATCAATCTTGGAGAACACCGTCGCACCCTTCATTTGATCGAACATATCATCGATTCTTGGTAAGGGATACTGATTCTTGATCGTAGCCTTTTTCAGTAGATAGTAGTCAACACAAAACCTCCATGATATGTCCTTCTTTCGAATGAAAATAACCGGTGCACCCCATGGTGACACACTAGGACATATCAGTCCCAGGTCTAGCAACTCCTTCAGTTGCATTTTCAACTCTTGCAACTCTGGGGTCGACATCCGATAAGGAGTTATTCCTATCTGTTCGGTCCCCGATTTCAGGTCTATAGTAAACTCCAATTCTCTTTCTGGTGGCATCCCTGGCAACTCCTCTGAAAATATGTTCCCAAACTCCTTCACCACCGAAAGGTGTTCTAGAACTTTTGTTACTCCCTTTTCGTTTAGTGCAAGGATCGCATAAATCTTGCACCCCTTGCGCATACTCTTTCGTAACTGTAAGGAAGAGACGAACCTCGGGGATACTCCTTGGTTCCATCCTACAATCACCCGTCTATGTCCTTCATCATCGACCAAGCTCAACCTCTTCGTCTTACAGTTGAGTATCGCCTCATGCGATTCCAACCAATCCATACCAATCACGACGTCATAAGATCCTAAGATTGTGATGTACAAGTTGACCCTCGTGACAAACTCTCCCAGGTTAAGGGCACAACCCATAATCTTTCCTCCCACCTTCTGTTTGGCTCCAGAAGCCATATCTACGAAGCTAAACGTGTCCTGTTCGACTGCCTTTACCTTAATCCTTTTTAGCGCTGCACCATAAATGAAACTCTCAGTAGCACTCGGGTCTATCAAAATACTAAGGGTCTGGTCAGCGACAGTACCTGTCATCTCAAGCACAGTCGACTGGTGATCTTCCTGGCAGTTATTCACCGCTGCATGTATCTGATGGGCCTTTCCCATATCTCCCACGGTAGCGGGTCTGGCTGATCCAGACGCCCTGGTCCTCTCCATAGGACAGTCACGCTGGTAGTGTGGCTCCCCACACGTCCAACACCCCTTCTTCGACCCAGTAGTTTGTTCTGCTGAACAGGCCTAAACTGCTGCTACTGCGGGCGACGCTATTGCTGGTGTTGTGGTCCTCGATAAGGTCCCCTGTTGAGGCGACATTTGTCGATGTGTAGTGAACGTGGATCCCCTCTGGAAGCCACGATATCCCGACGTATGTCTCACTGGTGTCTGATGTTGTGATGTACCAGATGAACCCTCCACTGTAGGTCTCGCTGGAGTCCTGGTCTGACCCCCGCTGATAAGCTCCTCTTCTTCTATGAGGGCCTTTTGGATAGCGTCGTGCAAGGTTTGAGGCATCAAGATCATAACCTTTGCACACAGGTTGTCATTAAGGCCAAACACGAACCTGTTGACCTTGAGCTTCTTTGTGTTAAGGTGTGGAGCATACCGGAGCAGCTCCATAAAACGTGCCTCGTACTCAGGCACCGTACAACCTCCCTGTCGTAATGTGTTGAACTCATTGAGCTAACACTCAATGAATTCCTCTGAAAGATACCTCTCTCGGAACCGTTCCTTGAACAGTTCCCATGACACATCTTCGATGGCCATGTTCAACTATGATAGGAGCGTCTTCCACCATAGAAGAGTGCTCCCCTTCAGTTGAAATTCCGCCATGCGGACCTTCATGTTGGAGGTATAATCGCAAAGTGAGAAGCACATCGCCATATTCTCCAACCATGCCTCGGCGGCTGCGCCGTCCGGGGCACCAAATAACTCGGGAAATTTTACCTTCTCGAGTTCATGGTGAATGCTACCTGTAACGGCTGAAACATGCGGAGGAACCTCAGTGGGTGTCGGTGTCGTAGCCTCATCTCTGTCCAATCGACTGATCAGTGCCTCAGATATGCGCTAAAAATATCTCATCATCGCAACAACATTGCCAACCGCTATCTTCTCTGGTCCAAGTACTTGCTCGCCTCCCAGGGGGTCAGACCCCTCAGGCGTGGATGCTACTGGAGGCGTCGCGCGTCCTCCCCTAGCACCCCGTCATCTTCCTCCGCGGCGTCCTCTAACCATGATTACCTGCATGCACACAATCAACTCGATCAGCAATAGTATAATCAAATCTAATCATGTCAACGAAAGCCGTAGCAAATCCCAAGTCGCGGGTCGAACCTGGCTCTGATACCATATGTAACATCCTCCTCGTTACGACAACCACTCTAATAACAGGTGAATTTTTTTTTTTGTTTAAGGTGTGTGCGTGTATGTATAAGTAACAAACACACTTGACTCGGTCGCAACTCAGCAACCAACAAGACGCAACCACGACAAAAGTAAAACTGACCACCCGCCCATCCTACCCTACAAGGTTAGGACCTCCAAGACACATAATCAACACTCAAGCCCAGGTTCCCATCGATTTTAACCATTTAAGGTCTCAAGGCTGGCGACTGTTCTAAGGAACATGGAGGTGTCTACATCCAACCCGACACAAGTAGACCAGGTAATGCAAGATAACCAAGTACAACCAAATCAACAGACAACCACGCCTTCTATGGAAGACATAAGCCCACCCACTATTGAGACTCCATGAAAATAATTACAATCCAATTACTCCATTTGTTTTTCTTTAAATGGCGAGTTATCGACCCAGTCCTAAATAATGTACTTAAATAAATTTCAAATCCCCGTTTGTTGAATCATATAGATTGAGTTCCCTTAGAATTAAGGATCCTACATTCATACGTTATCATGCATAATGAAATTACCCTAACATCACCATAACACATCCAAGTCATCACCTTCTATATCACAAATCATTCAATTAAAATAATAAGGACTTTACCTTTGTTTGTTATTAAAAACAATGGAGCTACCAAAATCTTGACCATAATAACCATGTATTTACTCTTATAATAGATTAAGACCATTAATGAA
>ML781733.1:637228-655986 GCA_009831015.1 Picea engelmannii
TGAATATATATATATATAAGTATATTTTACTAAACAAATTATAAACCAATAAAGTTAAGCTTGTGGAAAGGGAAATAAAAATAAAATATATAAACGAATAATATGAAAATGGGGGAAATGAATAAATAATAAAAAGGGGGGGGGTAAATAAAAAAATAAATAAATAAAATGAGCGCACATGCCCTTGATTTTTTTTTAAAAATAAAAATCAAAATGAATTATACAAACGAATTAAACTAAAAAGAAAATGAGGAAAGTCAAAAGGGAAAAAGAGGGGGAAAACCTAAGGAAAAGAGAATTAGGGTTTGAGGGGATAAAGGGAGGGGAGAAAGGTAAAGAAAGGGATTGTTTTGGGGGAGATGGCATTGCTATGCTGAAGAAGGAGACTGACTGATTTTCTAGTAGGAGTTGGGAAGCCTCAGCGCATTTTGAGTGGTAGCTCAGCCCTGGGAGGCGAGCTGAGGAGCTAGTGACTCTCTGGTTGTGTGTGGCCCCTTTGCGGCTCGGGGGGCTGAGGGGGAAGAAGAGTACCCCTAGCATTTGGCTGGGAGGTACCAGTGAGCTCGTTGAGGTGGGCAAGCAGGAGCAGGAGAAGCTTGGAGCAGGAGCGGCTGGAGCGTCGGAACCATTGCTGCAACAAATCAGGCCAAGGTATGTTACTGAAACGAATAGAGTAGAATGATCAGTGATATATTGCTGCGATTATGGTTGTGTCTTTGGGGAATGTTGTTTCCTCGTCCTTCATACCTGGTAGAAAAGGGGGTTTTCAAAAGATCTTGGTTAAGGGTGTTTTCATATGTATAATGGCATTTCTGATTCGGTGGGTTTACTCCTTTTTCTTTTACTGGGAGTTTATTTTACTTTTCTTTCAATGGGTTTCGAATTTCTACCATGGTCGATGTATTGCAGCGGGTTTTCGTTTGTTGCACAGGGGGCGAGTGTGTTGCCGTGGGCATTCGTTTTTTTTTTATATATAATGGGCGTTTTTTTTTATAATGGCCATAGTTCCATATCCCAGTTTCATGTTAAACCATTGGTTAACCATTCTTATCCGCGCGATAGTTCACATCTCATATTAGATTAGGGTTTAGCATTTAGTATCACTGTTCAAATTTCAGAATGTTTAGGCTGTGGATTTAGTGAGTTGTACGAACGGATTTCTCTGATTTCAGAGCGTTAAGGTTCTATATACATATGATAATACCTTTTAATAAATAGAACTTGACTTCCCAACCCTTGTTTGCCTAGATGGTGGTATTGTATACATTAAAAATGCAATGTAATATACAGCAGATTCGTTTTCCAATAAGTGGATGCCCAGATCGTGAAGGAAGATAGCTTGGGACAACCACGACCAAAATATTCATATATTCATTGTATTTATAGCAGCATTGTGATAACTAACTTGTGAACAACGCATGTCGAAGGTGCATATATTTGTTTATTGTTTATATTTCTCCATCTCGCCTGAGTTGTAACTTATGCACCATTCCTGTGATATAAAACCGAACTACTATATTTTACACCCTTAAATTTAGTATTGCAATACAACATAATGACCATACACCGTGTGGGTTCGTTTTTGTTGTGGGTTCCTCCGTTTTACTTGCAGGGCGTTCCTCATTCGTGACCGACGTTTACCTTGTGACTGGGCGTCTCCTTATGCCCTGGAGTATTATTTAGATCCCTAGTAATAACCTTATGGCGTCTCCCTTCTATCGCTTAGACCCTTGTCTTCTCGGAATTGCAAGGATTCATTTTGTTGGACGCTTGCATTGGGTGCATTCCGTTTTACCCGTAGTTGTCATTCGTTCTTGTGATCTTGTGTGCTTTGCCGAGGAGGGAGGGGCCTCTAGCTATCCCAGCGCGCGTTCTCTTGGGCATATGGTTCTGTGAGCAGTTTAATTTTAAGCTAGGTTACTGTTGTTGGCATTGTTTTAATTAGAATCATAGCTGTCGTGTAGTATTGGTTGAATGGGTTAATAGCTGCTGCGTTAATTTTGTTTAAATGGTAACCCTAGCTGTTGTTCAATATGTTTAAATAATTTTAATAGTTGCTGTGTTAATTTGTTTAAATGGTAACCCTAGCTGCTGTTCAATCTTCTTTAAATAATTTTAATAGCTGTTGTGTTAATTTTGTTAAATGGTAACCCTAGATGCCGTCAATATTGTTTAAATAATTTTACTAGTTGCTGTGTTAATTTTGTTTAAATGGTAACCCTAGTTATCGTCAATATTGTTTAAATAATTTTAATAGCTGTTGTGTTAATTTTGTTTAAATGGTAACCCTAGCTGTCGTTCAATATTGTTTAATAATGTTTAATACCTGTTGTGCTAATCTTGTTTAAAATGGTAATCATAGCGGCCGTGTAGTATTGTTTTAAATGGTTTAATAGCTGTTGTGTTAACTTGTTTAAAAGGCAATCATAGTTGTCGTTTAAGGTGGTGTTAGATGGTAATAAAAATTTATAAAATTCAATATGTAGTTAAATATTAAAATGTAGTTGACCGAGGCTTATTAAACAGGGTCAACTACACATGTCAGGCGACTGTATGGTTGTATCGGAAATATAGAATCGTCCTGTTCCTGGAGATTCATCCCTTTCGCAATAAATATTTATCTAGAAAATAATGGGTTGGCTCTTAGTATTTTAGAGATGCGGGTTGCGGGGAGTTTAGAAAACGATTTAGGACACAATTTCGAGATATTGTTCTCTTTGAATTTGTTCAACTCTTCACATATATTAATAACGTTCACTTGTCATTATATTTTTAAGTAGGTAAATTGCATTATTAAACAAAGCTATGTGATAGTAAATGTTTGTTGAATCAATTGATAATGATTGATTTGGACTTGGTATGATGGACTAATGCCTTGGTTTAACATATTATAAATATTTTGGTTTTAACCAAGTAATGGATTGAGTAATAGTAGAGAGAAGGGCCGCTTTTTAAGTGAGATTTAGAGTTGGATAGGATTGCTGTTTTTGGATAAGTTACAAGGTCCAAACCTAGAACAATTATGCCCCTTTCTTTTTACTAGCTCTCGTTGCGTGTAAGGACCCCGGAACTAAGTACCATAACATATTGGGGATTCAGTAAATTGGAATGTATTATTAATTAAAGTTCTTGGTAATGGAGGGAATTTAATTAGGATGGCTAACTAATGCATTTAGAATGTGGTCATGATAAGGCTAGCAATCGAGTTATGGCATTTGTGGTAAGGATAGGGTAGTTCCCACGACAGGGGTTGTTGTTATGGTTTTAGGTGAATTGTTAATATTGATATGGTTTTAAGTACAATTTTAATATTGGTTAATGGTCATGGTAATACTTGTTAAATTTTTGTTAATAATAGTTGTTCTAATTGGCAATGTTAATGATGACAGTAGAATCGCAATTCCAATTTTGGATGAATGTTCGAACAATGTTTAGATCGCAATGTTATTATTGGCTTAGTTGAAATGATTAAGTGATTATTATCATGCCAATGTTAAGTTGGATTATTTTAGTGGCCATTGATTGTAATGCCTAACGTTAATGCTCTTGGTCAAGTTAATGATTAATATTAATTTTTAAGGTTAAGTGTATTATTTGCTAGAGTACTAACCAAAAGCAAGGAAGTTGTTTGTATGCATAGGGTAAGGAATGCCGACACTATTATTGTTCCGTGTTAGTTATTAGGAGAAAGTAAAGTTTATTTTAATAAAGAACTTATATGTTGGATGCCTTAAATTAAGCACAGTGTCGATTGAGTTCTCCTGACCTGCGTCTCCCACAGAGGTCATGGATGTCCTAGATTTTGTAATACTCGGTGGTATGGTATGGCGTAGTCTGTTCGTGTCAGGCAGGATGTAGACACCTCTTGTAGCTTAGTATTTTTGTCTGTGTGTAATCCGGGGAAGGAATCCAGTGCCGTATCAAGGGTCTCGGGCTGTTTAAAGGCACAGTTCCACTCTTGCGACACATTCTGAGCCGTATCAGTAGTCTCGGGCTGTTTAAAGGCACAGTTCCACTACTGCGACTCTACTGTCGGATTCTTTCATTCTGTGATAGTACTGTGCCTAACCCCTGGTGTCTGTCTCTGCCTACAGCCGTTAGTCGCCCGCCTCCTGTTCGGGGGCGTTTGCTTCTTATTGTCGCTATGATATGTCGGGTCGTCTTGATTGTGTTCATCTTACTTGCGTCATGTTGGATTGAGTGTTGACGTAGAGTCAAGGGGGTTGTTTTTTCTACACGCGCGCACACACGGTTAAAACAAAAAAAAAAATTGCACCTGACGTCAGAGTAGTTGTGCTTAAC
The DNA here is from genome assembly GCA_009831015.1 of Picea engelmannii. NCBI lineage: Eukaryota > Viridiplantae > Streptophyta > Pinopsida > Pinales > Pinaceae > Picea > Picea engelmannii. The sequence goes on from ML781733.1 coordinate 641,531, forward strand.
ATAGGAGGGTTGTTACATTAGTTGATTAGTAACCGTATTAAATTCATTTAAATGGTCTGCAAGAAACCCACCTTCTGACATCTTTATATTAAATAATCCCTTCATTAGAAATACCTTATTCGATGTTGAGGGTTTTTCATACAATTTGGCCAACGCGTCCATCAAACCATTCGTTTTCTTTTCTTTCAAAATATTGAAAGCCACCGACGCTGCCAGGCTCAGCCGTATCGTTCCTAGAGCCTTTTTGTCAAGAATCTCCCATTGTTCGTCCTTCATGGCCGTCGACTTCTTTTCTACTCTGCTCAATGGGAGGAATAGATCCTTCTGATATAAATAGTATTCCATCTACATATTCCATAACTGGTAGTTTTGGACATTAAATTCCTCAACCCTAAACTTTTCATCTTCCGACATTGCTCCCACTCAAACTAGGAACCCTCTTTTCCTGCGAGTTATCTTACGCTCGAATACGAGTTTTTAGAAAAACAGGACCGTGGAGCATTAAAATAAAAAAAATGCAGAAACAAAACACAGAAGACACATAATACAAGAGAGACACAGATTTACGTGGTTCACCCAGTGTGGGCTATGTCCACCAGAGAAATTGCCAGGTCCTTCCTTTATTATTATCCAGCAAATGAAGGGATACAACCTACAGCAAAACCCGCTGTAACTTCCTCTTCCTTATCTCACAGTCTCCTCTCTCAGAATACAACATTCACCATCAACCATAGCCGTAATACATTTCCCTCATAAAAGAGGGTTTCCTTCTAGGGAAAAAAACCCTAACATAATCTCTACCGTTAGATCTGCGACCTTATAATGAACAGTCCAGATTTACAATGAAATTACAATATACTTTTATAAGGCAATTTTTACTTCGGGGGCTTCGCCCCCGAACCCCCGCTTGCCCCCAGACCCCCCAGCAGGGGGGATAGGCCCCCCGGACCCCATAGAGGGGGTACCCCCCCTCTGCACTCCCCCACGTGGAAGAGTGTACATACTTCTGGGGTGTAAATACTTCATGGGGTATAAACATGGCTGAAAGCAAGGACCTCTAAATCAGGAAGATAATTAGGCTCCACAACCAACACCGGGATGAGAAGTTTCTCCCTTGCCCCTCCAAGGAATCGTGCTACAGTAAAGGCTATGTAAACCCATTAATTGAGGTTTAAGGAATAAAAAAAAAGGGTTAAGTAACTCTATGCACAACAAGACTTGATTTAAGTCATCTCGTTGGTTCTTTTGATTGCTACCTAGGCCGAATTTTCAGAAATAATAAAGCGGTAAAGCAGATAAGAAGTTAAAGGCTATTTTTTTTGTGCAAGGAAAGAAAAACCAGGTCTGCCCTTACAAGACAACTACATCATTCCCTTTTACCACTAAATGAGGAGGACAGTTAGTCAAACCAACAGCTAGGATAGGAAAAATAAAGTGGTTGCTATCAAAATATACATAAAATACATTTACCGTCTAAATTCAGATCCCATCGTAAGTCAAGATGCAATCTATTCCACTAATTAGAGACATACCTTGGCCTTTCTGCCCACTTCGAAGACGTCCCGCGCTCCGTGCCACGTCCCGCTCGCTGACCGTAGAGACCTCACCGGTACCTCCCAACCAATCGCTAGGGGTACTCTGCTTCCCCCTTAGCCCCCCAAGCCGCAAAGGGGCCACACAAATCCAGAAGGTATGCCTAGCTTCCCAGCTCGCCTCGCAGGGATTAGCTACCACTCCAATATAGATGAGAAAATCCCTAACTCCTCACAAGCAATCAGTCAAGCCATAATCCGGTAGTGTAACGTTACGTTAACCGTTCATCCCCTTCTTCCTCATCTTCCCCTTCTTTTATAGAAATTTGAGACCCACCTACTTTCCCTAAATCACTATTAATTTCAGTTTTAATGAAAATCCTCTAAAAATTCTCTACCATCCAAGTGTCACTCATCCCCCACGTTTCTCCAAAATTATTTTCTTTAAAAATTAAAAGACTCATTTCCCTCACCCACCTAGAGTCGCTCCTAAAATTACTCCTAGGTGTTCATAGATCCTCTTACATGCTTTTAATAACTTTCCCTAAAATGAAGTTGCTAAAATTTAGTTCATTTTAGTAAGTCCTTAATTGTTGATTCCTTTTTGTTTTTTACCCTATGTCCCCTACTTTCCTTTATTATGTGTCCTTTATTACAAGTTTCCCTATTTCTATTATTTATTCCTTTCTTTTTTTTCCTTTTTTTTTTTTTAACCAAAAGATAAATGCATTAATTAATATTTTAATTTTATTTTTTTTAAATAATAACTTTTATACTCCCATACTTTAAATAAATTTACTTGTTCTTTATAATTTAAAAACCATGGGTTTCAATTAATTTATCTCCCTCATTACTTTACCCCCCCCTAAATTTAGTAAGACTTTAACTAATACTTAGGAGGGTTTTGGTTTACGCCCTTATGTTTATTTTTGTAGGGTCCTTTCTTAAGGCTAATCAAAATTTTATCTTAGAGATGTTTTTAAATTTAGGTTTAGATTTGAAATGGGCGACAATTAATTAGGGAATTCGTTTTGAGAATTTCTTAAGACATTAAGGTCGTAGGGTCATCTAGGTTTGTCTCATCATCATCATCAATGCGACGTTCCCTTCAGAACGCACTACGTGCTCCAAGGGTGCCACTCGCCTCGTTTGTTTCTTTTGTGAGACATGCCCTTTAGGATGCACCACGTGCTCCAAGGGTGCCACTCGTCGACTTGACTGATTGGTAGACATCTATAACCCCTGGAGTCAACACTCCGCCAGGTGAACTTGTGGGAGACTAAGGGCTCTAAGGAATAAGGCCCCTGCCTTATTGCGTGCCCCTTAGAATCATCGTGAGCCACTGTCACAGTCTTCCCTCACGACATCGTGGATCCTCTCCAACTAGGTAATCATTAACCTATAGTTCGAGCCACGACTAGAGTGCTAGTAGGTTGTGGCAGGGCTACTGTCCACACCTCTCCCTCAACCTCTCTGGAAATTGTGTGTGGCCCCTTTACTCCATATGTGAGTCTGGTCAACAAGCTATCATCAGCCTACATCATCAACCATCATGTCAGAACATGTCAACAACAGATCATCAAATCATTAAAATATCATGGTAAATAAATCAACTCAAATAGCACACTCCCTGACTCAATCCGGAGTCCAAGGGGTTCCTTCGATGCCTCTGCATCCTCCAGGTCAAAACCCTGCACACTCAATAAAACTAAGTCAATAGAACTTGTTTATATCAAAGAAGTAAAACATCAAGTCACCTATCATAACGCATCATCATCAAGGATAAATGTTTAATCATCATAAAAATCCAGATCACTTGCGAGAAAGTGTCCTCAAAGAATAAGTTTTCTAAGTGCGCCAGAGCGGGATGTTACAGCGAGGTGGCTGGAATGAAATCCACCTACGCAAAACAGTCATTTCCCAATGTACAACCGATGGCATATAAGGTGATTCAAATCACTATTACATATGTTAAAAACAATTCCATCCAAACGAAAACTATGGTAAGTCGACCAAACATTTGCGCAAGAAGTAGTTTTAGCATAGTTTTAAAACCAAAACAATGATTCGAAATCAACACCAAGGGTTAGATCATATCAAATATGTGTTGTATGAAATGATTATACCAAGGTTCTAACCACAACGTCAATGTTTTTCATGAAACCAATGTGGCAAGGAAATCGATGAAAGACTATAGAACATCAAACCACCAATATATTAAGGACTCAATGACAGTCATTATAATATCATAACAATCTTATAAAAACGAAATCATATTAACAATTAAAGAATGCCAAATGAGTAAAGATCTTGGAGTCTTGCCAACTGTGCGACTAAAATTAAATTGGAAATGCAATGAACATATAGATAAGAGTAACAATAATAATCCAGTGATGATTTCAATGCCATTGACGTGACCTAGAATTCAAAGTTTTCGTGCTTGCAGTCATGAAAACAAGAACAAAGGCAGGTGTGTGAATGCGCAAAATAATACTGTTGTTTTTATTCAAAGATTGCGATGAAAATAAAGGATTGCAAAACACTGGTGTAGGCAGATTTATAAGGATAGAATAAAAATGTGAATTGGCTTCCAACAATGGAGACACGCTGGTAGAAGTATCTATCTCTGCTAATAGAATGAATTCAGATTAGGATAACAAGAATAATTCCAACAGAAATAACCAGAAAATTGTCTAAACATCATCAATGATCAAATATTCTAGTAGTGTTTAAAGGATGAAAACTAATAACAATCTTAAGATAAGTGAGACACGATATTAAAGATAAAATATCCAATACTATTGACAGAGCCACTACTACTAGTAGGTGTCCATAGCCTCGACAGAGTTTCCATTTAACCCACTATGATATCTGTATCCTGCCAAGAAGTTCCAGATCAGAATAAAGGACATTTTAAGGTTAAGAGGTTTCATATTTTCAAATTTTCATATACCCGACATTGCTTCACTGCCAGCCGACCTATTCAGTACCTCGATGAATTTCTCTTGGCATCATGCATGCATTTACCCACTGCCAGCAGACCTATTCAGCATCCCGGTGGGCTTACAAGAACCTCCCACAACTCTTTTAATGATTTATTTTGTTTTTTAAAGATATATAGTTGAGCGGGGTGAGGCTGAAAATTATGATATTTTAACATATTTTTTGCAGACCTCAACAGAATTTTTAGAATTGTCCTTCATTAAGATCCGGAGATGGTTTATTTACAAAACCAACTTTCTAAGGAAGGGAGACATTTTCTGAGTCATTCCTTTAAGGAATAGGGACATCGTAAGAAGATAATAGATGATCATGGAAGGATTTACTCATAGATCGAAATCAGTTAACTTCATTCAAACAACAGTCTTTTCCAACACAGATGTAAATTTCAGAAGTATACAATTGATGTTTACACAATTTTTTTAGCAGTCATTTCCGTGAATGAAATTTCTATTTTCTTTGTCTGAATAGTTCAAAAATTCAAGTATGTGTATTTCCAAAAACAAAAAATGATAAGCACAAAGGAAAAAGATCAAAGCCAAAACAGTAAAAGAAAGGCAAACAAAAGAAAATTATGTACATAGTATACAAAGGGTTGTCATCAAGCGAAGTATCTTTTCAGAGCTTGGCCATTCACCAGATAGGTGTCAGTTTGCCCCTCTAGATTCTGCAATCGGAAAGAGTTGGGACCCAATTTCTCAGCAATTAAAAATGGTCCAAGCCATAAATTCTGAAATTTCGTGTGCTCTCCCTTTCCCTCATGCGGTTTGTCCCATTTCAGTACAAGATCACCTACTTTGAAGTTCCTATCAGAGGCAGAGTTAGAATTGAACCAGCTTTTGACCACTAGTTGATGCTGATCTAACTTATGTTTAGATTGGGCTCTTACCTCTTCTAGCTTCATTAAGGCATTAATTCAGTTTTCCAAAGGGGGACAATCTTCCTCTTGTTTTTTCTGCGATAGCTATAGTGAGGGAAGAAGAATGTGTGGTGGAAAAATTGCTTCTCTGCCATAAACGAGAAAAAAGGGAGAGTTACCTACAAAAGTTTTTGGTGGTACCCTATCAGCCCAAATTGCGTTTAACAGTGCATTATGCAAGTTTTTGTGATTTTCAACTACCGTTCTCTTGATAATTTTAATCAGATTCTTATTTGTTGATTCTGCCAATCCATTTCCCTGAGGGTAGTAGCTAGTAGAATACTTCAATTTAATTCCTTTTTCTAGAGCGAACTCACTCATCTCAAGAGACAAAAAATACGAAGCGTTATCGAATACTAAACAGTCACGGATACCAAAATAAGTCATAATATTCAAATTTAAAAAGGCAATTACCTGACTGGTATTCACAGTTCTTAATGCGGCAGCTTCAGACCACCTGGTGAAATAATCTGTGGCAGTTATGATAAACTTATGCTGTTGTGACGAAACAGAATACCATTAATCAAATGAAAGGAGGCAAAATTTAATCTTAACGCTCTTCTTTTAGTGGGATCCAGGTGACAGGGGGCCAATCCATGTTTAAGACAGAGTTTTATATCGTCATACCAGGGACAGACAGAGTTTTGTGCACAACAAATTGCATTTTGATCGTGTTGTCCTAGGTTTGACATATCGTTTTCTTCTTGTTATCCTGCTGCTGAGTCAGCAACTAACTTGCATAACCCTTAGCCTCTCACTATCTGAGCTGGGGTAATTTCTATGTCATACTCCTGCAAGGAGGTAACCCAGTTATCCCTCTTTTCACCTAGTTCTTTCTGCACTAACAGGTTCTTGATGGCTGGATAAGGGACAATAACTTTAGTCCTAGATTTCAAAAGATATGAACATAAGTGTTTGACTTCTTTGAAAACAGTGTAGGCTTGATGATCTACCACTGGGTAATTAAGTTCCATGCCTTTGAAAGTAGAGCTCATAAAGGCAATGGGTACTTCATTGTTTTCATTGTTCTTTTGAGTTAGGACGGAAACGTAAGTATGGTCAGAAGAAAAAGTGTAGAGTGTGAAGTCTTGGGAAAAGTCGGGGATCATGAGAGAAGGAGCGTCTATTATGGCCTTTTTTATAGCATTAAACATTTGATTTTCTAAGGGTCCCCAATGATATTGTGTGTCTTTCTTAATTAAATTTTTTAAAGGTCTGACCATTTCAGAGAAACTGGGGACGAATCTCCTCACGAAGTTTATCTGGCCTAAGAAAGACTGCATAGAATTTTTGGAAGTAGGAGGGGGAAGTTTCGATATGACTTGAGTCCTTCCAGGGTCGATAATCATCCCTTTGCTTGACACAATAAATCCTAAGAGTTTACCTTGTTCTACTGCAAAGATGGATTTTTTAGGATTCAAGGAAATGTCGTATTTACGACATCACTGTAGAACGACTCTTAAATGAGCTAGATGATCGGTTTTGTTTTTAGAAAATATAGTAACATCATCTAAGTAAAATATGACGGACTGATTGATTAATCCTCGGAAAGTGATGTCCATCGTTCTCTGAAAAGTGGCACCGGCATTAATCAATCCAAAGGGCATTTTCTGATAAGCGTAGGTGCCCCATGGGGTGCGGAAGGTAGTTTTAATTTGGTCTGGGGGAGACATCAGGACTTGGTTGTACCCCAAAAAACCATCCAATAAGGATAGTCTTTCAGAACCAGATACATATTGAAGGATTTGTTTCGTGGGTGGGACAAGATAGTTGTCTTTATCAGATGCTCTATTAAGGTTTCGGAAATCGACGCATAGTCGAATTTCTCCACTTTTCTTCCGAACAAGGACGAGGTTAGAAACCCATTGAGTGTGCCTAACTGGGAAAATTATCTTAGCATTAAGGAGTTTATTCAATTCCTTTTTTACGGTCGGTTCAAGCTTAGGGTGCATTTTTCTTAATTTCTGTTGAAAGAGTAAGGTTTGGGGTTTCATAGAAATGACGTGTTGTATGATGTTAGGGTCGAAAGTTTTAAGGTCATCATACGTCCATGCAAAAACATCTTTAAATTCCTTAAACAATTTAATGAATGTGGCTTTTTCTTGTTCAGAACACCCCACGCCTAAATTAATGCACTGCGGATTGTCATTAGTTCCTAAGTTTACTTTTTCATATGATAATGAGGAACTATTGGTTTTACAGTTGACTGATTTTTTGAATTTATCTTGAAGATCGTAAAATTTCTCTAATCTAACTATATATTTAGGGATCGAATTTACCATGTCCGATGAAGATTCATGAGTTCTCAGATCTGGTATTATCGTGAAATCACGCAAATTGTCGTCGTGAGTTCATTCGTCGATCACCGCACCTTGAAAAGTTTCTTCCATATGTAGGAAGCTAATAATCTGATGATCGTCATCGAAGACTCTCCAATTCATGATGTTGTTGGGAACGGATGGCCTGAACAACAGTTCGATGAAGAATTCATCCGGGGACAAGCCTTTTGCAGGAAAGAGTTTGGAAGCTACGTTAGCTAATAGATCGGCTTCAACATTATTCAATTTAGGAATATAATTTATATTGAAAGAAGAAAATTTATTCATTAAATTCCATACCTCGGATTGGTAGCTTTTAAGATGCGGAGATAGACAATGGATAGAATCTCTTACCTGTCTAACCACGATTTTGGAATCGCGAAAGACAACCAAGTTTTGAATGTTCATGTCTAAATATTTTCTGAGGCCCTGCAGTAAAGCCTCATATTCTGCTGTGTTATTAGTACATTCAAATTCTAACCTACATGTAATCAGGGTTTTGTTACCTGCCGAATCAATAATGACATAGCCTGCACCATCTCCTTCTTTGGACTTTGACCCGTCAAAGTACAGAGACAAAATTTGATTTTCATCAGGTGCACGAGACCATTGTGTAGAAGTTGTTGGCTGTACATATGCTACAATCTTGGACTTGTTCTAGGTTGCTGATAGTTGAAGTCTCGGTGATGAAATTGCCGAAAAGGGTATCCATCCCTTGTATTTCAGGCAAATTGACAGAAGGTGTAAATGGTTCGTTGGGATCATTCAAATCTATGGCTGTGAACTTAAGGTAGTGTTCACGATTCACCTTGATTTTGTTGGGCTTGTCGTTCTCTGGAAGCCACAGGTGAGACCAATATATCGCGAAATAGTCGTGTAGCTTCTCTAACCAATCCCTACTTAAAAACAGACCATACACTTATGGAATATCCACAACAATAATATCAATAACTTGATGAAACTTGGGGTTAGACGATAATCTTATAAGCACATTCTTTAATTCACCTACAACTTTTACACTAGTTCGATCAAGTTGGATGATCTTTAAAGTGGATGGTTCAACCTCAACATTAATCTTCTAACATACAGACCATGGCATCACAATGGATGACACTCTTGAGTCTACCATACAATTGTGCACATTTCTATTAAAGATTTCAAAAGTTAACAAAAATGGAGGTACGTTTCTGCGAGTACTAAGAGTGGTAGTTTGTGGCTTTTTACTTGCAGTTTCTAAAGCTAATTTGTCTACATTATTTACATTATTTACAGGAAGGCTTCCTTTATCATGAGGATCAGGATTACCCTTAGTGGAAGTCTTCTGAGGAACTTTGTTCTGAACAACCTTGTTACTGTCTGAATTACCATTTTTGTTATTCTCTGCGATGTTCTGTAACATTTTTTGTAGCAGAAATGGAAATTTCAATAACTCATAAACACAAATGTTAACCCTTAACTTTTTAAGATCTTCAACTAAATCATAATCTAAGTTGGGGTTTACATGACTCTGTTTAGTCTCAGCTTGTCTAGATTGCTTTGGGGGCAAAGTTGTAGTGTTTTCGGAAGAAGGTTTGTTCGTTGTCTTACTCCTAGTATTGTAGGGATGTACTGTCTTGAAGTTATATTGAAAGATGCTATGCGAGAAGCGTCCAAAAATGTTTGGAGAAGAATCTTCTTCTTGAACTGTCTCTTGTTCAACAACCTCCTCAGGAATCTCAGGAGGCATCAAGTTATTCTGGGCTTCTAAATTTGTTTGAAGGGTGTATTGCAGACTTTCAAGATTAAGGCCCTCAGTAGGTGGATTAGGTCGGTTGGTGGGAAAAAGCTTCCTGAACGGGGGTTTGTAGGGCCCTTTGCTCAAAGAATCTTCTTCAGTCATTCTTTCCAAGTCTATAACTTGATTTGACATTTATTGAACAAATTTAGTTAAGTTTTCTAAATCAGAGGTTTCAGGTTGTGTTTTACTTTGAGTAGGTCTATTAAGGATTTCGATTTTCTTTTTGGAAGATGAACTAGTTTCTGTTTCGTTGCTAGCAGTGTCCTATAAACTAAGTATGTATTTTTCAATCTGGTTGGCCTCCTCGAAGGCCTCTAACAACATGGCTTTCTTAGATCGTTTAACCCAAATGGCTATACTTTGATGCAGGGATTTAGTATAGTATGCTATGATAAGATTCTCGGCAGGCATAGAATCTGTAGGGATTCAGTTCTTAAGTGTTAAGAATCTTTGATTAAAGTATTTAATTTTCTCTTTTGGGTTCATTCTTAAGCTAGAAAGCTCCATAACTAGAACTTTTGGGGACTTACTGTCTCTGAACTTTTCCAAAAAACAGGACTCGAACTTTTCCCAAGACACGATGGTATGGGGTTGTTGGGAAAAGTACCAAGTAGATGCATTGCCCTCAAAAGTGTAGGGGAACAACATACAAACTACATCTTCATGCTTGACATTGCGGACTCTAATGGTTAACATAAACTTTTTAATGCGATCTTCAACGATCTGTTTAGAGTTAGGGTCAAACTTGGGAAGCCACTTCTCCATATGTTTGGGCAAGGGATGTTGAGCCCCAGGTACGGCTACGACATCCTGGTCGAGCCAAGTTCTAGCAGCATTTTTCTAGTTGGCCATTGGTGTAGGCGGTGTGGAAGGCTGAGAAGGGGAACTACCTTCATTAGAAGAGTCTTCTCTCAAAGAAGAAGGAGATGATGGAGGTGGTGAGGGAGGTATTCCAAATCCTCATGCAGCAGGAGTGAGGATTGGATCTGTAGGGTTCACAGTGAGGTTAGTGTCGCCGAGTTGTTCTTTGATATCAGATAAAACTAAAGTTTGGTCCAAAGGTCGATTTGGTTGCCTTAAACAGGCTAAAGCACTATGTGTTCTTAAGAGAGATTGGCAGACAATCTCTTGTATGTCACCACCTATAGGATTTGGGTTTGTTGGTTTGACTGTGATCCGTGGATAGTTGTTTGATGTGGTTTCTGTTTGAGGGGGAATGTTGTCGTTTGAATGACTTCTTTTCACTATAGGTGAGCGATTAGGTGTTGGAGGATTCTTACGACCTCCTCATGCCATTAATAAATTTCAATCCCTCCTTCTAGCGCCATTTGTTGTTGGGAAAAAATGAACGCTTGCCAACTGGAAGAGTGGATCCATTCTGGGGTTGTCTAAATAACCCAAGCCATTTGGGATGATCCACCCTAACGGGTTTAGCCGCTCCATTGGCCGATCTAAGTCCTAGGAAAACAAAAGAAAAACTACACTAAGGAACTAATCTAAATGAAAACAATAACTAAAACAAACTAAAAAACAAAACTGAAATATATATATATATATATATATATATATATATATATATATACAGTCTACTATCTAATAATATACAATAATAATCCTATGAAATCAAATGTTCAATTATCAACAGAATTAGACATAACTACAAATGTACAATATTTACAGATTATAGATTTAAATGAAACCCTGCAAAAGTCATTTGTAAACTGTCCTAAGATAGAAAAACTATTGTTTTTTGATTTTTTATAATTTTATGAGAAAGAAATTAAATAAAAACAATTTAAACCAAGCAACTAAAATAATAACTCTAACTATAAATCTAAATTATATATATATCTATCTAAACTACTTAAATAACATTAATAAATTAACTATTAAATAACAAATAGCAATCTGACCTGACGTAACGCTTCAGATTTGTCCTGTATGCAATAGTTGATTAAGTTGTTTGGTGGGAGGAAACCCGCACCAAATTCTCCACAAGCTTCTCGTAAATGGGAAGCAGCTGTGCTCTTCAAATATAAATGACAGGACAAACAAGACATATAAAATTATAGCAATCTTATAATTTACAAATCATCACATTTAGATAAATATGTTTGCAAAGATTTGTACAAAAAGATTTTTACTGATGTTTGGTGTAGATCCTCCGTTGCGCTTTGCCCGCTTAATTGTGTTGCTCCTTCCAAAGTTAACTTGCAATCACGACAAAACACTACGCATGCATGCTACTTTTCTACTTGAGGGTTAGAAATTAAGCATAAATTACACAAATCATAGATAACTCATGCATTGGGACGGGAAAAGTATTTTTTTATTATTTTCAAAATGAATCAACTTACAATCAAATTCGAGACCGACCACCGCTCATTGATCCTAATCCCGGGCTCCTCCTCTTATTTTGTCCTCCAACTGCTTTGCGTTAATTCTCCTTTGGCATGAGGAAAGGCTAAAGGGTTGGGACAATGGATTCGGCAAATGGGTACAGTTTCTTCGCTATAATTTTCCTCCTCCAAATAGTACCCCTACCCCTTCTTTTATATGCTAGAAGGAGCTAGGGTTTTGGATGAACTCTCGGCCATGCATGGCCGGCAGTTTCAGTTAACTGACCAATATCTTTTTTTCCCGTTGGCAACTTTCCTATTTTTGTGTTTTGTTAGGTAAACGTGGGCTGTAGTAGGCCTTCCAGTGTTCACACACGTGCAGTAGTGAGTTAGGGCATGTGTACCTTTATCCAAGATGATTCTTAAAGAGGTTGTTCAGCAGATGTTTTGGCAATGAAGGGATATGAGTTGGCCTGATGCCATGTAATCATGTGTGGTGAAATTTAGGGTTATAACAGATTCACCCTAATGTGTGAGGTCAGAAGAGCATCTAATGGTCGAAATACATTACCAATATTTTACCAATATGTACTGATATGCTGAATGAGTGAGCCCAAGAATCAAGAATCAGGAGGTGCCGTCTACAAAATAACAAATGTCTCACCGAAGCGGGCATACCCATGCTCGGGATAAAATAGAACTATGGCTACCAATCAAATACATTGTAGATCCATGTCAAATAACTATAAAGAGTAGCAACGAACAATACACAGTGGAGCTACATCTCGAAATCAGAAAGATATACATATAGAGTATCCATCTCCCAGAAGCTGATTCGGCCTGATGGCTGTACTTCAGAGCTCGAGCAACAACTTCAAAATCTTCTAAAACTCGGGTAGGAGTGTAATAGGAGTGTACGACTGCACTACCCAGAGGTCTTTGACGGCTCGTTGGTTATGGACTTGATAATATTGATGACCGGACTAAAGGCTTCATTGGTTTCGAATACAGACTTGATTGGACGTTCAGGATGGTCGGGTATGCAGACAAGAGACATATTGTAGAGGGGCCGAATCAGGCTCAGTGACAAACTTCCTTTGGATAATAGCACGACAAGTGATAATACTCAGGCATCATATCTTGTTAATCATAAGTCTACGAAAAAGGAGGCAACGCAAACTCTCCATATGTTTGGAAGAGTAACCAGACGGTGGAGGACACAACTCTATATAGTGAGGAAAATCTTCTTAAGATCGTACTACATCCCATAGTCTGATAATCCAACAGAAAGATGTGCTTTATCCAAGGGAGGCTCATTATGCTTCCAATAAAGAAAATACTTTTCCCATCCTCTTTTTGGGGTATATTTGATTTTTTTGTTCTTTTTGATAGTTTTTGAAAAAGAATAAAGGAATATTACATTACAACGGAGGAACGAGTATGGAAAACATACAAGATCAAGGCACAAGGACAAGACTGATGTTCTGGGAAATGATACTCGGAAAAAATCCTCCAGTGGCCAAAGGTGTTAAGACGCAGAAGAAAAATGTTACAAGGCTGATGGGTAAGGTATGCAAATGCGGTTGATAGAACACACAATGGTAACGTCCTTCGATGTAATTTTAACGAGCCCAGAGAAGGGAAGCTCAGTGGTTTTTCATATTTAGAGAGTCTGAAAAAGCATAAAAGGAGACTCCAGTGGGGTACCTTTTTCGACAATAGTCTAGTTGGTTCGAAAAAGGGGTAAACTAGCACCGATTAGACGTCAATTCAAAACCATTTTAACGAGTGTGACAAGGACAAGATCACTCTGCCATTTTTTCGTTTTTAAGGAGTCTGAAAAAATCTTAACTATGGAATCCATTAGGAATGTTCTTCTGGAACATTTTAACGAGTGCGAAAGAATAAGGTCACTCGGAGATCTTTTCAATTTTAGGGAGTCTGAAAAGAGCTTAACTATGGACTCCGGGGGGGTTTCTTTTTCGTAAATTTAGTCCCTCAGGCCCGAAAAAGGAATAAAATTATACCTGAGTATACTCTTCTAAAGAATGAGAATTCAATAGAGTATTCCTTTGTTTGTACAGTTGACCGTCTGGACCGAAAAAGGGGTAAACTACCGCTGGATAGACGTGACTTCAAATTTCAGTTTAACGAGTGTGAAAGGTTACAAGATCGCTCGGCAATCTTTTCATTTTTAGAGGGTCTGAAAAGGGCTTAAAAGGAGACCCGTTATGTTATGGGAGTCCGGAGGGTAATACAAAGAGTGAAAAAGACCAATGCGAGTGAGGCTCAAACTCATATTCAGGAAAGACTATATGGACTCTCGAGCCTACAATGTTGTTAAAAACGACATGGACACCATAATGCAACCAGGACTTACCTTGGGCATCCATGTTTTGATAAGCTCTACCACCAAGTCGCAACACTTATATAGCAGATATGACGGTTCCATGTCACCACCGGATGGGATAGATCCTATAGCATAAAAAATGCAACGAGATGAAAAAGTTGGGGTGATATCCTAACCTATATGCTCAAGTTGATTTTTGAATTTTTTTTTTTTTTTTTTTT
>ML781733.1:656246-729514 GCA_009831015.1 Picea engelmannii
CTCCTGGATCACTCAAAATGGTTTTTGGTATAAAGAAACTGATAAAGGGGGCCAAAAAAGTGACAAAAAGAGGCCAAAAAGTCTATAAATAGAAGTTGGTATCTCATTATCACCATTGCTGATTTGGAAATTGACTCTGGAGCCAAAAGACCCCCTTTGTTAAAGATCGTGATTCCAGGAGCTATAGTGGATGAAACAGACTTCTGCCTGGACCAAGTAAGTACAAACTCCCTTGTCTAGCTATTCAATACTTCCCTTTTAGCATTTAGTTGATTTTTGGGGTGGGCGTCGACCTCAAAAAGGTTGGCCCTAGCTAAACGCGGGTTGTCCAGGGACAGCCCGTGGCTACCCGCGTGCAGAGCAAAGCGTGTCCGTGGGTACCCACGACTGTCACCTCTACAGGCCGCGTGTACCCCCCCGCGTGATAAAAAAGCAAATGGAAACGTGTATTGACCCGCTTTTACCTTGTTGTGTTGGCAAGATGTATGTTCAGTGGAGGGAAAGGGAGCACGAGGCCGCCAATGAGTTAGTGGCTGCAGATCCGAATGTTGTGGCTGTGCTGACATAGTGCGGGTTGGTAAAATTATTTTTATGTTCGTTCATGCGCACGCAACCAAGGCTACTGAACGCCTTGGTTGATTATTGGCACCCTGATGCAGAGGCATTCATGCTAGAGGGGCAATCCTTGGTGCCTACCACCGAGGATATTTACTTTCTGACTAGCCTCTCGAGCAGAGGGGAACCGGTCAATTTTCAGATGTTTCCTACGGGGCTGAGCAAGGTCTCAGAGCTGATAGATGAATACTGTGAGGATGGGACTGATCATAGAGGTTCCTCGGTACCTATTAGTAGGATTACCAGCCTCACCCTACAGACTATTTTATTACTCATTGGGTGGATTACTGGCTCAACAGTCATGCATCAGGCTTCGCGCGCACAGATGAACTGTGCGATCCAGTGCATGAATGCAAAAAGTTTTGATTGGAGTACCACACTGTTGGAGTGCATGAAAAGGCAATTGACCGATTTTCGATAGTGGACACATAGGAACTTCGGGTTTGGGACCATCCTGTGTTCATTCTTTTTCAAGAGAGTTCTGTGTTTCAGTCCTCGACTGACAGTACGAGGACATCTGGCCACTTTCCCCGCAGTATGCAGATGGGTAGTGTTACTGTTGCGACAGGGTGGTGGAAGGACCGTGGAGGCCTTCAATGATGACTTGTTTGCTTGGTTTTCACGACAGATCTCGGCTATAGAGGACTACCCATATGCAGGGATCGACTTCTCCAGAGAGCCAGAGATACCAGTGCCTCCTGGTGAGGAGCAAGGGGAGATGGGTAAGTCTCCACCTGTATAGTTTTTTTTGTTTGCATATGTAATTTTTATGTATTTTTTTATATATAGATCATGTTTTTGTATACCATAGTTTTTGACGGGTGAACGTTTATTTCATGCAAATGTGGGACCCGTGCGACCTGCTGACTATGCATGGAAAATGCGTCACCCACGGCTAGAAGCAGTAGCTGCCGCCGCTGGAGGAGAAGCAGTAGCAGGGAACCTACCAGCAGGAGAGGCTGAGAGGGTCCTGAGGCGAATTGAGCGAAACTTTACTGCGCTCACTCGCATATTCCCGATGGCAGAGATAGAGGACATGCCACCATCCATGCAAACTCATGTCGTGGGGGCACCTCGGGCATGGGTTCGATTGTTTAGGCATTTATCCCAAGATATACATGATTATAATAGGGCCCATAGGCCCTAAACATACTTTTAGACTTTTTATGTGCCACGATCACTGATATGTATATATTTTTTGAGGGCATAAGCCCGGTGACTCGTTACTGTTCCCACTTCTGAGGCGCTTGCACCCATCTATGTACTCTGAGTATTTTATGATGTTTATATATGGTTTTTTATCTTTTTTTGTGTCGTATGGATTATGTGTGCAAAAATGAATTTACATGTTTATTTCCATGATCTTTTTATATGTGGGCAAGATGTCAATCTAAAATGTGATTAGCTAGAGTATCTGTGATTTGGTTTAATCTCCTAGGAACATGAAAATATGTAATATAATCAAAGTTGCATTCTAAGAGACGTACCCTAAGGAATTGTCGGTGTAAAGTTGGATCATGAACTTCGTATATTCTGTTTAGCTGCGACACAATCAGTTGAGTGTCTAGATAGACTTGAAAATGAGAGATACCCAATGACAATGCGTCACGAAGAAACTCAATAACTGTACTATACTCGGCAACATTATTTGTGGCGTCACCTAAGCATATTCCTCCGGAAGATAACAACTGACCCTATGGTGTAAAGATTACCCAAGATGCGCAGGCAAGCCTCCACGTGTGTCGACTAGCACCGTCCGCATACCCAACGAACACCTCAGACTCACTTGACATCTTCCATATTCACGAAATATACCATCAATGACACGTCCATAACACGTTTTAAAGGAAATGTAAAAAAGTAATAGTACAAAGACTATACATATGTTACAAAAAGTTACCCACAGTGACCTTTTTATGAGTAATATTTCTTGAGGTAGAGCCCATTTCTAGGCTCCGCCAAAGCATTCCCTTCAAAATCGACCAAACGATAAACGCCCTTTTTTAATACCTCTTTAATAGTGAAGGGTTTGAACCACATGGGTTTAAAATTTCCTGCCCCCAGGCGGTCCTTATATTGGTCATAGATCAGGACAAGGTCACCCTCAGAAAAAATCCGAGGACAAACGGACCTATCATATTGACACTTGACATTATGTTTATGAGCCTCGTTGGCCAGGGCTGCATCACGACGCTGCTCATCAAGCTGCTCAAGGTGTACTAACCACTCTTCAAGTGGAGAAGTGTCTGGTAATAACTGTACTACCAATTTCAGAGATGGGATTTGACATTCGATGGGAAAGACTGCCTCCAACCCGTAAATGAGTTGGAAAGGTGAGAAACCGGTTGCAGTCTTAACTAACGTTCGGTAAGCCCATAATGTCGAGTATAACATCAAATGCCAATTTGACTTGGCTGAGTTAATAGTTCGATGTAGAATCGTCTTAAGAGTTTTATTTATAGCTTCCACTTTCCCATTGACTTGGGGATAGTAAGGTGATGAATGTTCTTTCCGTAACCCAAGATTTAACGTTAACTCAGTCATCATTTGATTCTGAAAGTGACTGCCATGGTCAGTGAAAATATCTCTCGGGACGCTGAACCTTGCTATAATCTAGTTGAATAAGAAGAGAGTTCCAGTCTCTCCATCATCTTTAAACGTTGGCATAGCTTCGACCCACTTAGTGAAGTAGTCGACAACTACAATGATATAGCGATGCCCCCTTGCTGACGGGGGGTTGCATGTGGTGTAATCAATCTCCCACTTAGTGAAGGGACCAACTATGATGACAGGAAACATAGGAGCTGGATGTGCCCTCATCTTCCGAGAGAAGATTTGGCACGGATGGCACTTCTTGACTGACTCGATACAATCTTTGATAAGTGTGGGCTAGAAGTAACCTACTCGTAAAATATTTTGGGTTGTTTCCAACCCAGATAAGTGAATGCCACAAGAACTTGTATGACAATCATTGAGAAATATGACTGCCTCCTCATGAGTGAGACATCGACGCAAGATGCAGTCTACACCTCTCTGATACAATGTATCATCGAGTATGAGATAATTCTTAGCCTGATGGCGTATCCGTCGACGCTCGTCACGAGAAGCAGAGGTGGGGCACTTCAAAGTCTGGAGATAGATCAATATATCTACGTACCAGGGGTCTAAAGATTCAATCAAAAACATATCCACTCGGATAGGCGAGTCCTCAGGCACAATGTCACCTGACTCAATCGGAAGCTCTGAAATAAGTTCTGCGAAGACCAATGACTTCTTGGACTTTGTTGAAATGAAGTCTAAGTCAAATTCTTGGAGGATGACCATCCATCTACTAATTTTTCCGCCAATAACTCGTCATGTCAACATGTACTGGAATGGATTTATGACAACAACGACGGTGGTCATGCGAAACAGAACATAGTGACAGAACCATTAAATAGCATGAACTGCTGCCAATGCAAGTTTTTCAAGATGGGAATAATTAAGTTCCGGTCCTATGAGGCCTCGGCTCAGGTAATAGATCATGTATTATGAAAACGAATCATCTTCTTGAACTAACACCATGCCTATGGTTGACTCTGCGGCAGCCAGATATAATAATAAATCTTTGTTATAATTAGGTGGTCGTAGCAGAGGTGCGGTTGTGAGGGCGTGTTTTAATGCATCGAAAGATCATTGAGCGGCCTCGTCCCCAAAAAAAGGAACATCTTTCTTCAGTAAACACATAAAGCCCTTGGTGATTTTGGCATAGTTGGAGATGAAGCGTCGTAAGAAGTTTGCCTTGCCTTGAAGACTTTGAAGTTGTAAGATTGTGCGTGGGGGGGGGAAACTAGATTATTGCCTCCACCTTAAGAGGATTGACCATGCTCCCTATTGTTGATACGATGAAACCTAGCAAACGTCCTGACATGATGTAAAAGCTTCACTTGTTTGGATTCAAGCGAATCCTGAAGTAGCGACAACATTCGAAGATTAGTCGGAGGTGCATAGGATGATCCTTTCACTTGCGAGAGCATGATGCTAAATCATCTAGATAGGCCACGACTATATGTTTGAGGTCGTGAAATGCAAAAGACATGGCCTGCTGGAAAGTGGCTCCATCATTCTTGAGGCCAAAAGGCATATTACGATAGGAGAATGTACCCCACGGACAAATGAATGTCATTTTGTGTTGGTCCTTAGGTTTGATTTGGATTTGATTATAGCCCAAAAAACCATCCATGAATGAAAAGGATTCACAATCGGCACATTCATCAATGATCTGGTCGATGAATGGGGTTGGATAATTATATTTTGGACATGCCTTGTTCAAATCCAGGAAATCGGTACATACACAAATCGTGCCTTGTTTTTTATCGACTGGCATGGGGTTTGACACCCATTGAATCAAATGAATAGGGTAAATGAACCCTTCCTTGAGAAATTTCTGAACCTCAAGATTAATGGGTGTTGCTTTCTTAGGATTAACTAGATGAAGTTTTTGTCGAACAAGCTTGGCATCAGGATAAGTTGTGATTTCATGTTCAACCATTTTCGGATCGATACCTGGCATTTTCTCATAAGACCAGGCAAAAACGTCACGGAACTCTTTGAAAAGATCTGTGTAAATTTGAACCTCTTCGGGGGAGCAATCCGCTCCGATGAAAACATTCTCCACGACGCCAGGGTTTCAAGAGATGCTAATAGGTATGGTTTTAGTGATAGTCGCCATATTCCCCTCAGCATAAATTTCTTGTGTGGCTAAGAGGTTAATAGGACACGACTAATCTCCCGTCATGGTGATAGTGAATTTTCTTGCCTCGATTCGGTGTAAATCTGGGAGGAAGTATGATCTATGATGAAGATCTTCCCAAGGTTTCTCTGGAATAGTCATTGCTTCGATTACTACTTCATCAGAAGGCAAGATTAAGTCTAACGAATCAGTGGTAGCAAGAGAACCCTGAGCCCATATAGGCTCTAGAAGTGGATCCAACTCTTGTGCAGAAGTTGGATCAGGGTTAGCTGAAGCTTACTGGACTAAAGAGTACGCTACTTTAGCGGCCGACAAGGGAATGGACATGTCGGAGTGCCCTGTCTCATCCATCGTGGCTGATGGGGAAGGAAGAATCCACGGATCCTCAAAATAAGTCGTGTGGAATGACGAAACTTGAAAAATATCAGCCTTGTGATGATTAGATATAAACTTGACATCATCATGAGGAGGTGGGTAATCAAAGGTACCCATCAAGGATGGGCACAAACCCACTCCTACATTAACGACACCGGCTTGAGGATTATCAATCATGGGAACCGTGGATGCCCCCAAAGCTGGCTCAGGTCTAGAGAAAGATAATTGATCGATGGTCACTATCCGACCCTCATGTGGAAACAATAAGACTCAGAAAACTATAGCAACCACAACTTGCATAGCATAAGTCCAACTCCGACCTTACAAGAGATTATAGTTGAGGGGGGCATCAACTACCTCTACCTCAACGCACACGGTCTTTCCTCCTAACTGCACAGGGAAAGAAGGAACGATGCCACGTGGTCAAAAAGAATGACCGTCGAACGCAGTGAGGAGGGTAGGTGATGGAGACAAAGCGAGCTGACCAATGGCCTTCCAACATGCTAACGACATAACGCAAGTTGAAGCGCCCTCGTCTACCACTGTGCGGAAGATATTCCATGTAAAATTTTTGGTGGGATGAGCCACTACTATCTGAAATGCGACGTGGTAAGGCAGATGAGGTTTTAAGTCGGTCGTATATAACATGATGGTACCCAGGTTACAAATCTCAGTAGAGCCTAAAGCAGTTAACAAGGCTTTCCTCTGAGCAGGGCAGCTTTGGAGGACCTCCAAAGTGGACATTGCACAAGGGGTTTGTGATAAATCTTCCACCACAGAGTAATTCTAGGCGGCCCTTGCATTTGGGTTGTGAGAATATTTTTTAAATGCACCCTTTGGAATGTATGCCATTGTTTCACCCAACGTCTTCTCGATCTGTAGAGGAAGAGATGGGATCTCAGCTTCTTTACCCTTCTCAGAGGCACTTGGTTTACTATAGTCATGCGCTCTAGTCCTTATTAAAGCATCACCCCTAACCATATATATGTTCGTGGATGAGGAATTTTTTGGGAGAGGGCATGTTTCTTGGCTGCCCCCTTCGGCACTTGTAGTGGCTTGAGTTAAATTTTGCCCATGCTGAAATGGATTAGTCAACATGACTTATTGTTTTTGTGTGACAAACTTTTGGGCCTCTGCATGTCGAGGACAAAGATGGGTCGGGTAATCTTTCATGCACAAGTTTCACGGATACCTCACCTTCCATTTTTCCATGGTTCCCTCGCCAGCAGTATCAATGGGTTTTTTCTCCCCCTTACCCTTCTTTCATTGTTTTTTCTTCCCTTCAGGCTGTTGGGTGGCCTTTGGGTTATTTGTCTACACGGAGTGTACTTTCGACGTTTGGGTAGGAGGAGCAGCCAAAGCAGTAGTCTAGCTGGCCGCTGAGTGTTGTATAGATAACTGTTGCAATTTCTTTTTCAATTGCTCAGCGGGCTTGGTTTGTGTTGAGCCAACAATACCATCGACATGTGGCCCAACTCTCTGTCTAGTTTTGTCCAGTATCGATCGTGGTGCATTCGGTAGGATGTTGTACAATAAACCAGACTGAGAATAGATAAGCTCAAACTATTGAGCCCTCATGATGGCATCTTCTTCGGAGAAAACTTCTGAAGTCGCGACGTCTTTGGATAATTGTGGGACTAAAGGCTTAAGGAACCACTCAAGCAGGAATGTTGGTGGGACTGGTACTTTGATTAGACTCTTTTGACATCTCCACTCTCGAATATGATCAGAGATATGGTCCCCTGTCGTTTGTTCGAAATTGGCAAGCAACTATGTCCCAATGTCGTATCTCACAGGTAACTCGAAATGGTTAAGGAAGGCCATCGCTAGTTCACCAAAAGAAGAATATCTTGAGAGATCAAGCTCAATGTACCATTTCATGGCACTCCTGATAAGAGTGCGTTGAAACAATCGCAACTGGACCGAGTCATCTTTCAATGAGTTAGATGAACACCAAATATGGAAAGTAGTCATGTGATCACCTTAATCTTCGTTAGGATTAGCATCGAACTTTGGAATGTCCGAAGGCAACTTCGTTGGCATAGGAGGCCAATGTGGATCGCGACAAATAGGATCATTTAACAACCTTGTCAAATCTGGCAATTCTAACGTCGCCATGAATGGTAGTTTGGGTTGTTGTTGATAGCCTGGGAAAAAGGGTCCTGGAGTTTGACTGGCACCAGGTTGCCAGGAAAAGTTTGGCTGCTGGCCCAGATTCTAGTAGAAACCATGGCCCTGACCAACATAAGTATTTTTCATCTATGGAGACATCATTGGTTGATTCTCCATAAAGGAAATAGGATGTTGGGAATTCATCGTGTTTGACGGACTTTGGTAAGGATTACCCCATGCCGGTCCTGCTGGGAGAGGCATAGAAGTCTGTCCGGTGTTCCATTGACTGTGGAAAGAATTATCCCAAAACGACATTTCAGAGGAGGGAACGGATCCTTGTCCTGAGTTCCAAGGTCCTGCTATATGTGCCCCCGGCATAGGAATAGTACCCTGCGCCGGAGTAGACTGTCCAAAAATGGGAGTGCCCCCATATGGGAAAGCAGTGGATGCGAAAGTGTTGTTACCAAACATCCCATTCAAAAAAAATGGTGATGAACCTACTGACATATTTTGCGCAGGTGTTCCTTGACTCCCGACTCCAAATGAACTCGTGTGTGCAGGCTGCCTGGCGGACTGCTGATGCAGGCCACCAAGTGAAGGGGACGAAGGAGAGATATGATCTCCAGTGTAAGGAAAAGCGTTAAAAGGGACAAGAATACCCCAAAGTTGACCTTGCAGAGGATCGTTAGAGCTCCCTGCCCCCAGACCCAAAATCTGTAAAGTGGAGTGAGTGAGTGCAGGAATTGTGCCCGAACTAGGCATACCGTATGAGAAAGGAGAGCCTGTCACACTAGGTGTGAAGAGAGTTGTGGCCATCGTGATAGATGGGGTCGGTCCACTGTGCGACGTAGTTGCGACCGAGACCATGGTGGCCCGGACTGACGATGACAAGTTAGGAGATGCTTCTCCTATGGTAGCAACGGTGGAGGGAATGGAAGAATTCCCAGAGGAAGTAACAACGTTTGTTTCCATAGTTGTGTGAGACACTGACAGGCGTTCATAAAATTGAATTGGTACACTAACTAATGGCCAAGTATCAGTGGTTGGGGTTTCAACTGAACCAATATTGGTGGTTGATTCCTCCGAGAGTTTTTCGAGCACAATGGTTCGTAACTCAGTTGCTTCGAAAGACCCTTGTTGGTCTAGCTTCCGCCTCAATGGTGGCGGGGGTGGCTCCAGTATAACCGACGGCAGGCCCAAAAGCCTTCGTGACCAGTGGAGCTCGGGATCCTCCACTGTGTGAGAAGATCCAAGACACGCTAAGTTATTCTACACGTTCAAACAGTAACACTCACTAAAAAGAAGCCCCTAAGATATAAGACAAACAATCACTAACTATTTTGAAGAACAATTACAACAACCAACACTAGAGCAACTTACCAATGGAAGTGTAACTCGAAAATGGAAGCACCCTATGGGTATACTCTGCAAATCGTGGCCCAATGTCTTTCCTAGGTACCGCGGTATACCCCCGCAGTCACCTTTGTATGTCCCTAAAAAGGATTGGCAACTAGTTTGCCAGGACGCGAACAGTCACCAGGCAGGTATAGTCGATAGTCGGGTAGACCATAATGAGCAGGGTATCAATCCCTAAACCTGTCAAAGGTATCGAGAGCAAATGGTCCGGAAGACAAATGAGGACCTCAAACAGATTCGAGACCCACGAAGCCCCGTGGCAAATGAAAACAATCGAATCCCAAGACAAATCCTCGATATGTGTTCTCCACTACGCTTGGTCCGGCTTTGGAGGGGTTATCTCCACTACCTTTCCTCACACAACCTCATGTTTATTCCCTGTGTTAGAGGGGGGTCCTAGATAACTTTCACGAAACTGGACTTCTACACTCCCTATCACAGACTCCAATGTTTGGTTTTGAGTGGCCTTGGAGAGTTTCCTCTCCAACTTAATCCAAGGCCCTAGTCCTGAACTAGTGTATGAACCGTACAAACAAAAAGTCTAATTATAGTTTTTAAATTAGCGTTGCTTTTATGGGCTTTTTTATGTCACAGGGTATGAAGGTGAAACTGATGATGTGTAAAGACTCAAATAAAAAAAGAATGAAAAATGTTGGAAACAAAAGACTTTTACTAAATGCAAAAATCAACAACTTTTCACAAAGAAAGACTTCTTTTTCTTTTTAATTTTGCTAAGATTTCATGCAGCAAACATAAAGTAATTTTCGCTCAACTACGAGCTACTTATTCTCTAAATGCACTGAAAAAAACTTATGAACAAAAATACTTCTCCCTAGCTATTGATGCAGAAACACAATATTCAAACAAAGAAGAAAATGAAAAAGAGATATAATTTTTTTTATTTAAGTGCTAAATGAAGCAACAAAGGGAAAATGCCGACAAGCACAAAACCAAGAAAACAAAATGAAATTCTGGCTTAAAGCGCAGATCACAAAGAATCAGAGAAAAGACACACAATGGAAATCAAGAAAGCACATACTTCTACGCTTGTCTAAAAACCATAAAACAATTTTTTTTTTTTCTTTTATCTTTTCTATCAACTATCAACTAAAAAAAAACAGGCTAAGGGTAAGAGGCCCTAACCTACTTATTGTTCTACCCTAGACTCAACCACCTGAGAGGAACACTTCCCACCACAGGAGGGGATGACTGCCCCACCCTGACTGAAAAGAAGCATGTCAAGCACGCCTCTATCACTGAAACAACATGCGTGCGAAAGCGTGATGAGATACAACAGAGCGCATGTAAACGCGGGCTGACCTTAGACAGGCCGTGTGTATGTATAAACTCTAAGGCAAAAATAAACACAGGAAGCCCAGACCAAGAAGAGGCCTCTGGTATTGATAACCAGGGACTCTTAAAGGATTGGATTCTTCTTCTTAACAGAAAAGAAAAATAATTGCAAAGAATAACAAAACGCAATAAAAAAAACTGAGACAAGACTATGAACCAGCAAGACTTAGACAGGATCTAGAAAGCCCCCTGAGAATGTATAATTCTGATAGGGAAGAGGAGGACCGCCTCTCAAGCTCTATGAAATCCTACACACTACTGAAACCTCTACAGCAAGCGTTCACACGCAGGCTATAGAAGGTTAGGGCACAGGAACACGCATGCAGGCCTTCTGCAGGCCGCGTGTACCTCTGTGTGTCCCGAAAATTGTCGTCAAGCAACAATCAGGGAAAACTGGTATAAAGAACCAGGCTCCCTACTAGCTCAGGCCTTACTGGAAAAGAAAGGCAAAGAAATAGAAAATCTAATCTCTTAAACTACATAAAAACTCAACTAAATCTAGAAACCCTAAAGAGTATCTTCCCCAGTGGAGTTGCCAATTCTGTTGTTGGGAAAAATACCCTACGGAATAACAAACTAGGGTCAGACTTGCATGCAGATTTTGACCGTAAATAAATGAATTTTTAACCTACCACCCAAAACTTAAACCCCTCTTTCACGATACATGCATGGAAAGGAACTACTAACCTTTTTACTAATGTTTGGTGTAGATCCTCCGTTGCGCTTTGCCCGCTTACTTGTGCTGCTCCTTCCAAAGTTAACCTGCAATCAAGACAAAACACTATGCATGCATGCCACTTTTCTACTTGAGGGTTAGAAATTAAGCATAAATTACACAAATCATAGATAACTCATGCATTGGGACGGGAAAAGTATTCTTTTATTATTTTCAAAATGAATCAACTTACAATCAAAGTCGAGACCGACCACCGCTCCTTGATCCTGATCCTGGGCTCCTCCTCTTCTTTTGTTCTCCAACTGCTTTGCTTTAATTCTCCTTTGGCTTGAGGAAAGGCTAAAGGGTTGGGACAATGGATTCGGCAAATGGGCAGAGTTTCTTCGATATAATTTTCCTCCAAATAGTACCCCTACCCCTTCTTTTATAGGCTAGAAGGATCTATGGTTTTGGACGAACTCTTGGCCATGCATGGTCGGGAGTTTCAGTTAAATGACCCATAGCTTTTTGTCCCGTCGGCAACTTTCCTATTTTTTTGTTTTGTTAACTAAACGCCGGCTGTAGTAGGCCTGCCAACGTTCACACGCATGCAGTAGTGGGTTAGGGCATGTGTACCTTGACCCAAGAGAATTCTTAAAGAGGTTGTTCAACAGATATTTTGGCAATAAAGGGATATGAGTTAGCATGATGCCAGGTAAGCATGTGTGGTGCAATTTAGGGTTATAACAATGATTCATTTAACAAAGAAGATAAATCTTTA
This sequence comes from Picea engelmannii, assembly GCA_009831015.1. Classification (NCBI taxonomy): domain Eukaryota; kingdom Viridiplantae; phylum Streptophyta; class Pinopsida; order Pinales; family Pinaceae; genus Picea; species Picea engelmannii. Next base: position 668,286 of record ML781733.1, read on the forward strand.
GTTCATTAAATTGAAACAAAGTAAATGACGTACTCTTTTTTTTTTAAATAAGAGAGATCAGATATGGATAACACATAAACCAAATCACATCAACATGCAATGAATCATGATAGCTAAAGTAGTCGATAATTAATTACAAACTTGATATGAAGAAAACTTGAAATAAAAGTTGGATATATTCAAAGCCTAAGTTGTTACAAGACATCAACTTTCATCCTAGTCTGAATTATAAATCCATAGTCTAGTTCTCCCAACAGTGATGATGATGGGTCCATCACAAAAAATAACAAGTATTTAAAGACCACAGGGTAAAACATCCCCGTGGGAATTATCAACCATTATTTACAAAAAATCAGGGAATAATCTCCCAAGTCTATATTCCTGACTAAAGCTAACAACCTATAACAAAAATATATCACAAAAGTATCTCCTAAACTACCACAGCATATCCAAATGGTCATTGAAATTCGTATGCACCTGAAAGTCAACAAGAATAGACAAGTTTAAACTTTAGATGATATTTTATTGATAAAATTAACAAAAATCTAAATTTTAAGACTAGCTACAAAATCTCACGATTCTGTAGCTGCTCTAATTTGAAAACATAATCGTTTTTAATCAATCCAAATCTAATAGAAATATATCGGACCTATTAAAACAAATATTTAACTACTAATTCCAAACAAAGCGAATCATTCATACCACAATGAATCAAAAATTGTATGCAAATTGAAACAAATGAAATCGTAATTGAATTAATCAAATGATAACATGATCTGTGAGATTTGTCAAACAACTTTTATTACCAACTCACAACAGACAGAATCGATTGACAATCGAGGAACCAACGAAATCACCTCTTGAACCAATTTCGAAACAGACTATAATTGATTTAGCCAAGTCTTTCATACGAATTCAATAGAGGCAAAATATGTCAATCTGAACTTAACAGAATCGTTTTTCAAAATCAAAACTAACAGAGTCGTTTTGCGAATCAATAGATTACGTTGTATTTGTCAAACCAATCTTTGATATTGATGCATTGCATACATGAAATACCATGCTAATCCAAGCATACAGAATCGTCTCAAAATCAAGCCAAAAGAAATGAATTGCCCCAGTTTAGGGTCGACACAATCATTATGCAAAATCGTATCAATCAAAACATAGCTACACGATTTTAGGAAACAAATCTTTTATACAGGTTGAACGCAATCATAATCCAAACGAAAATATTTATTGAAAATGAAACATAATCATTTCTGGTAAATTGAAGTCAATAGGATTGTTTTGAATCTATTGAACAGAACCAAACGAAATCAAACCCAATTGACTACCCTTGATTCGAACGTACAAAATTGTTTCAAACGTAAACCAAACAGAATCGAAAACAACTCAATCCTTTATACTAATCCGAGAACAATAAAATCGCATAACCAAATCCTATCTATATTTGATTTTAGGAAAACGAATCGATGCAAACAAAAATAGTTTATGTTGATTTCAAACGAAATCTTTCATGCTAATTCAAATAGAAATACAAAATCATTTATGGTAATTGGAAGTAAACAAAATTGTTTTTAATCTATTCAAGCCAACAGAACTAATCAGTTATGCTAGTCAAAACCAAATCATAAAAAATAAATATCGAAACACATACCTGAATAGTAAGAAAATAACTCAGTCATGATAATTTTGAATTGACAAAGGCCGTTGCTGCTTCGACATTTCTGAAGACAATTGGACCAGTGGTTTTTTGTTTCTTCTCATTGGCTTGTAGCCTATCGTTCTCTTTCGACAACACTGTCACTCGTTCCTCTAATGATTTGATCTTTTATTGCAACAGGTGAACATCAATGTAATAACATTCTAGCCAAACATTACATTGGGTACATGATGGTTGATCGGGCTTCGGCACCACAGGTGAGGGTTTGTTCAAATTACCAGGGGTTTTCTTGTGCAGCTTGATTCCCGGATAGTTAGGGTCATTTTTGAGGCACGGAGGTAAGTTAGAGACATATTCATAGGGTTCCATAGAGCAGAGGCCATGGGAATAGGGGTATTCCTCGGCTAGGAATCGTTCAATTTTGGAGTCTGAGTCCTCTCTCAACACTATTGGCTTCTGGTCAACGTTTTTCTTGGATTTGTTCCTAGCACATCGTGATATCCATCGTGCATTTTTCTTCCCTTTACTATTGATAGTAGTATCTCCTCTACCTTTCTTCCTCACAGGTATTTTGATGACCTTAGCATTTTCTTTAGCACATGGGTCGACCACGGTATCGGGTAGGTCCATGTCGAGGCTATCCGAGGGTTTGGCAGGGGGTAGAAGGATATGAAGTGGCACGGCTGGCCCAACCAATGTTTCAGTAAACACAACCTTGTCCACTTGGACAGACTCAGGAGTGGCAAATCCATTCCTTGATAGGAAGGCTTGCCAACAGTCACCATTAAGACTCAAATGGTGGACGATAATAGGTTTGATCAAGCAATGATGAAAAAGGCGGCTATCAGCCTTCTCATGCTTGAATCTTTTGGACATCTTGTATAGACTACGCAAGAGATAATGTGGCATATCCATAGGGTAGCCTATAAAATTCATCAACAACCGAAGATGATACAGAAATACCAAGCCATACCGACCTTCGCAGGTAAAAAACTGTTTAACAATCGATAAAAGATCATGCCACCTGGGTTTGAGGGTAGTGATAGGCATACCTTTATCACAGGAAACAATCTTCCTTTATGTGAAAAAGAGTGGCCACGACACCTCGTCAACTTTGGAATTTTTAAACCACCTTTTCCCTGTAGATGGTAGTCCTATAGATGAGCTTAATAATTCCTCACTTAGCTCGAGTTGTATGTCTCCGACCTTATCCCTGCATCCGTCGAAGGTGAGGGCGAATTGTTGGGCAGCTGAAAGGTTGAAACCCTCAAACCTTTGGATAAACACCAGCCAACCGTTATTTTCCAAATCTTTACAGGCATTGTCGAACAACAGGAGTGTTTGGCTACCATTTGGCTCTATGCGCACCACTGGTGCCATACAAAGGAGCACATGGTGAGTCGGGTGAATGGGCAAGGGTTTGGACAAGGTATTCGCAGGATCAATTAGCTCACAGGCTTACCCAAAAATCAACAGAGATGACCCAGGCTAGGAGGGAGGCATTAATGCCCAAGTGTGTGAGGGTGGTGGAATGAAATCCACCCATGCAAAACAGTCATTTCCCAATGTACAACCGATGACGTATAAGGTGATTCGAATAACTATTACATATGTTAAAAACAATGCCATCCAAATGAAAACTATGGTAAGTCGACCAAACATTTGCTCAAGTAGTAGTTTTAGCATAGTTTTAAAACCAAAACAATGATTTGAAATCAACACCAAGGGTTAGATCATATCAAATATGTGTTGTATGAAATGATTATACCAAGGTTGTAACCACAACATCAATGTTTTTCATGAAACCAATGTGCCAAGGAAATCGATGAAAGACTATAGAACATCAAACCACCAATGTATTAAGGACTCAATGACAGTCATTATAATATTATCACAATCTTATAAAAATGAAATCATATTAACAATTAAAGAATGCCAAATGAGTAAATATCTTGGAGTCTTGCCAACTGTGCGACTAAAATTAAATTGGAAATGCAGTGAACATATAGACAAGAGTGACAATAATAATCCATTGACGATTTCAATGCCATTGACATGACTTCGAAATCAAAGTTTTCACGCTTGCAGTCGTGAAAACGAGAACAAATGCAGGTGTGTGAATGCGAAAAATAATAGTGTTGTTTTTATTCAAAGATTGAGATGAAAATCAAGGGTTGCAAAACACTGGTGTAGGCAGCTTTATAAGGATAGAATAAAAATGTGAATTGGCTGCCAACAAGAATGCATTTAAGGTGGCAAGAAATGTTGAAAGTAAAAATATTTCTATGGCTACTAGAAGGACCAATCCTAACATCTATAGAGAGAACAATGCTCCTTCTTCTAAAACACCTCAACCTACAAGGTTGATACCTCAACAATTGGAGGAAATAAAAGAAAAAGGTTTATGCTTTAATTGTGACAGCAAGTACAGTAAGGGACATAAGTGTGGTGAGAAGAAATTATTCTACATAGATTGTGAAGAGGAATAAGAAGAAGAACAAGAACCATCTCAAGATGAAAACATAGAAGTAATTTCTTATGAAGAGTTGAATCCCACGATATCATGTAATGCATTGGCCGGAATTAACACTCCTCAAACCCTAAAGATCGAAGGATACATCAAAAATAAAAAGGTAATAGTCCTAATTGATTCTAGAAATACTCATAATTTCATTGACTATAAATTAGCCAAAGCTCTCAATTGCTTTGTATATCCAACGCCAGAGTTTCAAGTAATGATTGCAGATGGAGGAACTATCAATTGCTTAGGAAAATGAAATAAGATCAATCTTACTATGGGGGAATATGTAATGAATAGTCCAATGATTTCTATAACCATAGGTGGTGCAAATGTTGTACTAGGAATCCAATGATTACAATCATTAGGAACAATGGATTTTAATTTTCAAGAACTTTTCATGAAATTTTCATTGGAAGGAAAATAAATTGAGTTAAGAGGTATCACAGAAAAACTCGATAAGGTGATAATCTCTAATGGCATGACAAAATTATTAAAAAAGGGGCATCAAGGCGTTATTGCACAACTATGATCACTAGATGTTCAAACATCTAAGACATTTATTCCTCAAGATCTCCAAAGGATCATTGATAAGAATTCCAAAGTATTTGAAGATATTCCCAAAGGTCTTCCACCCACTCAAAATCATGATCATGAAATTCACCTAATTCCTAGGAGTGTTCCTCCTAACATCAAGCCATACAGATACCCCTATGCCGAGAAGAGTGAAATTGAGCACATGGTTGAAGAAATGTTAGAGGCTAGCATTATTATACCTAGACAAAGTTCTTACTCTACACAAGTGGTAATGGTATTCAAGAAAGATATCTCATGGCGTATGTCTGTAGATTATAGGGAGCTCAATAAGATCACTATTAAAGATAAGTTTCCCATTCTCGTCATTGATGAATTGTTAGATTAACTACATGGAGCAATCTATTTCACAAAATTGGATCTCCATTCAAGGTATCATCAGATCAGAATGAAGGAAGAAGATATCCCAAAAACAACATTCTGAGCTCATGAAGGCCATTATGAATTTTTGGTCATGCCTTTTGGCCTTACAAATTCACCTTCCACATTCCAAGGGTTGATGAATTCCATTTTCAAGCCCTTCCTTTAAAAATTTGTGTTAGTATTTTTTGATGATATACTAATCTATAACAAGTCTTTGGAGGATCATGTGCGACATGTTGACAAGGTGCTACAACTACTAAAGGATCAACAACTATATGCCAAACCATCCAATTGTTTATTTGGAGTAAAGGAGGTAGATTATTTGGGTCATATTGTATCTCATGAAGGTATCAATGTAGATCCTAACAAGATTAAGGCCATGATGGACTGGCCGATTCCCAAAACATTAAAGAATCTTAGAGGATTTTTGGGTTTTACAGGTTACTACCACAAGTTTGTTCGGAACTATGGAAGAATAACAACACCTTTAACGACACTAACTAAGAAGGATGCATTTTCATGGACTCTGGAGGCAACTAAATCTTTTTAACAACTTAAAGAAGTGATGTGCAAAGCTCCTGTCTTGACCACTCCATACTTCACAAAAACCTTTATTGTGGAATGTGATTCCCTGGGAAATGGAATTGGTGTTGTCCTAATGCAAGAAATAAGGCCCCTCGCTTTTAAAAGTTGACCACTCAAGGGAAAAGGACTTACACAAACCCATTTATGAGAAGGAAATGATGTCAATACTACATGCATTGAAGAAATGTCATCCTTACCTAATAGGTAGGCACTTCAAGATCAAAACAGATCACGATAGTCTTAAATACATCTTAGAACAAAGACTATCTTCAGAAGAACAACAAAAATGGGTAGCCAAAATATTGGGTTATGATGTTGAAATCGTCTATAAAAAGGGGAAGCAAAATGTTGTGCCAGATGCACTCTCAATAAAGGATGAAGATGTTGAGCCTTTTCTCTGTGTTATCTCGATCAACCAAGCCGATTGGATAATAGAAGCAAGGGATGAATGGAAGAATGACGAAAAAGTGTGGACTCTCATTCAAAGGTTGTAGTAGGATTCCATTGCATCAGATACATTTACATGGAAAAATGATTCACTATGGTACAAATATCACTTATATTTATGTAAGAACTCCCAACTCAAACAAAAGGTACTATTGGAATTGCACACCTCTCTAGTAGGAGGGCACTTGGGATTTTTGAAAACCTACCATAGAGTCAAGAAGGATTTTTTTTGGGATGGCCTTAAAATTGATGTTCAAAGGTTTGTGGCAGAATGTTTGGTTTTCCAACCAAATAAGGTGGAAAAAATTAAGACCCTAGGTCTTTTACAACCATTATCCATCCCAAGTCAGCGCTCGGAGGAGGTTTCCATGGATTTCATCATAGGGTTACCGAATTCTGAAGGAAAGAGTGTCATCGTGGTGATTGTTGATAGACTGACCAAGTACACACACTTTTGTGCACTCTCTCATCCCTTCAAAGCTAGTACAATTGCCACTGCATTCATGTAGACAGTTCAAAAGCTACATGGCATCCCAAAGATTATTGTAAGTGACAGAGATCCCATCTTCACTGGACATTTTTGGACAAAATTATTTTCTTGTTTGGGTACTCAATTGGCCCATAGCTCATCCTATCATCCTCAATCTGATGGACAAACTGAGATAGTGAACAAATGTATAGAAGTCTACCTTCATTCCTTTATCTTTGATAAACAAACACAATGGTTCAAATGGTTACCCTTGGAAGAATGGTGGTATAACAGTTCCTTTCATACTGCAACAAAAATGACACCATTTATGGCACTTTATGGATACCACCCTCCTTCCATCACTTCTTCTCTAAAATAAAAATCTAAGGTTCAAGCAGTGGAACATCACATCGAGAATCAACAACAAGTTCTCCAAATCTTAAAGGACAACCTGACCATGGAACAAAATTGCATGAAACAACAAGTAGATCAACATCGTACTGAAAGATGTTTTGATGTAGGGGATTGGGTGTTTTTAAGACTACAACCATACAAACAGATTTCCCTCAAGCAAGCCAAGAAGGATAATAAATTATCACCAAAGTACTATGTCCCTTATAAGGTGTTTCAAAAGATTGGTACTATGGCATACAAATTGGAGTTCCCTGGATCTTAACGAGTACACCTAGTTTTCCATGTTTCATCCTTAAAGAAGGTTATAGGCAACAAGATTCTATTTCAAACTATATTTGCAGATCTTAACGAGGAAGGAAAAATCATATTGTAGCCTGAAGCCATCACTGACACAAGAGTTCTCCAGCTGAGGAATAGATCCATTTCAGAGTATCTCATTAAATGGAGGAAACTATTGGATAAAGATTCCACTTGGGAAGATGAGTCTTTTATAAATAAGAATCTAGATTTACTCAAGCATTGTGGACAACGCTTGTCTCAAGGGGAGGGGCATGTTAAGCCCTAATATTGGCTCATTACCCCTTAATTGGGGCATATTACATTAGTAATGTTATTTTATTTATGTCGTCTTTATTCCTTTAGTTGTAATTATACCTCAAGTATCCTATATATACCAAGGAGACATTTTCATTTGAAATCATCTTGTAGTTGAACATTTAAGTGGGGTAAAAGGAGGTTGCCCCCTCGAAGAGGCTAATTATCTGAAATTATCTCTTTTTCAAGGCGTTGAGTACTTTTCTGAGTTTTTTCTATGCTATATTGATATTTGGTTCTTAACACCAACCATATCGTCTATGTTGCATTAAGATCTTGTTGGCTGAACAACTGTCTTACACAACTGTTATCTGTCAGTAATATAATTTTTTTTTCCATTAAATAATTCCACCACATTTTCAATGCATGAATTACAGGTGTTAACTCTAGATCGTGAGTTACACAGTTTTGTTCATGTTCCTTTAATTTTCATGATTCGTAACAAATGACATCTTCATCCTATGTTAGAACTCCTCCTAATCCTTATTTACTTGCATCCACAAAAACTATAAAGTCATTATCTAGGTCTTCCACTTTAAGGATTGGTGTTGCAGTTAACAATTCTTTTAATCTATCAAAACTTTCTTGGCATTTTTGAGACCAATTAAATTTTATTCCCTTTTTCTGCAGTGATGTAATCAGATAGGTGATTTTGGAAAACCCTTCGATAAACCTTCATTAATAGCTGATAATAACCATGAATGAATTTATGTCTGATACATCCTGAGGAATAGGCCACTCCATAATGGCTCTATTATTTTCAGGGTCTACTGCAATGTCGTCTTCCGATATTACATGCCCTAAATATTGTATCTTGCTTTGATAGAAATCACATTTATCAAACTTAACATAAAAATTATGTTCTCTTAGAGTCTGTAATACTGTTTTCAAATGAAGTTCATGTTCTTCTTTATTTTTTGAATATATTAGTATATCATCGATAAAAATCAACACGAATTTATCCAAATACTGGTTGAATATACTATTCATCAATAACATAAAAGTTGTTGGTGCATTAGTTAGTCCAAATGAAATCACTACAAATTCATAGTGTCTGTAACATGTTATGCATGTTGTTTAGTTTGCATATTCATCCTTATCCTCACTTGGTGATAACCAGATCTCAAGTCTAGCTTAGAGAATATTTTTTCTCCTCCAACCTAGTCAAAGAGATTGTTGATTCTAAGTAAAGGGTATTTATTTTTAGTCGTCATTTTATTCAGCTGACAATAATCAATACATAATATTAGCATTCCATATTTCTTTTTAACAAATAAAATTGGTGCTCACCAAGGTGAAACACTGGGTCTGATGTATTCTTTATCTAATAGTTCATGTAACTAAATTTATAGTTCTTTTAATTTAGGAACACTCATTCTATAATGGGCCTTTGATACCAGGGAAGATCCATGTAGTAGATCGATAGAGAAATCTATCTCTCTCCTTGGAGGTAATTCCAGTATTTCTTCTATGAATACATATTTAAACCCCTAAAGGACTGCAAAGTCTTCCAAAATTGGTTTGCTTTATTTTTCTAAAAGATTAGTTACTTGAATAGAATATACTTTGCAAACCTTGCTAATACATTTCTTGAATTGTATTGTTAATATTTGTCTAACATAAAATGTTTTTTGATTCCCTGTATTTTTATTGTTGTATTATTTCCATCCTTGTATACGAAAGAATTTTCATAACTATTCAGTATCACTTTATTTCTTTCTAACTAGTCCATGAAAATAATTATGTCATACAACCCTAAAGGTAGTACGTTCAGATTTAACTTTGTATTCTGACCACTTATACTGAGTTCACAATCAGAAACAAATTTTGTTACCTTTCTTTTTGTTCCTGCTACTATTTGTACTAACCAAGATTTAGCATTTTTTACCTTCTTTAACTTGTTTGATTCTACTAAGGTTGGAGAAATATAGCATATACTAGCTCCTAGTATAGAGACATTGTTGTTATAAATTTTACCTTGAATTTCCACAATGGTGGATTGATGATCTGCTTACATGCCATCCAAAGTTGCAGTGATATTATGCATTCTTCTACCAATATGTCCAACTATTGAATCCTCTTGAATATTATGGAATGAAGTCCTTGCTGATGGCTTTAAGCGTGGACAATTTCTCTATAGGTGGGGTTCTCCACACTCCCAACATTTCAATGGCTCTCTAGGACTGTACCCTACCTTCTTGAATCCCAAATTGATTGGTTTATTTCCCCCTTGAGTATGTTGTGTGTTAGAGAGATAGTCCCTCCTTTGGAATCCTTTAGTCATGTTACAGAAAAGGGTTGGTTGGAAACCTTTCTTGCACTGATTCAATTTATCCTACTTCTTATCTTTCCAAGCCTTATGAGTTTCTGATATTTGTTTATATTGTTCATAACTCATTTGGGCCTTCCTAAATACCTCATTTAAAGACTTAGGATTATCTAATTAAATTATTCCTTTATAAGACCGTGGTAGACAACTCAAGAACCTTTGAATTTTTACCATATCTTCTTTGATATAGGGCATAGACCGTAACAGATCTAGAAACTTATTAATCAGATCATCCATAGCCATTTGTCCTAGTCACAATTCGTAAAATTCATTAGTATTTCTTTTGTAGTAACTTTATGATAAGTATTGTTTCTTGAAATGGTTTTTGAATTCTGACCATTCCATCCATTTTTATTTCATTCCTTTTGCTAGTTTCAAATCTTTCCACGAGATACTAGATTCTCCTTTTAAGTTATAAATGGCCATTGTAACCTTCATATTACTAGAGTAATTATAAATCTGAAAGTATTTCTTTCTGTCGAGTATCCATGCTTCAACTTCCTCACCATTATTTTATTTTCCATCAAAGGTGGAGGTTTTTATATTTTTGAATTAAACTTCCAGCTGATCCAATTGTTTTCTCTTCTTTCCTATAGATGCCTTGTTTTCTGTCATGTGTGTGTCCTCAGAAGAGTTGTCTTCTCGTTCTGTTTTGTGACTAGAATTGTTTGAGGAATTTTTACTAACCTCCTTTTCCATCTCATTATTTCTTGGGATCTTCTTTGTTTTTATGTTGCGTAACAACATTTCATTTATTTCCAGCTACTCATCTTGAGATTTCTTCAACTTTTCATTATCATATTTAAACACTTGCAATTCCACAATAATATTCCTCATCGTTTCCACTACTTGGTTTGTTGAACTTCCCTCACTGTGGTTTTCTCGACCACTAGTGGGATCTTTATTGTGGTTTCTATCAGTTTTGTCGCCTTCTCCATTCTACGCTCACATGTTTACAAAATACAATTTTTTCTATTCGTAACAGAAAATATTATTTGTTAGATTTTTCCTTTACAAAAATATATTTATGTTGTTTCCCTTAGGCCTAAGTGTTGTAACTAACAACTCCAATACCATATGTAATTTACCCCAAAATAATCTACAAAAAAAAAAATTATAGAAGGGAAACAACTATGAGTCTTGTTTTCAATTGCATTATAAGTCTTTCCAATGTTTCCAATCATTCATTGCTTGACTGTTTTCAATCATTCACTACTTGACTATTTTCAATCATTCATTACTTGAAAAAACTCTTTGTTTCAAGTTAAAAAAATTATTTAAACTAAAACCAATGATAGAAATTTATTACTCGCACTATAATGGAACCCTTTATTAACATTCTTACCATATTCATGTGGTACCATGACGATTTTCTCCATATTAGTTTTATTCCTAAAACTATAATAAAACCCTAATCATAACATATAACATTTAAGCTATTCCATAGTGCATGTCCCTTATCATTTTATGTTATGGTGTATAAGGATTGATCCATATTGAAATTTATTGCTAAGCTAGGAGAAAAATAACCTAGCCATCACGATGGATAGTGTCATACTAATCATATTTGTATAGAAAGTGTTCCTCCCATGAAATTTATACAATTCTTAACCTGGCCATTGTCAATACTAGGTATAATAAGGTTCCTTTCAGGTCGAAAGTCATGGGACCACTCGATAAAGATAGTTACACTTAGTTACTACGCTTTCTCGACATATATGACACTCATCCTAACCAGACCTTAGTCCCACTAACCAGTAAGGTAATTGATATGATGGCTCTTTATGACATAGTGGGTGACAAGTCATACTTGCACTTTGGAATTTACAACATGACACTGGTTCTTCCTCAGATTAAGAGGGATGGAAGACAATTAAAAATGATTACCTACCCAAGTACTCTGGGCTATGTCGTTCTGGGAAGTTACCCAATATAGGGCCTCCACTCCTCTAGTTTCACATGGTAGTTGGGGGCGGGGGGCATACTCTGTCACCATTACACCTCAAATGAAGGGTTTGAGGCACCATTACACCCAACACATTCAACCTCTTACTTTGTTTTCATTAGCCTTTCCTCCATGAAGACTCCCTATGACCTGGTTAATTTGTAGGGCCCGCTGGGGAGTAAAATAGATACAATACTATGCGTATGGAAATGGAATTCTCCATAATCGGAAAAGTTTTCTACTCGTAATCATTTGGATTCAGAAGTGAATCTAATACTATAATGTATTTCTGTTAATATTTACATCGCTTGTCCTGTGTCTTGTTGAGTTATGCCAAGTTCGAAACCTGTGGCCAGAGCGCCACTGTGTGTCATTTGGTACATAACTAAATCCTTTAATTGTTTCTTCTCCTAGTTGAGGGTACTAACCTCTCTACGAGTTATTAACTGGGAGGTTCTGAGTATGGGAAAAATACTTGGTTGTTTCTTTTGAATTTTTTTTTGTATACAATTTGTTACTTCACCATGTCCAACTATCAATCCAATTCATGCTACAGTCTGATGTTTAGAAATTATACTTAACCATCAGATATTATATATATATATATATATATATATATATATATATATATATATATATATATATATATATTCTTGTGGTTTCCAGGACTTACCTGTAACCTTCGACGTTTGTTCTGTTTACAATTATACCATAATCCTTGATGGTTTTGTGTAGTTGCTTTATAATCGAGAGAAGTCTACTCTATGGGATGTAATGTTGATACAATTATTTTTTTAAATGATATATATATTCTCTGTAGTTACTCACTGGTATTTTTGTTTCCCTATCTAAGAGGTATGCTTGAGTTCGATGAGGAAACGTTGTAGATCTTTCTCCTTCAAGGATTTGGTGTTGTCTTTGTAATTCCTCCACTTGATCTTTCGATTTCTCTAATTTGGAAATTTATCTGTGTACTGTGAGGAAATACTTGTACATATATCTTCTTTAAAGGGTTTGTTGTTGTCTTTGTAGTTAGAATTTATAATAGGTTTTCAGTAATTTTTCTCTGTAACCATTCTTTGTGATTATTTTGGTAATTAGTCCTTGTACTAGCACTGGTAAATACTCCTATGTAATTTTTAACTTTATATTAGCACTGGTAAATTATTCATTGTAACAAATCTTTGCAATTACTCACCATAATGCTTTTATCTCCATATTGGGCTTCGTTGTAACCAATATTTTCCATTGCTCTCTATAACTTTTATTTGGTTTATGTTTATGGATATGTGTTTTGATGACGGGTTGCTTTTCTTATGAGGGAACCAATCAGCCTACTGTGCACCCACTCCTCCTCCCATGTCATGGAATTCACTTTGCAAGGAATAAAGGGATGGCCAATCCCAAGATAAGTACATGCCTTGTTCTCATCTTGTTTTATCTTACTCCTTTGATTATATTAATATGGTGTAGTAATCCTATACTGGTTTTCTTTTGCAGTTTCAGTTTGGATGCTATGATTCTGTGAAGGGAGAATGCCCTTCATGGAAAAGTTACTTCGAGTTACACTATAGAATGCTCTCTTGATGATATTTCCTTCTTCAATGAAATGAAATATTTACACTTTCTTATTTTTTCATAGACGATTGATGTAGATTCTTTAAATTCTATTTAAAAGAAAGGTAAACAGAGATTAATGGGCAAGTAAAACCCAAAATTTGTATTAAATCTTTATTTAGAAGGAAAACTACAAGGCCCCGTATACTTCAACGACCTATCACTTCGCATAAAATGTTTTTGCATGATAATATCCAAGATCTACTGTATGAGATAAACATTTCTTTAATATATGTGTAATTATTTATGTTCATCTATCTTTATACTCAAGTATGATCATAGAGTTTTCTTCACTACTCTGGTTTAATAGATAAATATAGGAAGAAGTAATACCGATCATTTTACTTATTATTATTCTGATACAATCTAATTGCTTTCGTTTACTTGTTTATTTTATGTATTAGTTAGTTTTTGTGTGTGAAATCTCCATACAGTGAGTACATAGTTTTATTACCTATAGACTTTCCTATGTACATCCATTTTGTAGCTTACATACACAGATTGTAACTATTACAAATCAAATCTCACCAGAAAAATTAACAATTATTTTAAACAATAGGCAATTTAACAAATCTATTATGCCCATGATGTATGCCTATATATATATCATTACCTACATATATAATATCATCCATTATAACACTTTAGAAAAATGAAAGGAACAATTAAAATACATATCTCAATAATGATGTTGGGAAAACAAATAGAAAAACCACGTTCCACCCAACCGTCGATACAAAACAACCATATTTAATTGTCCTGATCACTCCCTAGCATGAACATGACTCCATAAGGAAAAACTGAGAATCACTCTTTAGCCACTGTCTCACTAAACAATTCAGAAAATTGTTTCCCTCACATCAGATGTGCTCATAATAGAAAAACAATTTCTTTTCCCCAACATACTAAGAAATTTCCTACCTCCCACATATGTTATATATATCTCATGCCTAGGACATTCTATTATTTACCGCCCCCACCCCCCTTGGGAAATTCACATCTTTACAAATCCTTGATTTCTAGGTGCTACTAGTGACAAAACTTTACTTCTGACACTTGTAAAAATTAGCTCTGAGTTAACTCAACCATGTTTTGCAGTCATGTAGTCATAGTCAGTTATTTTTAACCTAGTTGTTCCATCTATTCTCCAACATTAAATTGATTAAAAATATTTTTCACATACATGTTTCCCTCAAAAGAGGACAATTGGCAAGTCAAAATGTTTTCCAACAGTCATAAAATAATAATTACATAAAAAATCTAAAATTTGAATTTCCAAAAATGACAATTTAATTTTAGAATAACAAATTTAAGATAATTTATTTTTAGATAACTCGAGGATATCACATCCTCGCCCCCTTAAGTATAACATTGTCCTCAGTGTTCAAATCATCTCTTGGAACATAATTGGATAATATTTTTGCATTTCTTCTTCCAATTCCCAAGTATCCTCCTCAGGGGTAAAGTGCTCCCATTTCACTTTTACCTAGGCGATGGCTATATTATGAAGTATTGTTTCTTTCCTGTATAGAATGCATCGAGGTTTTTCTTCAAACTCTCATTCTGGTTCCACCTGCATCATGTTTCAATCAATGATGTGAGTAGTATCGTGAATATTTATTTTTAAAAATGAAACATGAAAAACCTTATGAACTTTTAAATTTGCAGTGAGTGTTAGTATATATGCCACTAGTTCGATTCAAGTTAAGATATTGAAAGGACCACAAAATATTGGTTCCAAATTGGAAGAACTTCCTATTTTTAGTGATCTTCTCCTCGCTTTGGCTTTTATATATACATGCTCTCCAATTTTCAATTTATGATGTCTCCTTTTAGATCTGCATAGATTTTATGTCGATCTTGTGCATGTTTCAAGTTTTGTTGTACCCTTTTCACCATCCTTTCCATTTCTTGGAACATTTCTGGTCTAGCCATAATATTGTCAACCAAATTATCCCAACTAATTGGGGTTGTACATTTCCTTCCGTATAATACTTTGAAGGGACTCATTTTAGATGATGTTTGATACCCATTATTTTATGTGAATTGGACTAAATGTATATACTCTTCCCACTTAGTTGTTTTCTTCCTTACATAAATTCACAACATGTATTTGTTAATTTGATTCGTTCATTCTGTTTCCCCATCCATTTATGGATGGTAACTTGTGTTGAAATTCAAATTAGTATCTAAACCTGCAAACAATTCCTTCCAAAAATTGGATGTAAATTTGACATCTCTATCTGAAATCACCATCTTAGGAATCTCATGCAACCTATATATTTCTTTCATAAAAATTTCAGCAATCTTAATATCTTTGTAAGTAGATTTCATAGGTATAAAATGTGCATACTTACTTAGCTTATCAATTACTACCATAATTGAATCGTTTTGTCTTTGAGTCTTTGGAAAACCTGTTCTGAAGTCCATTGAAATTATTTCCCACTTCCATTCGAGCATAGGCAGTGATTGTAATAGACCTGTGGGATGTTGATGCTTAACCTTTACCTGTTGACAATATAAACATTTAGACAAGTATTCAATTGTTTCACTTTTCATTTTAGGACAATAAAACTATTTTCTTAAGGCTCTTATCATTTTCTAATATCCCGGATGACCAGAATATAGTTTTGTGTGCATCTCATCAAGAATTATCATCTTCAACTCAATAGATTTAAGTAGATATAACTTGATTTTGAACCTTAACAACCCACTTTTATCAACACTGAGATCTGTACTGTGAAAATTTTCCTCATTTCTTTGTAATTGTTTTGTTGTTTTGATGAAATTTTCATCATTTCTTCTTGCAGATTTAATCCTATCCTCAATATAATTTTCAAATTTGTCGATAATTACTTCATATAGTTCATTATCCCTTCAATTTAGTGCATCTGCATTTTTTTTTTATGTTCCCTTGATGTGTCGTACTTCAAAATTGAACTACCTTAATAAGGCCAACCATATCACATGTCTTGCATTGCGATCCTGTTGGTTGAACAAGTGTATTACACCACCGTTATCTGTCAGTAATATAATTTTTCTTCCCATTAAATAATTCCGCCACATTTTCAATACATGAAATATAGGTGCTAACTCTAGATCATGAGTTACGTACTTTCGTTCATGTTCCTTTAATTTACATGATTTGTAACAAATGAAGTGTCCATCTCATGTTAACACTCCTCCTAATCCTTCTTTACTTGCATCCACACAAACTATAAAGTATTTATCTGGGTCTTCCACTTTAAGGATTGTTGTTGTAGTTAATAGTTCTTTTAATTTATCAAAATTGTCTTGGCATTTCTTAGACCAATTAGATTTTATTCCCTTTTACTGTAATGATGTAATTGGATAGGAAATTTTGGAAAACCCTTTGATAAACCTACGGTAATAGTCGTTAATAGCAATGAATGACCTTATGTCTGCTACATCTTTAGGAATATGCCACTCCACAATGGCTCTAATATTTTCAGGGTCTACTACAATGTCGTCTTCCAATATTACATACCCTAAATATTGTATATTCCTTTGATAGAAATCACATTTATCAAACTTAGCATAAAACTTATGTTCTCTTAGAGTCTTTAATACTATTTTCAAATGTTTTTCATGTTCTTCTTCAGTTTTTGAATAGATTAGTATATCATCGATAAAACTCAGCAAGAATTTATCCAAATACTGGTTGAATATACTATTCATCAAGCACATAAAAGTTGATGGTGCATTAGTTAGTACAAATGAAATCACTACAAATTAATAATGTCCATAACATTTTCTGAATATTGTTTTGTTTACGTATTCATCCTTTATCCTTCCTTTGTGATAACCAGATCTCAAATCTAGCTTAGATATTTTTTTTCTCCTCCAACCTGGTCAAGGAGATCAATGATTATAGGTAAAGGGTATTTATTTTTAATCGTCATTTTATTCAACGAATGATAATCAACACATAATCTTAGTGTTCCATCTTTCATTTTCAATAACAGAACTGGTGCTCCCCAAGGTGAAACGCTTGGTCGGATGCATTCTTTATCTAACAGTTCCTGTAACTGAATTTTCAGTTCTATTAATTTGGAAACACTATTTCTATAATGGGCTTTTGATACCGAGGTAGATCAAGGTAGTATATCGATAGAGAAATCTATCTCTCTCCTTGGTGGTAGTTCTGATATATCTTCTATGAATACATCCTTAGACCCCTGAAGGACTGTAAAGTCTTCCAAACTTGCTTTTCTTTCTTTTTCCAAAATATTTGTTACTTGAATAACATATAATTTGCAACCCTTATTAATACATTTCTCGAATTGCATTGTTGATATTTGTTTAACAAAAACTGGTTTTATGATTCCTTATACTGTTCTTGCTGTATTATTTTCATACTTTTATATGAAAGAATTTTCATAACAATTCAGTATCACTTTATGCCTCTCTAACCAGTCCATGTCGATAATTATGTCATATGACCCTAAAGGTGATACGTTCAGATTAACTTTTTCTTCTGACTACTTACACTGAGTTCACAATCAGAAAAAAAAAATTGTTACCTTTATTTTTGTTCATGTTTCTAGCTGTACTAACCAAGATTTAGCAATAAAACTTAGACTAGCTCTTGGGTCAATTAGTATAAAGACATTTTAGTTATAAATTTTACCTTCAATTTCCACAATGGTGGATTGATGATATGCTTTCTTTCCATCTAAATATGCATTGATCTTATGTGTTCTTCTGCCAATATATACAACTTTTGAAGCCTCTTCACAATTTTGGACTCAAGTCCTTGCTTATGGGTTTAAGCGTGGACAATTTATATGTAGGTGGGGTTCTCCACACTCTCAACATTTCAATGGTTTTTTGGTACAACCCCCTACCTTCTTGAATCCCAAATTGATTGGTTTATTTCCCCCTTGAGTATGTTGTGTGTTAGAGGGAGAGTCCCTCCTTTGGAATCCTTTCATAATGTTATAGAAAGAGGCTGGTTGGAAACCTTTCTTGCATTGATTCAATTTATCTTGCTTCTTATCTTTTGAAGCTTTAGGAGTTTCTGATATTTGTTTATATAATTCATAGCACATTTGGGCCTTCCTAAATACCTCATTTAAAGAATTAGGATTATCAAATTCAATTTTATCTTTATAAGACTATGGTAGACAACTCAAGAACCTTTCAATTTTTACCTTATCTTCTTTGATATAGGGAACAAACCTTAACAAATCTAGAAACTTTTTAATCAGATCATACATAGCCATTTGTCCTAGTCACAATTCATAAAATTACTCAGTATTTATTTCGTAGTAACTTTTTGATAGGTATTGTTTCTTCAAATTCTTTTTGAATTGTGACCGTTCCATCCATTTTTCTTTTAGTCCTTTCGCTAGTTTCAAATATTTCCAGAAGATACTAGCTTTTCCTTTTAAGTTATAAATGGCCATTCGAATCTTCATATTACTAGAGTAATTATAAGTCTAAAAGTATTTATTTATTTATAGCAGCCACGCTTCAACTTCCTCACCATTCTTTGATTCCCCATCAAAGGTGGAGGGTTTTATCCTTTTGAATTCACCTTCCAAGTGATCCAATTGTTTTATATTCTTCTTGTAGATGCCTTGTTTTTTGTCATGCGTGTGTCCTCAAAAGAGTTGTCTTCTACTTTTTTTGTGACTAGAATTCTTTGAGGAATTTTTACTAACCTCCTCTCCCATCTAATTATTTCTTGGACTCTTCTTTGTTGCCATGTTGCGTAACAGCATTTCATTTATTTCTAGATGATCTTCTTGAGCTTTCTTCAACTTTTCATTATCAACTTTAAACACCTGCAATTCCAAAATAAGATTCCTCATTGTTTATAATACTTGGTTGGATGAACTTCCCTCGTTGTGATGTTCTGGAGCTCTAGGGGTCTCTTTATTGTGGTTTCTATCAAGTCTGTCTCCTTCTTCAATCTGCGTTGACATTTTTACAAAAGACATATTTTTCTGTTTGTAACATAAAAAATTTCTGGTGTTGCCCTTAGACCTAAGTGTTCTAACCAATAGCTCTGATACCATATGTAATGTACCCAAAATTAGCTACATTTTTTTAATAAACGAGAAACAATTATGATTCTTGTTGTCAACTAGATTATAAGTTTGTCCAATGTTTTCAATCATTCATTGCGTGAATGTTTTCAATCATTCATTGCTTGACAGTTTTCAATCATTCATTACTTGACACAACTCTTCATTTCAACTTAAATTTTTTATTTAAACTAAAACTAAAGAGAGGAATTTACTAATCGCATTATAATGGCATCATTTCTTAACATTCTTACCTTATTCTTGTGGTGCCATGACAATTTTCTCCATATTAGTTTTATTCCTAAAACTATAATAAAACCCTAATCATAACCTATAACATTTAAGTTATTCCATATGGCATGTCCCATATGATTTTATGTTATAATGTATAAGGATTGATCCATATTGAAATTTATCGTTAATCTAGAGAAAAATAACCTATCCATCATGATAGATTGTGTCATACTAATCATATATGAATATAACATTTTCATCCCATGAAATTTATACAAGTCTAAACCTATCCATTGTAAAGACTAGAGCTAATATGGTTCCTTTCAGGCTACAGATCATGGGACCACCCGATAAAGGTAGTTACACTTAGTTACTGTGCTTTCTCGACATATATGACACACGTCCTAAGCAGAATTTAGTCCTTCTAACTAGTAAGGTAATGGATACGGTGGTGCGTTATGACATAGTGGGTGACAAGTCAGAATTGCACTTTGGAATTTACAGCCTAACACTGGTTCTTTCTCGCATTGAGAGGGATGGAAGAAAATTAAAAATGATTACCTACCCAAGTACTTTGGGTTCTGATGTTCCAATAAGTTACCCAACACAGGCCCTCCACTTCAATGGTTTCACATGGCCATCGAGGGGGCTTAATATGTCACACTTACACTCTGAACGAATGGTTTGAGTGTAATGTACCCCAAAATTACCAAAAATAAAATTGTTAGGTGCATTAACACTTCTTGACTCTTCCCTATTTGTTCCACATAACTTTATTATGGTCACATTAGAAATATAATGTATTCTTTGCTTACAAAATCTATTTAGAGACTATAGCCTACATACACCATGAATAATACAATTCTTATCAGTGTACGTTTATATGAGTTATTACCAAAGAATTTATCTTATAACAAAAACTCAACACCTTCTACTTTGTATCCACTAAATGAATACTCAACACTTACCCATATAAAACCTATTATATGGTTTCCTTACTTATACCATTATATAATAGGTATAAAAATTATTGGATTTGTCATGTGATATAAAATATTTACTCTCCACATATATATATATATATTATTATACCAAATATTTCTCTCTCTCTATATATGGCCATACATGGTAGCCTTATTCTTGTAAAGTCGTATGGATAAGGTATTATATTCCATACACAAAATTCCTTAACGTTAATAGCATACATGTATGTGTCCATATAAAACAGACCTTACCCCTACTGTATACATATTATAACTATTATACACAGAGTTCGTATCTCATTAGTTTTTAAACTTAACAAGGTAACTATCAACGTAGTGTATGCCAATTGTATTGAAATGGTTACTCAATGCACAAGTATTAAAATTTATAAGGTTGATTTCCATCAAGGCGTAAAAGTTCATAAACCCTAATGCCCTGGTAATGCACTTAACACACACTAAAACTCTAAAACAAACAGCGTGAACACCCACTAAACCTCGTTCCATGGCCCAACATTGAATGTGTTTTTGTAGACTAAGTTAATGGCAGTGTCAAGTCTGTTTGCAACACATTAATCATAAGGATATTCAATTCATAGTGGTCCTATAATGTACTGGATAGTGAGGTGACCATGTCCAATGAGGGCATGCCATGTCCATTTATTCACATGGCCAGGGTAGTGCAAGGAATCCCATCACTAATACTCTGCATTCCAAAGGTTTTTGCGATTATTGTTGTGTTGTTTCCCTTTTGTCTCTGTGTATTTGAAAAAAACTCCCCAGCATTAACCATGCAATGCCATTTCTCTAAATGAGTGGCCAAAAACTTGGAGTAGACTTGCCCTGGGTGAGATTGGAGGTGCAGAACCATCCGGTCTTATTTATACACCAAGTAACCAAAAAATCTATATCGCCTGTGTTATTCTGTAACAAGAAGTGGATAGATTGTATTGGTAGTCATGTTCGCATTTCCCCTCTGTAACTGTCCCCTTCCGGGATCTCGGGTTTGAAGTTATTTTCATTTATCTTCACTTAATCTCGAAGCAACGCGGACATCCACACTTTGTATGGTATATCCCCATTGGGTAAATTGTGATAAGTTTTGATATTGTACGGTTAGCATTTCCAGTGAGTATAAACACCCTTTCATGACTCTAAGTATTCACCTTACCACACCATAGACTATACTTCTGTATGAAATCAATATACATACAATAAGGGTTAAATTATCAAAGGATTTAAGGACTCGGGCTGTTTACTTACTTTCTCATCTGTATAAATTTGTGAACACCCTCACCTGAAAGCTTGTAATCATCCTCTATCCATAGTCTTCATTCAAGATCTGTATGAAGCTTATGCGAGTGTGATTTAATCTCCTGGTTCAATATTTATTATTCCTAATATTTAAGTAAAGGTCCATAGGCATGTTGTTAAGATGTGACCTTGTCCTTCTATTTATTGTTTATACTTTTATTTTTCTTAAGTTTCTTACGTCATAATTATCTCCTGAACTTCTGTATTTAGACTTTTCTCTGTGTTTCTACAACAACTCTTAAATTACTTTCCTTTAGACCAAGCAATGTGGTAGATTCCTTTCGTATTTTTTCTAAACCATCAAGAATGAAATGATTTACCTCAGGGGTAGGAAAGTGGTTTCACTGTATATATAAATCGCATAATATTACTTTGTTTTTCCATACGATTAATATCCTCATTTTTAAAAGGCATATACATGTATGAACCCCGAACTATCGACCCTCTTTCTGAGATTTTAAAGCCCAAAAAATTATTGTAAATTAATTTTCCTTGATTTCATAATGTGCACACTCGTAATATTATTTCCTATGTATGAAAAAAGGGCTTCTTACCTATATGTGAAAATTGTAACTTGGCCTGTCAGACTTTCATATTAAATCCTTCGCGTTTCACATACTTATACAACAATTGTAAAATTCGTAATACCTTCCCTCTGTGTATAAATAAGAGGAGTCGTTACCATTTGTGAAATCTGTGACTGTGCGCTATGCGAATTATTCTAAATATGTGTAATTTGTAGATTGAGATCTGGGTGAGCAGAGGCATTGCTTTATCATTTCGAGGTTGTGAAACTGTTATTTGTTTTACTTAACTCGCACTATGTAGTTTATAATTCGTATAATTTCTTTATCACTATTATGATTTATAAGTTGCATAGCCTTCTGTATCGTGTGTGGTTTATCACTTGTATTTAAAATTCCTTCTATTATAAAATTGTAGTTTGCATTTTATACTTCAAGGTAGTATACTCCAATTTCATACTCATATCTCATTAATTAATGATGGGGTCCCGATTTTTTCTTGCGAGGGTACCCATCATTGGTATTATGGACCAACCTTCCCCTTTGGTAGTGGATGGTCATCACACAAGTTTTTGTGGCAATTATTTGTTTCTCCGAATTTAAGATAAGTAATTATTCATCTGAGTGCTTACAAGTAAAATTCCTTTTTTAAAAGTACAGTTTTCTAATCCCTACCCCTTTATCTCTATAGGTGTATGCCACTCAAAGGAAATAGATCAAGAAGAGCCTCCTTGCTTGAAAAAGGTATTCGAGTTTCGATCTTGGCATTTTATACAACACTTCTCAGGTTCTGTCTACTAGTGATAGAAGGGTCCTTTCTCTAGGGTACTCCACTTTAATGAAAGTTGAGCCACGGTTTCCTGGATATACATATCATTTAAGATTTATTCTCATATGATTGTACAGGCTAATGAAATTCATTTGAATAGTTTCAAGTATTGCAATAGCTATTGTAGCATCTAATTGTAGACCATTGAAAATCATTGTTTGTAGACTTGTTGTAATATAAATATGGACTGTTAAATACCCTGGTTGTTCTTTTATAGTTCGTGTATGATTTGAACAATGGTAATTCCTTATACCCTCATGCAATTCATGGATCGTTAGGATTTTTCTTTATATGAAAAAATTATATATATATAACCCATGGAAAACAACTACCCATTTCCAACCTTGACTTTGCGTGAAATACACAAGTATATCTACATAGTTATGCATAGGATGTATAATCACACTAGAAGTATACAATAGCTCAATCCTTTCCTTTTTTTGAGTATCTATATGTATATATTTAGTCAATATTCTATGTATTTACTAACATCACAAGATTTCATCATTCATCTAACAATGGTAATCTGTAGAGCATTATACATCCAGTAAATCATTTATATAAGCACTAACATCACATAAACCCATTACACCTCTAACAATTTGCAATCAACAGGATACTAACATGAATACAATTAAAGGTGCTTATCTGAAAATTGATGCTGGGACACAAATGGAACAACCATGTTCCACCCAATCATAGAACATAATATCCAAGTTACTTGCTTCATTCACCCCCTAGTCTAACCATGAGTCCATTAGGGCGAATTGAAATGATCCTCCCTTTCTACAGTTCTCTTTTACTCATCATAAACCCCCTTTCCTCACACTAAACAATGTTCATAACATCAAGTAATATCCTTTCTCCAACATACTAAGAAGTGTCATGCCTTCTCCATTTGTTGTATATTATGTGCATCTTGTGCCTAGGTCTTTATTTCCCTCCTTGGGAATTTTCGCAGCTTTACAAATCTCGGATTTTCAGGGGCTGCTAGTGGTCAAATTCCTCATTTTCCACTTGTAAAAATTAGCCCCGAGGTAACTCAAATTTGTTCCCCACTCATAGAGGCATGGTCATTTGTTTTCATCCTGATTGTTCCATTTGTCTTCCTGCATTTAATATATAAAAATATTTGTATTTTACATGTGTCACAATCAAAGAGTTAGTTGGGAAAATCAAATATTTAAAACCAAATATTTTCCCAACAGTCATAAATAACTAAATACAATAATCAAATTCGAAATTTGGATTTGCCATAAATGGCAAAAAAATTCCAAATACAAATTTGCCAAAATTGCAAATTTATTCCTAAGTGCACATAGACTTTAATAATCAATTATTTTTGGAGATATTACATCCTCTCCCCCTTCAGTACAACATTGTCCTCAATTTTGATTCCTCTCTTGGAATAGGGTTGGATAATATTTCTACAAATCTTCCTCCAATTCCCAAGTGGCCTCCTCAGGACTAAAGTGCTTCCATTGCAATTTTACTTGGGCGATGAATCTTTTCCATAGTACTATTTCATTCATGTACAGAATGCACAGAGGTTGTTCTTGGAACTCTCCTTCTGGTTCCACCTGCACCATGTTCCAATCAATGGTGTGATTAGGATCATGAATATAATTTTTCAACAAAGAAACATGAAAAACATTATGAACTTTTAAATTTGTAGGGAGTGCAAGTTGATATGCCACGGGTCCAATTCAAGATAATATCTCAAAGGGGCCACACAACCTGGGTGCTAACTTTGAACAATTTCCTAGCTTCAACGAGCTTCTCTTTTCCTTCATTTTCAAATACACATGGTCCCCAACTTGGAATTCCTGATGTCTCCTTTTCAAATCTGCATGGATTTTTTGTCTGTCATGTGCCTCTTTTAAATTATGTTGTACCTTTATTATCGTTTTCTCTATTTCCTGGAGCATTTTTGGTCCCATCATAAGTCTGTCAACTGGGTTATCCCATCTAATTGGATTTGTATGTTTTTTTTCATGCAATGCTTCGAAGGGACTCATCTTAGCTGACGTCTTATAACCATTATTGTACGCAAATTCCACTAAGTGTAGGTATTCCTCCCACTTAGTTGGTTTCGTTCTTACATACATTTGTAACATGTCTTTGAAAATCTGATTCGTTCATTCAATTTGCCCATCCGTTTGTGGATGGTAGCTTGTGATGAAATTTAGGTTAGTATCCAACCCTGCAAACAATTATTTCCAAAACGTTGATGTAAATTCAACATCTCTATCTGAAGTCACCATTTTAGGAATTCCATGCAATCTACATATTTCCTTCATAAATATTTCAGCCATGTTAATAGATTTATAAGTAGATTTCACAGGTATAAAATGTGCAGACTTGCTAAGTTTATCAATCACTACCATAATCAAATCATTTTCTTTTGAGTTTTAAGCAAGCCTGTGATGAAGTCCAGTGAGATAATATCCCACTTCCGTTCTGGTATAGGTAGAGGTTGTAGGAGGTCGGCTTGATGTTGATGTTCAACCTTCACCTGTTGACAATCTAGGCATTTGGATAATTATTCTGTTGTCTCGCCTTTCATGTTAGGCCAATAAAACATTTTTCTCAAAGTTGTTACCATTTTCTGGTATCCTCGATGACCAGAATATGGATTTTTGTGCAATTCTTCCAGAATTGTTAACTTTAAATCAGCCGAATTTGCTATGTACAACCTATTTTTGAACCTTAGCAGTTCATTTTCATCTAAAATTAGATATGTTTTGTCGAATTTTTCTATATTTCATTGTAAATCTGCTACTTTTTTTATGTATTTTTCATCATTACAACTTGCAGATTTTATTCTTTGTTCAATGTCATTTTCTACTTTGATAATACTTATCTCAAAAAGTCCATTAGTTCTTCTACTTAAGGCATCTTAAACTTTGTTTTCTTTACCCTTGATATGTCTTACTTCAAAATCGAATTCACTCAAGAAGGCCAACCACCTTGCTTGCCTTGCGTTAAGATCTGGTTGACTGAATATTAATTTCACACCACTGTTATCCGTTAGCAGCATAAATTTCCTTCCCATTAAATAATGTCACCACATTTTTAGCACATGAATTATAGCTGCTAATTCCAAGTCGTTTGTGACGTAGTTCCATTCACGTTCTTTTATTTTACATGGTTTGTAACTGATAAAATGCCCTTCTTGAGTTAGGACACCTCCCTAGACTTATTTGCTTGCATCCACGTAGACTGTAAATTATTTATCAGGGTCTTCTACCCTTAAAATAGGTGTTGTAGTTAACAGTTCATTTAGCTTGTTAAAACTGTCTTGACATTTATGTGACCAAGTAAACCTTATTCCCTTCTCTATAGATATCTGATTGGGTATGCAATCTTTGAGAACCCTTCAATAAATCTGTGCTAGTAACAACTAATTCCCATAAAATGACCTAATGTTAGCCACATCCTTAGGGATAGGCCATTCCATGATGGCTCTTATATTCTCTAGGTCAACTAAAATACATTCTTCAGATATCACATGTCCTAGGTATTGTATTCTCTTTTTGTAGAAGTCACATTTGTCAAATTTTGCATACAACTTGTGTTTCCTTAAGGTCTGCAATACTATTTTCGGACGTTCTTCGTGTTCTTCTTTCATTTTTTAATAAACTAAAATGTCATCAATAAATACCAAAACAAATTTATCCAAATATTGATTGACTATGTTATTCATCAAAAACATAAATGTTGTTGGTGTGTTAGTAAGACCAAATGGAATAACAACAAACTCATAATGTCTGTATCTCGTTCTAAAAGTTGTTTTATTTATATCTTCATCCTTTATTTTGACTTGGTGATAACCAGACCTTAAATCTAAGTTAGAGAAAATATTTTCTCCTCCCACTTGGTCAAACAAGTTGTTAATTCTGGGTAGAGGATACTTATTCTTAATCGCCATCTTGTTTAATTGTCGATAATCAATAAATAATCTTAAAGTCCCATCTTTCTTTTTAACAAAAAGGAATGGTGCTCCTTAAGGAGAGAAACTTGGTCTGATGGATTCCTTTCCCAATAGTTCTTGTAGCTGAATTTTTATCTCTGTCAATTCAGGTAAACTCATCCTATAGGGTTCCTTAGATATCGGGGCCGATCCAGGCATTAGATCGATAGAGAAATCTATCTCTCTTCTTGGAGGAAGTTCTGGTATTTCGTCTACAAATACATCTCTAAATCCATGCATGACAGTAAAATCTTCTAGACTGGGCTTATCTTCCTTTTCTAATAGATTACTCACTTGAATAGAATAAATTTGACAACCTTTATTCATGTATTTCTTAAACTGATTGGCTGAAATATGCCTAACTGGGACTGGTTTTATAATGCCTTGTATTGTCCTAACTGTGTTTTTTTCATCTCTGTAAGTAAGTGACTTTTCATAATAGTTCAAAATTACTTTATGTTTCTCTAACCAATCCATTCCAATGATTATATTGTAAGATCCCAAAGGTAAAATATTCATATTTAAATTTGTATTTTGGCCATATAAACTGAGTTCACAATAAGAAATGAAATTTGTTACTTTTCTCTTAGTCCCTATTGCTAGTTGTACTAACCACGACTTATCATGTTTTACTTTCTTAAGCTTTTTTGACTCAACTAATCTAGGAGTAACATAACTCAAACTAGCTCCTGGTTCAATTAGAATAGAAATACGATTATTATTAACATTACCTTCAACCTCCACTATAGTGGATTGATGATCATCTTATCATCCATCTACAACTACATTATTATGTGCATGCTTCTACCCGCATCTCCTACTGTACAGGATTCTTGCAGGTTATGGACTGTGGTCCTTACTGCGGAAGTTAAACATGGATAGTTCCTCCTCAAGTAAGGTTCTCCACACTCCCAACATTTTAAAGGTTCCCTGGGGCTATCCCCAAATTTATTGTCTCCTAGATGAACTGGTCTACCTCCCCCTTGGGTATTCTGGCTGTTAGAATGAGAATATTTCCTTTGGAATTTCTTTGCCATATTCCTGAAAGGGAATAGTTGGAAGCCTTTATTCCGCTAATTCATTATGTCTTATTTCTTATCCTTCCAAGCCTTGGGAATTTCAGACCGTTGTTTGTATTGATCATAGCACATCTGGGCCTTTGTAAACACTTCTCTTAAAGTTTTGGGGTTGTCGAATTCAATTATGTACTTGTATGAATGTGGAAGACAGCTTAAGAATTGATGTATTTTTACTTTATATTCCTTGATGTAGGGTACAAATTTCAATAATTCAAGAAATTTATTTATCAGGTCATCCATGGTCAGTTGTCCGAGCCTTAGCTCATAAAATTCCTTAGTCTTTCTTTCGTAATATATTTATGATAAATACTACTTCTTGAAGTATTTCTTGAACTTTGACCACTCCATCTATTTTTCTTTTAATCCCTTGGCTAGTTTCAGGTCTTTCCACCAGATACTCACCTTCCCCTTCAAGTTGTAAATGGCCATTCAAACTTTCATGTTACTAGAATAATTATAGATCTGAAAGTATTTATTTATATCTAGTAACCATGCTTAATCCTCTTCATCCGTCCTAGATTCTCCATTAAAGGTGGATGGTTTGATCTTCTTGAATTCACCTTCCAGTTGATCCACCTATTTTATTTTCCTTCCTGTGATTGTTTTGTCTCCTGTTGCTTTTGTGCCTTCAGAAGAACTATTCTCATTTTCTTTTTCAGGACCAGAATTTTTAGAGTCTCTTTTGTTGACTTCTTCTTCCTTGTCATTTTCTTTTGGACTCTTTTTTGTTACTATGCTACGCAACAACACTTCATTTATTTGTTGTTGGTCTTCATGTGCTTTTTTCAGTTTCTCATTATCTTCATTGAAAACTTGTAGTTCCGTGATAAGGTTCCTCATTGTTTCCAGAACCTGGGTGGCGGAAATTCCTTCATTTTTCTGTGTAGGTTCTTTAGGAGGTCCTTGATTGGGATTCTCTTCAAGTCTGATTTCCTCTTCATTTTATGTTTCCATTTTCACAACAAATTTTTTTTTTTACGTTTGTAACTATAAGGATTTTGTTAGTTTTTTTTTTTTTTTTTAACAGAAATACAATGTACTAAACTAAATTGGCCTTGCCCTAAGGTTCAAGTGTTGTAACCTTCATCTCTGATACCATATGTAATGTAACCCAAAATTACCGGAAAAAAAAATGTTAGGTGCATTAACACTTCTTGAATCTTCCCTATTTGTTCCACATAACTTTATTATCGTCACATTAGCAATATAATGTATTCTTTTCTTACGACGTCTATTTAGAGACTATATCGTACATGTACCATAAATGATACAATTTTTATCATTGTACATTTATATGAGTTATTCCAAAGGATCTATCTTATAACAAAAACTCAACACCTTCTACTTTGTATCCACTAAATGAATACTTAATGCTTACCCATATAAAACCCCATATATGGTGTCCTTACTTATACCATTATATAATAGGTATAAAAACGATTGGATTTATCATGTGATATATATATATATATATATATATATGGCCATACACGATAGCCTTATTCTTGTAAAGTCGTATGTATAAGGTATTATATTCACTACAAAAAATTCCTTAACGTTACTAACATACATGTATGTGCCCATATAATACAGACCTTACCCCTACTATATACATATTATAACTATTATACACAAAGTTTGTATTTCATTAGTTTTTAAACTTAACAAGGTAACTATCAAAGTATTGCATGCCAATTGTATTGAAATGGTTACTCAATGCACAAGTATTAACATTTATAAGGTTGATTTTCATCGAGGCGTAATAGGTCGCAAAACCTAATGCCCTCGTAATGCACTTAACCAACACTAAAACCCTAAACCAAACAATGCGAACACCCACCCGACCTAGTGACATGGCCCAATATTGAATGTGTTTTTGTAAACTAAGTTAATGGCAGTGTGAATTCTGTCTGTAATACATTAATCATATGACTATTCAAATAAGAGTGGTCCTATAATGTACTAGATAGTGAGGTGATCGTGTCCAATGAGGGCATGCCATGTCCTTTTATTCACATGGCCAGGGTACTGTGAGGAATCCTATCACTATTACTCTACATTGAAAAGGTTTTCAAGGTTATTGTTGTATCGTTTCCCTTTTGGCTCTATGTATTTGCGAAAAATGCCCCATCGTTAACCATGTAATGCCCTTTATCTGTATGTGTGACCGATGACTTGGAGCGTACTTTCCCTGGGTAAGAGTGGAGGCGTACAACCATCCGATCTTCTTTCTATACCAGGTAACCCAAAAATTTATATCGCCTATGTTATTCTATAACAAGAAGTGGATAGATTGTATTGGTAGTCATGTTCATATTTCCCCTCTTTAATTGTCCCCTTCCGGGCTCTCGAGTTTGAAGTTCTTTTATTTTATCTTAACTTAATCTCAGAGAAATGCCCACACCCACACTCTGTGTGGTATATCCCCATTGGGTAAATCATGGCAAGTTTTTATATTGTAGGGTTATCATTTCTAGTGAGTATAAACACACTTTCATGACTTTGAGTATTTACCTTACCGCATTGTGGACTATACTTCTTTTTGAAATCGAAAGATAGACAATAAGGGTTAAATTATCAAAGGGGTTAAGGACTTAGGTTGTTTACTTACTTTCTCATGTGTATAAATTTGTGAACTCCCTCACCTGAAAGCATGTAATCACCCTCTATCCATAGTTTTCATTCAGGATTTGTATGAATCTTATGCGAGGGTGATTTAATCTCCTGGTTCAATATTTATTATCCGTAATATTTAAGTAAATGTCCATAGGTATGTCGTTAGTCTCTGACCTTGTCCTTCTATTTATTATTTATACATGTATTTTTCTTAAGTTTCTTACGGCATAATTATGCCCCGAACTTCAATATTTATACTTTTCTTTGTGTTTCTACAACAACTCTTAAATTACTTTCCTTTAGAACAAGTAATTTGGTAGGTTCCTTTTCTATTTTGTCTAAACCCTCAGGAATGAAACGCTTTACATTCGGCGAAGGAATGTGGTTTCACTGTATGTATAAATCTCATAATATTACTCTATTTTTCCATATGATTAATCTCCTGGTTTTTAAAAGGCATATACATGTATGAACCCTGAACTATCGGCCCTCTATCTGAGAGTTTACAGCCCATAAAATTGCTAAAAATTAATTTTCCTTGATTTTATAATGTGCATACTCGTAATATTATTCCCTGTGTATGCAAAAAGGGTTTCTTACCTATATGTGAAAATCGTAACTGGGCTTGTGAGACTTTCATCTTAAATCCTTCGTGTTTCAAATACTTATGTAGCAATTGTAAAAGTCGTAATACCTTCACTCCATGTTTGAATAATAAACATCGTTATGTAACATCCCGCTCTGGCGCACTTACAAACTTATTCTTTGAGGACACTTGCTCGCAAGTGATCTGGACTTTTCTGATAGTAATACATTTATGCTTGATTATGGTGCGTTCTGATAGACGACATGATGTTTTACTACTTGATGTATACAGGTGTTATTGACTCAGTTTATTTGAGTGTGCATGGTTTTTGACCTGGAGGATGCAGAGGCATCGACGAAACCCTTGGACTACGGATTGAGTCAGGGAGTGTGCTATTTGAGTTGTTTTATTTACCATGATATTTATTGATTGATGATATGTTGTTGACATGTTCTGACATGATGGTTAATGATGCAGGCTGATGATATCTTTTCGACCAGACTCACATATGGAGTAAAGGGGCCACACATGATTTCCAAAGAGATTGAGGGAGAGATGTGGACAGGAGCCCTGCCATAGCCTACTAGCACTCCCGTCGTGGCTCGAACTGTAGGTTAATGATTACCTAGTTCGAGAGGATCCACGATGCCGTGAGGGAAGACTGAGACAGTTGCTCACGATGATTCTAAGGGGTGCGCAATAAGGCGGGGGCCTTATTCCTTAGAGCCCTTAGTCTCCCACAAGTTCACCTGGCGGAGTTTTGACTCCAGGTCTTATAGATGTCTACCAATCCATCAAGTCAGCGAGTGGCACCCTTGGAGCACGTGGTGCATCCTGAAGGGCACGTCGCGCAACAGAAGCTAACGAGGCGAGTGGCACCCTTGGAGCACGTAGTGCGTCCTGAAGGGCACATCACATTGATGATGATGATGAGACAACCTAGACGACCCTAAGACCTTAATGCCTGATAAAATTCTTAAAACGACCCCCCCTAATGAATTGTCGTACAGTTCAAATCTGAACCTAAATTTAAAACACCTCTAAGATGAAATTTTGACTAGCATTAAGAGAAGACCCTCCAAAAATAAACTTAAGGACGTAAACGAAAACCCTCCTAAGTGTTAGTTAAAGTCTTCTTAAATTAAGGGGGGGTAAAGTAATGAGGGAGATAAATTAACTGAAACCCATGGTTTTTAAATGATAAGAAGAAATAAACTAATTAAAGTGTGGGAGTATAAAAGTTAGGATTTTAGAAATACAATGAAAGGTTTTATGAGTGCTTTTATCTTTTTGGGTTTTAAAAATAAAAATAAAATAATAATAAAAAAATATGATAAAAAAATAAAACAAGAGAGAAATAAAAAAAAATAGAAATGAGGAAACTTGTAATAAAGGAAACTTAATAATGGAAAGTAGGAGACCTAGGGTAAAAAGATAAAAGGAATCAACAATTAAGGAATTACTAAAAATCAGCAACTTTATTTTAGGAAAGTTATTAAAAGCATGAGAGGGGATCTAGGAACCCTAGGAGTAATTTAAGGAGCGATTTTTGGGGGAATGAGGGAATTGAGTCTTTTAATTATTAAAAAGAAATTAATTTTTGGAGAACCATAGGGTTTAGTGACACTTGGACGACAGTGAATTTTTAGAGGATTGTCATAAAAATTTAATTAATAATGATTTAGGGAAGTAGGTGGGTCTCAAATTTCTATAAAAGAAGGGGAAAAGAAGGAAGAAGGGGATGAACGGTGAGCGTAACGTTACGCTGCCGGATTGTGGCTTGACGGATTGCTTGTGAGGAGTTGGGTTATCTCAGCTGTGTGGAGTGGTAGCTCAGTCGTGGAGGCGGGCTAAGAAGCTAGTATTATCTCTGGATCTTGTGTGGACCCTTTGCGGCTCGTGGGGCTAAGGGGGAAGCATAGTACCCCTAGTGATTGGCTGGGAGGTACCGGTGTAGTCTCTACAGTCGGCGAGTGGGAGCGGCACGTAGCAGGAGCGACACGGAGTGCGGACGACACACGAGGACAACGTTGAGGCAACAGTATGGTTGTTTTTTTTGGTAGAATAGGATGAATTATGGATTATGCTGATATCAAAATTATGGGTTGTGATTAGATTTAATGGCTTCCATATTTGTCTACTCTGCGATTATAAGCGTAGCTGCTGCATTTGTTGTTTTTCTTATTATTCAATTTCTCTCATGATAAGTATGATGGGAACCCTTGTACAGATTTATGCTCCCTGGATTTTTGGGATTTAGAATGCGAATTTTAGTTGTTGAGGAACCTCCCATTTGAAATCGTTTACTGATGCCAACTGCCTCTGTGAACAAGGTTCTTTTTCTGTTAAATAGAAAAAAAAGAGAACAAACATTGATCTCATTCACCCCTTCCTACGTCAAGCGTGGTAGATGTCGTGGCCCTTGTTTTTTTTTCTTTATTCCTATGTTAGTCAGCCTTGATTGCATCGCATAATCGTCCCCTCTCCTCTGCAAGTCATTACCACTGTTATTTCAGGATTTGTAACTATGCTTGGGGTTCGCGGTGATGGAAATACTTTGGGCGTTTCGTTGTCCTTTATAGTTGTAAATTCGTGGGTGAATGGCCATTCTATCCCTACATTTGTTCTGGGATTTAGTTACCCTGTTGCTGTGAAAAAAAAAATGGATTTCGCTGTGTAGAGTGACAGTTCGGTCCCGCCAAGCATCTGGCATTTCCCTTGTGGTTCCCTGCACCCTTTTTTTGGGGGGTCTGCGTTGATGTTAACCCTCACTGCATTGTCGAAACTCTGTCTGTGTCCTTTTTTTTTAATTTTAATCTCTGTGTTCCTTGTGGTCTGCGTTGAGTTATGGTAGCCATCTTCAGTAACTATGGGCGTTTTTCCGGTTAGTGGCCTACGTTGTACGTTATTGCTGGGCATCTCCATTGACCTGGGCGTTTATTTCCATTTGTGGGTTGTCGTATTGTGTCATATCGTTCAATGGTTGGGTGCATTCATAAATCTGCATGTGACCGCATAGATGCACGCATTGCTCCCACGTTTCAGTTGGGGTCGTTTTATTCTCTACACGCTGTGTATTTCCTCCCTTCTTCCGCATTGTTCCTTATAACCCACGTCTTCCCTGACATCTCTTCTGGCAACTCATCCTGGTCTGCGCCTTCTCTGTTGGTTGTGGTCGGGGTCAGTGCAATCTCTGATAGGGATGTTTATTATGCTGCCAGCCAAATGATTTTAATGCCATCTCTTTTTTTTAAATGAATGCACGATGAATAAAAGAATTTAAATACAACGTTTTGTTCTTCCATTAAGAATAGCTAAACCTGCGAAAGCCCCTCGTAAACGGAATGTATTCCCTCATTTGATGTATTATTGAATGGGCATATTGCATACCAAATTTATAAGTTAGATTCATTGAAACTTTTTCCCTCATGGATATTGATGTGTTCCCGTGAGTGTAATGGAAGGTAATGCATTAGAACGAGATGTTAACGCAAATTAAAACGCAATACTAGAATGCCAAATTGATATTGTTTTACAGACAACTTGTAGCAATGTGACTCGTGTTACTTTCAATGGCAATATCAATGCAATTTGAATGGAATATTAAACTGTTGTAGTCAGAGATGTTTTATGGAAGTTGTTGTATTGCGACCTGGTGGTTATTAATTGAAAAATCTAAAATGCAATCCTTAATGCCCAACGAAAACGCAATTATAAATGCAGTAGTAATATAGTTATTGGAAGGCGGTTAAGATGGGGCATCATTATGGTAAATTAGTAACAACGATATTTATAATTATGATGTTATCTTTAGGTTGTCTTTTCCAGGTTGTCATTTCAGATATTGGCATTTTCTTTATTATTGACATTTTAAGTTTTATCATATTATAGATTGCCATTTTTAAATTATGGTGTAAATTGTATTTTCAATTGATGATTCCTATAATCATGATGCTATTTCCATATAGTGACCTCTTTAATTAATTACTATCTTTAATTATTGTGATTTGAGACATTGATAGTTTGTCATATTCAATAATGCCCTTTTTTTAACTTTTGTCATTTAACTTTTATTTAATTAGATTGCCATTTTAATTTATGAGGTATGTTGTTATATTCAATTGATATTACCTAATAATATGATGTTATTTTTAGTGCATTATTTTTGGACCTTAGTGAATGATTTTATCTTGTAAGGTCGTTATGAATTTAGGGGTAGTAGCATATAAGAGGTATAATGACTGTAAAATCATGGTCCGGATTGTGACATAAATGATAGATGGTTAATGTTTTATGACAGAGTTATTGTAACTTTTAATTATTGTTAATAACATATGTGGCGCAATAACCTGGATTTACGTACCATAAATTACTCCGAGTTGGTATATTAGGGTGGTTGTTCGTTTAGATAATGTTGAACTTGGGGGTTCATTGTCAGAGTCCTTGTCACGCGCCTTCCGTAAGGGGCGTAATCGTTCTTCTTATTTATGTCGTACTTGATTGCAATCAGTTAGCCACCCAGTCTGCTTATGTCGAGCGGGGTATAGACCGCTCTTTGTAGCCTTAGTGTTTATGTCGGTGTGTGTGATTTTTCTGTGTAAAGAATCCAGTGCGGTATCAAGAGTCTCAGGCCCTTTAAAGGTAGGGTTTCCACTCTTGCGACACACCTGACAAAGATTACTAGTTTCTCCCTGAGCAGTCGGCCAGGAGCCTATCTAATCTTCTTTCGAGAAGACATAAGACTAAAAGCCCTGCTGTTCTGTGCAGAAATAGTAAACTCTATTGTTGGATTCTTCTATCTGTGACTGTACTGTACTTAACACCTGGTGTCATTTTTGCTTACAGCTGCTAGTTGTACGCCTTATGTCTAGGGGTGTTTATTGCTTGTTGTCACTGTGATACATCAGGGTCGTCTTATTGTGTTCGACTTTCTTGTGTCTTGTTCTAGGTCGGGTTACTAGTTTCTGCCTAAGCAGTCGGTCGGGAGCCTGTCTAATCTTCTTTCGAGAAGACATAAGACTAAATGCCCTGCTTTCCTGTGCAAAAATAGTAACCCTAACACCATGGACTCTTCCCTATGTGTTCTTACTATGCACCCCCAGTATGTCTTAATGTTTGTGATGTACGCCTTATGCCTGTGATCGTATATTATTGTAGTTACTCGTTGTGTGACTTCAGTTTTGCCTTGTTGCGGTTGCGTCTTGTCGGTTGTCGAGTGGCGTCATACAGTTAAGTGTGTTGTTACTTCTACCCGCACGCACACACTTTAAAGAAAAAAAAAAAAATTCACCTGTCACTAGAATGGTTGTCGTAACGAGGAGGTTGTTACATATGGTATCAGAGCGGGTTCGACCTGGGACTTGGGATTCGCTACGGCTTTCGTTGACATGATTGGATTGATTCTATTGTTGTTGATCGAGTTGATTGTGTGCGTGCAGGTAATAATGGTTAGAGGATTCCGGGGAGCCAGACGACGGGGTGCTAGGGGAGGAGGCGTGATGCCTCCAGCTGCATCCACGCCTGAGGGGTCTAACCCCCAGGGAGGCGAGCATGTCTTTGGACAGGAGTAGATCACAGTTGCCGATGTTGTGGGGATGATGAGATCTTTCCAGCACATGTCTGAGGCGCTGATCAACATATTGGATAGAGATGAGGCCAGGGCACCGGCACCTGCTGAGGTTCTGCCGCGTGCACCGGTCGTTACTGGTAGCATTCACCGTGAACTTGAGAAGGTGAAATTTCCCGAGTTCTTTGGTGCCCCGAATGACATAGCTGCCGAGGCATGGTTGGAGAATATGGCGATGTGCTTCGCACTTCGCGATTATACCTCCAACATGAAGGTCTGCATGGCGGTATTTCAACTGAAGGGGAGCGCTCTTCTATGGTGGAGGACGCTCCTACCGCAGCTAAACATGGCCGTTGAAGACGTGTCATGGGAATTGTTTGAGGAATGGTTCCAAGAGAGGTATCTTTCTAAGGAATTCATTGAGCGTCAGCTCAATGAGTTCAACGCATTACGACAAGGAGGTCGTACAGTGCCCGAGTACGAGGCACCTTTTATGGAGTTGCTCTGGTATGCTCCGCACCTAAACACAGAGAAGCTCAAGCTCAATAGGTTCATGTTTGGCCTTAACGGCAGCCTGCGTGCGAAGATTAGGATCTTGATGCCTCAAACCTTGCACGACGTTGTCCAAAAGGCCCTCATAGCAGAGGAGGAGATTATTAGCGGGGGTCAGACTAGGACTCCAGCGAGACCTGCATGGCAGGGTTCATCTGGTACGCCGCAGCAGCAGACACCAGCGAGACACACGCCGGGGTATCGTGGTTTCCAAAGGGGATCCGTGTTCACTACACCTCAACGACCACCGCCTCAGCAGCGGACACCTTACCGAGGACCACAGCAGCAACAACAGCGTCGCCCGCAGCAGCAGCAGTTTAGGCCTATTCAGCAGAACAAACTAGGGTTTCAGGCCGATGGGCAGTCATCTTCTACTTCGGGTACCAGGACTACTGGGCCGAAGAAGGGGTGTTGGATGTGTGGGGAGCCACACTACCAGCACGATTGTCCTATGGAGAGGACCAGAGCATCCGAATCAGCCGGACCCGCTACAGTGGGAGATATGGTCAAGGCCCATCGGATTCACGCAGCGGTGAATAACCGCCAGGCAGAGCACCAGTCG
Source organism: Picea engelmannii (assembly GCA_009831015.1). NCBI lineage: Eukaryota > Viridiplantae > Streptophyta > Pinopsida > Pinales > Pinaceae > Picea > Picea engelmannii. Next base: position 706,698 of record ML781733.1, read on the forward strand.
ACAGTGCTCGAGATGACAGGTACTGTCGCTGACCAGACCCTTAGTATTTTGATAGACCCAGGTGCTACTGAGAGTTTCATTTCTAGTGCAATGCTAAAAAGGGTTAAGGTTAAGGCAGTCGAACAGGATGAGTTTAGCTTCGTGGAGATGGCTTCTGGAGCCAAACAAAAGGTTGGAGGAAAGGTTACGGTCTATTCCCTTAACCTGGGAGAGTTCATCATGAGGGTCAACCTATATGTCACTATCTTAGGGTCTTATGACGTCGTGATTGGTATGGATTGGTTGGAATCCCATGAGGCGATACTCAACTGCAAGACGAAACGGTTGAGCTTGATCGATGATGAAGGATAGAGACGGGTAATTGTAGGATGGAACCAGGGAGTATCCCTGAGGTTCGTCTCTTCCTTACAGTTATGGAAGAGTATGCACAAGGGGTGCGAGCTTTATGCAATCCTTGCGCTAAACGAAAATGGAGTAGCTGAAGGTCTAGAACACCTTCCGGTGGTGAAGGAGTTTGCGGATGTATTTCCAGAGGAGTTGCCCGGGATGCCGCCAGAAAGAGAATTGGAGTTTACTATAGACCTGAAACCGGGGACCGAACCGATAGCAATAACTCCTTATCGGATGTCGACCCCGTAGTTGCAAGAGTTGAAAATGCAACTGAAGGAGTTGCTAGACCTGGGACTGATATGCCCTAGTGTGTCACCGTGGGTTGCACCAGTTATTTTCATTCGAAAGAAGGACGGATCGTGGAGGCTTTGCATTGACTACCATCAACTAAACAAGGCTATGATCAATAATCAGTATCCCTTACCAAGAATTGATGATCTGTTCGATCAAATGAAGGGGGCGACGGTGTTCTCCAAGATCGATTTGCGATCAGGGTACCACTAGTTACGGATCAAGGAGGATGATGTCCCTAAGACCGCTTTTAAGACGAGATTTGGACATCATGAGTTTACTGTTTTACCTTTTGGACTGACAAACGCCCCAGGGGTATTCATGAGTTTGATGAACGGGGTGTTCCGCGAGTACTTGGACAAGTTCGTCCAAGTATTCATTGATGATATTTTGATCTACTCTTGGACGACGGAGGAGCATGACGAACACTTGCACTTGGTACTACAGTGTTTGCGAGAGCACAAATTGTATGGGAAGTTTTCCAAATGCTCTTTTTATCAATCCAGGATTCACTACTTAGGGCATGTCATCTCCGGCGAAGGTATCACTATGGATCCAGCCAAGGTTGAGGCTATTATGGAATGGCCTGCGCTGACGAATGTCACAGAAGTGCGTAGTTTTATGGGTTTAGCTGGATACTATCGACAGTTTGTCGAGGGATTTTCGAAGATAGCAAGTCCGATCACAGAATTGCAAAAGAAAAAAAAGAAGTTTGTTTGGACTGAGAAATGCGCGGAAGCATTTCGAAGGCTTAAGGAGTTGTTGACAACAACGCCGATACTAAAGGTCCCTGACATGGACGTAGACTTCTTGGTATGCACTGACGCATCCAAATAAGGTTTAGGTGGAGTCTTGATGCAAGACGGACGAGTGATTGCTTACATTTCGAGGAAATTAAGAAGGCATGAGGAAAACTACGCGACGCATGATTTGGAGTTATTATATGCTTTGAAGGTATAGAGACACTACTTGGTTGGAAGAAAATTTGAGTTAAGGACAGATCATTGTGGATTACAACACATTTTTACGCAGAGCGACTTGAACGCGCGACAATGGCGTTGGTCGGAATTTCTTAGCGAGTACGACTTCTAGATTACTTACATAAAGGGAATAGTGAACCGAGTGGCGGATGCTTTGAGTCGGAGGCCACGCATCTTTTCGGTGTTTCCTCTTCAAACGAATCTATGTGAGAAGATTCTCACTTTATAGCGTGATGATGACTGTTACAAGGAAGTCGAGGATTTTATCAGACAAAACACTATGATGGTACCACGATTTGAGGGATATTCATTTGATAGCGATGGTTTATTGAGGTTTAGAGGTCAGATTTACGTACCGCCAAACGATGAATTGAGGATGTTGATCCTGAGCGAGGCTCATAGAGAAGTTTACATGGCTCACCCAGGAGTCATGAATATGAGGGCAGACCTTAAACCCTTGTTCTTCTAGAAAGGAATGAAGGTCGACATAGTCAACTTTGTGGCTATATGTCTCGAGTGTCAGTAGGTAAAGGCTGAACATAGACACCCGATAGGATTACTTTAACCACATTCCATTCCGGAATCGAAATGGGAAGTCATTTCGATGGATTTTATTGTTGGATTGCCACTGACGGCAAGGAGACACGACTCGATTTTTGTAGTAGTAGACACTTTGACAAAGAGTGCTCACTTTATTCCGATGCGTACGACGTATCAGGCACCTAACATAGTGAGAGTTTTCATCAGTGAGATTGTGAGGTTGCATGGCGTGCCTAAAAAGATTATATCCAATCGAGGATCGGTGTTTACCGGACGAGTTTCCAAGAAGCCTTGGGAACTCAACTTAATTTTAGTACCGCATATCACCCAGAGACTAACGGACAGACCGAACGAACAAACCAAACCTTGGAAGACATGTTGCGCATGTACGTGATGGATCAACAAAAGCGTTGGGAGGAATTCTTTCCTCTAGTAGAGTTCGCTTACAACAACAGTTACCAAAGCACCATTAAGATGGCGCCTTTTGAGATCCTTTATGGGCAATCGTGTCGGACGCCCCTAAGTTGGGATCGGCTTGAGGATAGGGTCCTGGTGGGACCAGAAGCGATCCAAGAAATGGAAGAGCAGATGAAAACTGTAAGACAAAGGATTAAGGAAGCACAGGATCGACAGAAGAGTTATGCCAATGCGCACCAAGTCGACCGTAGTTACGAGGTCGACGATCGAGTCTTCTTGCGGGTTAAACCGCATAAGAGTTCGATCAAGTTTGGAAAGGGATCTAAACTCTCTCTTAGGTTCGTGGGACCTTTAGAGATTGTGGAGAAAAAGGGGCCCGTGGCCTATCGACTAGCCTTGCCAGATTCTTTGAGGCGCATGCACGATGTTTTTCATGTATCTGTTTTGAGACATTATATTAGTGATCCTACACATGTGATTGACATGATTTCCTTGTAGGTATCGGACTAGGGAGCGCTCACGGCTGAGCCAGTCCGCATTTTAGATCATCGCGTTAGACAGTTACGACATCGAACGGTAGATCAGGTCAAGGTCCAGTGGGACAACTATAGTCTGCACTCGGCGACCTGGGAGGACGCATATGATATGCGCCAGCAGTTTCCATTTTTGTTTGATAGATAGACTTATGATACTGTGGTACTTATGATATTATGGTACATTTATTTTGGCATTTATACTGAGAAACTTCAGGATGAAGTTTAGACCAAGAGGGGGTGTATGTAACATCCCGCTCTGGCACACTTACAAACTTATTCTTTGAGGACACTTGCTCACAAGTGATCTGGACTTTTCTAATAGTAATACATTTATGCTTGATTATGGTGCATTCTGATAAATGACATGATGTTTTACTACTTGATGTATACAGGTGCTATTGACTGAGTTTATTTGAGTGTGCAGGGTTTTTGACCTGGAGGATGCAGAGGCATCGACGGAACCCTTGGACTCTGAATTGAATCAGGGAGTGTGCTATTTGAGTTGTTTTATTTACCATGATATTTATTGATTGATGATATGTTGTTGACATGTTCTGACATGATGGTTGATGATGCAGGCTGACAATAACTTGTTGACTAGACTCACATATGGAGTAAAGGGGCCACACATGATTTCCAGAGAGATTGAGGGAGAGGTGTGGACAGCAGCCCTGCCACAGCCTACTAGCACTCCCGCCGTGGCTCGAACTGTAGGTTAACGATTACCTAGTTAGAGAGGATCCACAATGCCATGAGGGAATACTGAGACAGTCACTCACGATGATTCTAAGGGCATGCAATAAGGTGGGGGCATTATTCCTTAGAGCCCTTAGTCTCCCACAAGTTCACCTGGCGGAGTGTTGACTCCAGGGGTTATAGATGTCTACCAATCTGTCAGGTCAGCGAGTGGCACCCTTGGAGCACGTGGTGCATCCTGAAGGGCATGTCACACAATAGAAGCTAACGAGGCGAGTGGCACCCTTGGAGCATGTAGTGTGTCCTGAAGGGCACGTTGCATTGATGATGATGATGAGACAACCTAGACGACCCTAAGACCTTAATGCCTGATAAAATTCTTAAAACAACCCCCCCTAATGAATTTTTGCCCAGTTCAAATCTAAACCTAAATTTAAAACACCTCTAAGATAAAATTTTGACTAGCATTAAGAGAAGACCCTCCAAAAATAAACTTAAGGACGTAAACGAAAACCCTCCTTAGTGTTAGTTAAAGTCTTCTTAAATTAAGGGGAGGTAAAGTAATGAGGGAGATAAATTAATTGAAACCCATGGTTTTTAAATGATAAAAAGAAATAAACTAATTAAAGTGTGGGAGTAGAAAAGTTAGGATTTTAGAAATACAATGAAAGGTTTTATGAGTGCTTTTATCTTTTTGGGTTTTAAAAATAAAAAAAAAATAATTAAAAAAAAAAATATGATAAAAAAATAAAACAAGAGAGAAATAAAAAAAAATAGAAATGAGGAAACTTGTAATAAAGGAAACTTAATAATGGAAAGTAGGAGACCTAGGGTAAAAATCTAAAAGGAATCAACAATTAAGGAATTACTAAAAATCAACAACTTCATTTTAGGAAAGTTATTAAAAGCATGAGAGGGGATCTAGGAACCCTAGGAGTAATTTAAGGAGCGATTTTTTGGGGAATGAGGGAATTGAGTCTTTTAATTATTAAAAAGAAATTAATTTTTGGAGAACCATAGGGTTTAGTGACACTTGGACGGCAGTGAATTTTTAGAGGATTGTCATAAAAATTTAATTAATAATGATTTAGGGAAGTAGGTGGGTCTCAAAATTCTATAAAAGAAGGGGAAAAGAAGGAAGAAGGGGATGAACGGTGAGCGTAATGTTAAGCTGCCAGATTGTGGCTTGACGGATTGCTTGTGAGGAGTTGGGTTATCTCAGCTGTGTGGAGTGGTAGCTCAACCATGGAGGCGAGTTGAGAAGCTAGTCTTATCTCTGGATCTTGTGTGGCCCCTTTGCAGCTCGGGGGGCTAAGGGGGAAGCACAATACCCCTAGCGATTAGCGGGGAGGTACCGGTGTAGTCTCTATGGTCGGCGAGCGGGAGCAGCGCGGAGCAGGAGCGACACAGAGCGCGGACGACACACGAGGACAGCGTTGAGGCAACAGTATGGTTGTTTTTTTTGGTAGAATAGGATGAATTATGGATTATGATGATATCAAAATTATGGGTTGCGATTAGATTTAATGGCTTCCATATTTGTCTACTCTGCGATTATAAGCGTAGCTGTTGCATTTGATGTTTTTCTTATTATTCAATTTCTCTCGTGATAAGTATGATGGGAACCCTTGTACAGATTTATGCTCCCTGGATTTTCGGGATTTAGAATGGGAATTTTAGCTGTCGAGGAACCTCCCATTTGAAATCGATTACTGATGCCAACTGCCTCTATGAACAAGGTTCTTTTTCTGTTAAATAGAAGAAAAAGAGAAAAAACATTGATCTCGTTCGCCCCTTCCTGCGTCAAGCCTGGTAGATGTCGTGCCCCTTTTTTTTTTTTCTTTATTCCTGTGTTAGTCAGCCTTGATTGCATCGCATAATCGTCCCCTCTCCTCTGCAAGTCACTACCACTGTTATTTCAGGATTTGGAACTATGCTTGGGGTTCAAGGTGATGGAAATCCTTTGGGTGTTTCGTTGTCCTTTATAGCTATAAATTCGTGGGTGAATGGCCATTCTATCCCTGCATTCGTTCTGGCATTTAGTTACCCTGTTGCTGCGGAAAAAAAAAGGGATTTCGCTGTGTACAGTGACAGTTCGGTCCCGCCAAGCGTATGGAATTTCCCCTGTGGTTCCCTGCACCCTTTTTTTGGGGGGTCTGCGTTGATGTTAACCCTCATTGCATTGCCGAAACTCTGTCTGCGTCTTTTTTTTTTTAATTTTAATCTCTGTGTTCCTTGTGGTCTGCGTTGAGTTATGGTAGCCATCTTCAGTAACTATGGGCATTTTTCCCGTTAGTGGCCTGCGTCGTACGTTATTGTTGGGCGTCTCCATTGACCTGGGCATTTATTTCCATTTGTGGGTTGTCGTATTGTGTCATATCGTTCAATTGCTGGGTGCATTCATAAATCTGCGTGTGACCACACAGATGCGCGCATTGCTCCCGCGTTTCAGTTGGGGTCGTTTTATTCTCTGCGCACTGTGTATTTCCTCCCTTCTTCCGCATTGTTCCTTATAACCCACGTCTTCCCTGACATCTCTTTTGGCAGCTCATCCTGGTCTGCGCCTTCACCGTTGGTTGTGGTCGGGGTCAGCGCGATCTCCGATAGGGATGTTTATTATGCTGCCAACCAAATGATTTTAATGCCATCTCTTTTTTTTAAATGAATGCACGATGAATAAAAGAATTTAAATACAACGTTTTGTTCTTCCATTAAGAATAGCTAAACCTGCGAAAGCCCCTCGTAAACGGAATGTATTCCCTCATTTGTTGTATTATTGAATGGGCATATTGCATACCAAATTTATAAGTTAGATTCATTGAAAAAATTTCCCTCATGGATATTGACGTGTTCCCGTGAGTGTAATGGAAGGTAATGCATTAGAACGAGATGTTAACGCAAATTAAAACGCAATACTAGAATGCCAAATTGATATTATTTTACGGACAACTTGTAGCAATGTGACTCGTGTTACTTTCAATGGCAATATCAATGCAATTTGAATGGAATATTAAACTGCTGTAGTCAGAGATGTTTTATGGAAGTTGTAGTATTGCGACCTAGTGGTTATTAATTGACAAATCTAAAATGCAATCCTTAATGCCCAACGAAAAGGCAATTATAAATGAAGTAGTAATATAGTTGTTGGAAGGCGGTTAAGATGGGGAAGCATTATGGTAAATTAGTAACAACGATATTTATAATTATGATGTTATCTTTAGGTTGTCTTTTCCAGCTTGTCATTTCAGATATTGGCATTTTCTTTATTATTGACATTTTAAGTTTTATCATATTATAGATTGCCATTTTTAAATTATGGTGTAAATTGTATTTTCAATTGATGATTCCTATAATCATGATGCTATTTCCATATAGTGACCTCTTTAATTAATTACTATCTTTAATTATTGTGATTTGAGACATTGATAGTTTGTCATATTCAATAATGCCCTTTTTTTAACTTTTGTCATTTAACTTTTATTTAATTAGATTGCCATTTTAATTTATGAGGTATGTTGTTATATTCAATTGATATTACCTAATAATATGATGTCATTTTTAGTGCATTATTTTTTGACCTTAGTGAATGATTTTATCTTGTAAGGTCATTATGAATTTAGGGGTAGTAGCATATAAGAGGTATGATGATTGTAAAATCATGGTCCGGATTGTGACATAAATGATAGATGGTTAATGTTTTATGACAGAGTTATTGTAACTTTTAATTATTGTTAATAACATATGTGGCGCAATAACCTGGATTTACATACCATAAATTACTCTGAGTTGGTATATTAGGGTGGTTGTTTGTTTAGATAATGTTGAACTTGGGGGTTCGTTGTCAGAGTCCTTGTCACGTGCCTTCCGTAAGGGGCGTAATCGTTCTTCTTATTTATGTCGTACTTGATTGCAATCAGTTAGCCGCGCAGTCTGCTTATGTCGGGCGGGGTATAGACCGCTCCTTGTAGCCTTAGTGTTTATGTCGGTGTGTGTGATTTTTCTGTGTAAAGAATCGAGTGCGATATCAAGAGTCTCGGGCCCTTTAGAGGCAGGTTTTCCACTCTTGCGACACACCTGAAAGAGATTACTAGTTTCTGCCTAAGCAGTCGGCTAGGAGCCTGCCAAAATTCTTTCGAGAAGACATAAGACTAAAGGCCCTGCTTTTCTATGCAGAAATAGTAAACTCTACTGTTGGATTCTTCCATCTGTGACTGTATTGTACTTAACACCTAGTGTCGTTTTTGCTTACAGCTGCTAGTTGTACACTTTATGTCTAGGGGCATTTATTGCTTGTTGTCACTGTGATACGCCGGGGTCGTCTTATTGTGTTCGACTTGCTTGCGTCTTGTTCTAGGTCAGGTTACTAGTTTCTGCCTGAGCAGTCGGCTAGGTGCCTGTCTAATCTTCTTTCGAGAAGACATAAGACTAAACGCCCTTCTTTCCTACACAGAAATAGTAACCCTAACACCATGGACTCTTCCCTCTGTGTTCTTACTGTGCACCCCTAGTATGTCTTAATATTTGTGATGTGCTCCTTATGCCTATGATCGTACATTGTTCCAGTTACTCGTTGTGTGCCTTCAGTTTTGCCTTGTCGCGGTTGCGTCTTGTTGGTTGTTGAGTGGTGTCGTACAGTTAAGTGTGTTGTTACTTCTACCCACGCGCACACACTTTAAAGAAAAAAAAAATTGCACATGTGACTAGAATGGTTGTCGTAACAAGGAGGACGTTACATATGGTATCAGAGTGGGTTCGACCCACGACTTGGGATTCGCTACGGCTTTCGTTGACATGATTTGTGAAATTTGTGACTGTGCGTTATGCGAATTATTTTAAATCTGTGTAAGTTGTATATTGAGATCTGGGTGACCAAAGACATTTCTTTATCATTTTGAGGTTGTGCAATTGTGCTTTGTTTTACTTAACTCACACTGTGTAGTTTATAATTCATATAATTTCTTTATCACTATTATGATTTATAATTTTCATATCCTTATGTATTCCTGTGTGGTTTATTACTTGTATTTAAATTTTCCTTCTATTATAAAATCGTAGCTTGCATTCTGTACTTCAAGGAAGTATACTCAAATTTCATACTTAGATTTCATTAATTGATGATGGGGCCCTAATTTTGTCTTGCGATGGTACCCATCAGTGGGATTATGGACCAACCTTCTCCTTTGGTCGTGGACGGTTGTCACATAAGATTTCATGGCGATTATGTATTTTGCTGAATTCAAGATAAGTAATTATTCATCTCAGTTCTTATAAGTAAAATTCAATTTTTAAAAGTACAGTTTCCTAAGACCTACCCCTTTATCTCTATAGGTGTATTTTGCTTGAAGGAAATGGATCAAGAAGAGCCTCCTTGCTTGTAAAAGGTATTCGAGTTCCGATCTTGGCATTTTATACAACACTTCTCAGGTTTTGTCTACTAGTGATACATGGGTCCTTGCTTTAGGGTAATCCACTGTAATGAAAGTTGAACCAAGGTTTCCTAGCTATACAAATCATTTAATATTTATTCTTATATGATTATACAGGTTATTTAAATTCATTTGAATAGTTTCAAGTATTGTAACAACTACTGTAGCATGTAATTGTAGACAATTGAAAATCATTGTTTATAGACTTGTTGTAATATAAATATGGACTATTAAATGCCCGGCCTATTCTTTTATAGTTCTTGTATGATTTGAACAATGCTAATTCCTTATAACCTCGTGCAATTCAAGGATCATTAGGATTTTTCCTTATATGAATTGTTTTTATATATATCTATACAACTCCATGCATATATATATATATATATATATATATATATATATATATAACCCATGGAAAACAACTACCCATTTCCAACCTTTCCTTTGCGTGAAATACATAAGGATATCCACACAGTTATGCATAGGATATATAATCACATTTAATCACACTAGAAGTATACAATATCTCAATACTTTCCTTTTTCATGAGTATCTATATGTATACATTCATTCAAGCTTCTATGTATCTACTAACATCACAAGATTTCATCATTCATATAAAAATGGTAATCCGTATAGTATTATACATTTAGTCAATCATTTATATAAGAACTACCATCACATAAACCCATCACACCTCTAACAATTTGTAATCATCCAAATATTAACTAGAATACAAGTAAAGGTTCTTATCTGAAAATTGATGTTGGGACACAAATGGAACATCCATGTTCCACCCAACCGTAGAACAGAACAACCAAGTTACTTGCTTCGTTCACCCCCTAGCTTGACCATGAGTCCATAAGGTTGAATTGAAATTATCCTCCTTTCCTACAGTTCTCTCTTACAGATCAGAAACCCCCTTGCCTCACACTAAAAAATGTTCATAACAACAAGTAATATCCTTTATCCAACATACTAGGCAATGTCCCACCTCCTCCATATGTTGTATATTATGTGCATCTTGTGCCTAGGTATTTCTTTCCCTCCTTAGGAATTTTTTCATCTTTACAAATCCTTGATTTTTAGGGGTTGCTAGTGGTCAAATTCCTCATTTTCCACTTGTAAAAATCATCCCTGAGGTAACTCAAATATCTTTCCCACTCATGGAGTCATGGTCATATGTTTTCAACCTAGATGTTCCATTTGTCTTCCAGCATTTAATATATATAAAGATTTGTATTTTACATGTGTCACAATCAAAGAGTTAGTTGGGAAAATAAAATCTTTGCCCAACAGACATAAATAATTAATTACAATAATCAAATTCCAATTTTGTATTTCCCATAAATGAAAACAAAATTCAAAATACGAATTTTCCAAAAAAAGAAATGTATTCCTAAGTGTACATAGACTTTAATAATTAATTATTTTGGGGGATATTAGATCGAGGGACCATTACACACAACACATCCGTCCTCTTTCATTGTTTTCATTAGGATTTCCTCCATGGTGCGACTCCCTGTGACCTAGATACTTCGTAGAGCCTACTCGAGAGTAAAATAGATACAACGATATGCCTATGGCAATAGAATTCTCTGTAACCGGTAAGGTTTTCTACCCTTAATTGTTTGGATTCAAAAGAGACTCTAATACTACATTTTATTTCTATGTTAATATTTACACCGATTGTCTCGTGTCTTGCTAAGTTCTCCCAAGTTCGAAACTTGTGGCGAGAGTGCCACTATATGTTGTTTGGTACATAACTAAATCCTTTAAATTTTTTCGTTCATGGTTGAAGTTTAAATGAGGGTACTAGCTTCTCTATGAGATATTTACTGGGAGGTTCTGAGTATGGAAAAAAGACTCAGTCATCTGCTCTTAAATTTTTTGTTTTGCATACAATGTGTTCCTTCACCATGTCCAACCATCAAACCAATTCATGCCACAGTCTGAGGTTTAACCATTATACTTAACTACCATATGTATACACACACACACACACACACATGTATATATATATTCTTCTGGTTTCCAAGACTTGCACATAACCCTCGATGCTTGTTGTGTTTACAATTATACCATAATCCTTGTCTCTTTTGCGTATCTACTTTATATTCGAGACTGGTATACACTATGCGATGCAATGTTGATACAATGATTTTTTAAATGTTATCGCTATTCTATGTAGTTACTCACTGATATTTTTATTTTCCTAACTAAGAGGTATTCCTATGTTCGATGAGGAAATGTTGTATATCTATCTCCTTCGAGGGTTTGTTGTTGTCTCTGTAATTCCTCCATTTGATATTTCAATTTCTCTAATTTGGAAATTTGTTTGTGTACTTTGAGGAAATACTTGTAGATCTATATCCTTTAAAGGATTTGTTGTTGTCTCTATAGTTAGACTTTATAATTGGTTTTCAGTGATTGTTCTTTGTAACCATTCTTCGTGATTATTTTGGTAATTAGTCTATGTACTAGCACTTGTAAATACTCCTCTATAATTTTAAACTTTATATTAGCACTGGTAATTTCTTCACTATAAGAAATATTTGCAATTACTTACCGCAATTTGTTTATCTCCGTATTGGGCTTCCTTGTAACTAATCTTTGACATTAATCTCTATAATTTTTATTTGGTTTATGTTTATGGATATCCATTTTTTTGTTGGGTCCCTTTGCTTGCGAGGAAACCCGTTAGACTATTGTTCACCCACTTTTCCTCTCAAGTCACGGACATCACTTCGCAAGGATCAAAGAGATGCCCAATCACGAGATAAGTACATGCCCTATTCTCATCTTGTTTTATCTTACTCCTTCGATTATATTAAGATGGTATAGTAATCCTATACTGGTTTTCTTTTGCAGGTTAAGTTTGAATTTTTTGATTCCATGAAGGGAGAACTACAAGGCCCTGTATACTTCAATGACCTATCACTTCACATAAAAAGAAATTGCATGATATTATCTGAGATATATTGTATCAGATATACATTTATTTAATATATGTGTAATTATATATGGGACTTTGTGTTCATCTATTTTTATACTCATGTATGATCGTAGAGTTTTCTTCTCTAGTTTGGTTTGAGAGATAAATATAGGCAGAAGAAAAACCAATCAATTTACTTATTATTGTTCAGATACAATCTAACATCTTTGGTTCACTTGTCTCTTTTCTCCAGTAGTTAGTTTCTGTGTGTGAAATATCCATACAGTGACTACATAGTTTTATTACCTACACATTTTTCTATGTAGATCTATTATGTAGCTTACATATATATATTGTAACTATTACAAATCAAATCTCACCAGAAACATTAATAGGTATTTTAAATAGTAGGCAATTTAACAAATTTGTTATGGCTTAAAATACATGTTATGACCATGAGGAACACCTATATAGATCATTACCTATATATATAATATCATCCATTATAACACTTCATAAAAATGAAAGGAACAGTTAAAATACATATTTGAATAATGATGTTTGGAAAACAAATGGAACGACCATGTTCCACCAAACCATAGATATAGAACAACCACGTTTACTTGTCCTGATCACCCCCTAGCCTTACTATAATTCCATTAGGGAAAATTGAGAATCACTCTTTAGCCACTGTCTCACTAAACAATTCAAAAAATTGTTTGCCTCATAGATGATGTCCTCATAAAACAAAAACAATTTCTTTTCCCCAACATACTAAGCAGCATCTTGCCTCCGACATATGTTGTATATATTTCACGCATAGGGATTTCCATTCTTTTCCCTCCCTTAGGAAATTTTCATCTTTACAAATCCTCAATTTCTAGGGGCTGCTAGTGATAGAAATTAACTTCTGACATTTGTAAAAACTATCTTTGAGTTAAATCAACCATGTTCCCCACTCATGGAGTCCTATTCATCTATTTTTAAGCTGGTTGTTCCATCTGTTCTCCAATATTAAATTTATTTAAAAAAATTGTCTCATACATGTGTCCCTCAAAAGTGGATAGTTGGCAAGTCAAAAAAAATTCCAACAGTCATAAAATAATAATTACATACTTCAAAAATCTAAAATTCGAATTTCCAAAAATGGAAATTTAATTTTAGAATAACAACTTTAAAATAATTTATTTTTAAATAATTCAAGGATATCACATTAACCCTTCTTATATGTCCCAATACCCACAACAACAACCTGCAATGGGATTCATATATAATGCACCTTTACAAGTTGGTTATGTTCCTACTAGTATTCTGATAGAACTTCCTCCTCAAAGTTACCAGTATCCAGAAGTTAATTGTCAATTGCCATTTTTACCCACTTTGGATTTACCAGACTTGTCTAGATTAATGAATGATCCCATTTCACACTGTCCTTCTTGGCCAGTTATTCCTGCCAAATTAACCTCAGATTTTCCAAAGTTTGATGGTAAATTGGGAGTTGACCCTAATAATTATGTTATGACTTTCCATATTTTGTGTTCATCAAAATCCTTGATGGATGACTCTTTATTCTTACGTATTTTCCAAATAACTCTTAATAGGACTGTAGCTATGTGGTACATTGAATCACCTAGAGGATTCTTTCATGACTTTAATTCATTATCCATGGTGTTGGACCTTGGTTATGGAAGACAGAAAAGATTAAGGGAGAAAAGGAAAAATATGAACTGCAAGTAAGACACAGTGACTCATACTAGGTTGACGTGAGAAAAAGAACAGAAAAGACAGAGCAAAGTAAGATAAATCAAGTCTTTGGACTAGGATATTGAGGATGACAGATTAGAAAGGAAGAGGAAGCGTGGAAAACTTAGCAAGTGAAAGAAGATGTCAATAGATGCTTTGAAGCACCGCACGTGAAGGAAAGAAAGATAGGCTGGAAAAGCCCTGAAAATGCGGGTCAAGTTGACCTAGGGTTTTAGACACCTAGGGTTTTGGTATCTAGGGTTTTGTCACTTAGGTTTCAATGTAAGGGTGTCTGAGAGATATTGTAATGCTAGCTAAGAACACAGATAAGAATTGTATGCTTCCATCTTAATATATCATAAAGCACAGTTCTTTGGGTGTAGACCTAGGGAGAGGGTGAACCACGTATATATTATGTTATGTGTGATTGATGTTGTTTTCTATGTCATGTGATATGTTTCTATTGGAATATTGTATTGGATCTGAAATATAACTTGCGCAGTAGGTTTAAGGAAGATAAAGAATAACTAGGTGACTGTGTGTTCTTGCTGTGAATCCACTCTACGTTTTCTCTAGTTGTAGACACCTATGTCCTGCAACCCCCTACAGCTACTTCAGGTGAGACTGCATCTGCTTCGCAGGTGTTGCTAAAAGGACTAGTATTTAGGGCTTGTTGGTGCATTGTTAGAGCTGAACCTTGGGTTTACCCCTGTTCCAACAAATGGTTTTGTTGCCGAGATCATAATATTCTTGAGGGAATGCCAAGGTGGTTCCCATCGAAGACAGAGATTCAAAAGTGGATAGAATATCAAGAAAAGGACTTTGTTGAAGCTTAGAACCAGAACCCCAGTCTTGGAACATAAGATTGGTTCGAAAGATATATATTTACTGATATACATGATATTTTCTTTGGAGGAATCCATCGGGAGCTATATGAGTAGCTAGCTAAGTTAGCAGATGCCCAGTTCGAGGTCAGACTTAGAAAACCTATGGTTTGGACGTCGACGCTAATCAAGAAGGTCAAGAGAATTGACAATGTCATGTCAAGAGAATTAGATCATTGGTTTGATAGTACCATCGGATAGTATATCACTGAGTTTGTTATTGACATAGTGGAATCATATAGCCAAACAAAAAAATATTTATTTAAGGGACCTAGAGGAAAATTTTAACATTTTATGAATTTGAAGATCAAGATGCTATTTCATGAGAAGAACATCTTGAAGATACAGTAATTGGTCAGATCGAAAGAGCTAATGTTCAAAAATTCAGACAGCAATAGTGACACAGAGGTTGGACATATGCGCAGTGGGAGAGTGTTCAGAGAAGTTCATCTCGCTAACCTCTTGAAGAAGAACTACTGAGAAAAAGGGTTCTACAGTGGAGAAGAGGCATATCCGACAAACAAAGAGCATTCAGAATATGCTAGGACAGAGGAACCTCGCCGAGAAGAGCCAGGAACTTCAATAACTATGCCAACTATTGAAGTAAGTACTATTATTCCTCCTGTTTCTTCAGCATCATTAAGTAACCAGAGTAACCTAAGTCATCAGAATGATCAGAGCACTGTCACTAGAAATCCACCACATACTCAGTCAGGAAACCTAGGAATATCTATGGTAGATGAGATGAGGTTACCCACCTTTAGAGGAGATGGATCTGAAGATCCTGATTATCACTGGTTTCTATGTGAAGCTGTGTGGAGAATTAAGAATATCACCGATGAAGCTATCAAACAAGCTCATTTCAACACTACCCTAAGAGGTCACACACTGAGATGGTACATGAAATTCCTCCAATGAGCTACACCTAAACCACTTAATTCCATTAATACTACGCTAATTTCCAAATTAAAGAAATCTAAGTCAGAGTCACAGTGCATTAAAAAACTAAAAGAAATCAAGTAGAGAACAACTAAACCTGCATGGGAGTTTGATTCGATATTTAAGAACTTGACAGGCCATTTATGTTTTCAGATCCCAAATGAGAAGAACAAGGAATGGTTCATTGTTTCCCTCTTTCCACACATTAGAGTTCCTCTGATGCAATGAAATATCACTTCACAGGATGAGGCACTGGATATCGCCATGAAATTAGAATCATCCCCGATGGGAGAATCCATCTCAGGTATGAGTCAAATATTGAGTCAGCTAACTATCTTATCATTGCAGGTAGAAGATATGAAGAGAGACAAGGGAAAATATAAAAGAGAAGACATCTGGGGTATCAGATGCAAATCAAAAGGCCATGACAAGGAGAACTATCTCCTATTTCATGAATACTTGGCCTCTAGAGCTCCGAGCCCTTTGAAGAAATTTACCCTACCCTTATTCGAGGTATGTAGAAATCGACATCACCCTGGTGAATGTTACTATATGCAAAAATATGTCCAGACACACGCAAATCTATATTGTGCGTTCTATAAGTTGGTAGTACACGATGACAAGGATTTTAGGGCTTACGATCTCATGCATCAAAGGTCGAGGGATATATACAAAATTCAAGCTGAAGTACAACAATAAGGAAGCACTACGCAGTATAATTCCCCTGGGAGAGGAAACTTCAACCCTCGTGGTGGATTTCGAGGAAGAGGAAGAGGAGGAGGTATTGGTCGAGGCTGAGGACATATCATATATTATAACTACACACAAATAGGACACTTGGAAAGGGACTATCAGAACCCTTGTACCACTTGCAGCTACTGCAACTCGTTGGCTAAGCTTCAGGAGAAACTAGGAGGAAACCAACAAATGCAACTAATCAAAGAAGAACCTCATGGAGAATATCCCAGATTCATTGTTATCACTATAGGAGGCATTGTTACAAGAGAAGACAGAGTGATCCAAGGAAATACTACAGAAGAATCAGGAGTCAGGAAAGCTGTAGAGACGACACAAGAGTTTAATCCAAGGAAAGAGAAGTAGATATTTGAGGAAGAAAGAAAGTAATTCGGAAGAGATCAAGCTTCTTCATCACATTTTCGAACAAAATTAAGAGAATTTGGAATTCCTCTGGCACTTGATCAGTCTTATTCTCTCAGAGATGGAAAAGAGGTGAGTTGAATAAAGATGAAAAATCCATACAAGAACTACAAAATTTGGTCAAACAGTATGAGATAGGAAGGGTAGATCCTTTATTGAATAAATAAGTACATAAACTATCCAAGAAGAGAAGGAACAATAAATAACTACACCTTAATGCTCATATTGGAGAGTACGATATAGACTATGCGGTCCTCGACTTAGGGTCCGAGGTCAATGTCATGACGAATCATATATGGGCATTGATGGGAAAACCTAAGTTGATCTACTCCCCTATCAGGCTTAGTATGGCTAATTAGCAAGCTATAAGCCCCTTTGGAAGACTAGAGCATGTCCTTTTGGACATCGATGGAGTAAGGATGTTTGCATACTTCGAGGTGATTGAGATAGTTGATGATAGTTGTCCCTACCCTGCACTGTTAGGAATCGATTGAGATTTCAATAATTCCACTTTGGTTGATTTAAAGAAAATAAGAATGAGGTTTGAAGGAGATTTCCTTAGGTTCATTGCACCTTTGGATGCTAACGAAGGTCAGAGATACAAAGAACCCATCAGAGAAGAAGACCATGCATATGAACTAGAAAACATATACAAATTAATAGCCAGATAACATGACTGCATTAATCCTATAGCAAATGGGAATTTGAGCTAGTGAAGTGATAGTGCATGCTCATCAGATTCAGAAGAAGCACTCGAGAACTAGAAGAACAAAATGTATGAAGTATCTACAAGGATATGTGCTATACTAACCAGAGAAGTTTGTTGGATCGTCACAATAGTAAGTAACGTTCCCACCTTTGATGGTATAAATCACTTAGAAGCATTCTTAGTGAACTTTTAAGAAATTGTACCAAAACAACAAATATTGTTGGAAATGGATGAGGCCCTAAAATCAACTCCAGCGAGATGGTGGGGGACACATAAAAACAATACTACAGACTGAGTACAATGTCTCACTTTAATGACAACGCAATTTTTAGAGCAAGTAGAAGGCTGCGAAGTTAGGTACATAGATCAAAGTTGTCTGAAGGACCATCTATGAGGTTGCGAGGAATCTTGGAGCATCATTCCTCAAGAATAGTGGGTACACAAATTCATTAACACACTTGACACAACTCCCATCAATTGGTATCTTCAAGAAGAATTGCACCTCATCACTGCAGGTTGGGAAGGTATGACCCAGAAATTTGTAACTACCTTTTTGTTTGAAATCCAATATCCTACAGTAGGTCAAGCATTACAGGTTGTAAGATATAAAGTGTTCGAGGAGGCACCTAGCCTCCTTTTGGAGAAAGACGAGGATGAATGGATTGTACCTCTTTATAAGTTGCAAGGCTATTACAATATCAATGCAGCTGAAGATGATGATCCTAAGAATGTGAACATCATAGAAGCACATGAAGGCATCGCAGGAGGACACTACACAGGGAAAGAAACAACGTAGAAGATTCTTAGGGATGGCCTCTAGTGGCACACTCTACAAAAATATGATAAGGAATACTATAAGGCCTGTGATGTATGCCAAAGAGTTGGGAAACCGTCCAGAAGAGATAATATGCCTTTAGCGCCTCAGTTGACCTTACATGCATTTGAGAAATGGGTCGTTGACTTTGTAGGACCTATCAATCCACCAGGAAAATGCACAGGAGCTAGATACATAATCATTATGACAGAGTATTTGACCAGATGGGACGAAGCAAGATCAGTTAAGGATTGTAGTGCAACTAGAGCTGCGTGATTCATATTTGATGATATCATAACCAGGTGTCGATGCCCAAAAATCCTTATGAGCAATCAAGGAACAAATTTTATTAACAATACTATTGAAGCCTTGAATCATGAATTTGAAGTTCAGCATCAGAAGAGAAAGCCCTATCATCCATAAGAAAATGGGATAGTTGAAGCATTCAATAAGATCTTGGAGATAGCACTGACAAAGATATGCAGCATGAACATGGATGACTGGGATTTTAGAGTACCAACAGTATTATGGGCCTATAGATCCACTTGCAAGAAACTTACCATGCAGATCCCCTTTAAAATGGTCTATGGTATAGAAGCAATTGTACCCATTGAATATTTGGTTCCTATTCTGAGAATTGAAACCTTTATAGATATGGATGACACTGGCACTGTACAAGAGAGTCTTACGTAGTTGGTCTAACTGGAAGAAGACATATTTATTGTGGGATTTCACCAGCAGGTTCAGAAACAAAGAGAAAATGCCTACCATAACATAAACATCAAGAAGAAATCTTTCAAGCAAGGAGATCTGGTATTGGTATATGACAGTAAGTTCATGAGGCATCCAGGGAAGTTCAGGATGCATTGGCTTGGGCCATATGAGGTTTCCTATGTTATAGAAGGAGGACTTGCATAGTTGAAGCCTTTGACTAGAGAATGGAAGGAAGGTTTGGTGAACGGAAGTTGGTTGAAATTTTATTATGACAACCAGATGCCTCACACCTCTCAGTAAGAGAATAAGGAAAAGGGTCTAGGTACCAGGTGCAGTTGAAACTAGGTACCAAGAACAAAAAATACATTCTTCACATAGAAGGGAGGGACAAAGTAGAAATCACAGGCTTCCCTACGCAGTCTGAAGTTGAAATGAAACAAAAATTTCATAACTAAGGTGCCTCGAGACAAGTCACAAGTGAGTGTCGGAGGCCTGTTTTCCTTTGGTTATGGAAGAAAGAAAATATTAAGGGAGAAACAGAAAAAAACAAACTATGCAGAAGACATAGTGACAGATATTGGGTCCAAGTGAGCAAAAGAGAAGAAAATACAGAGCGAAGTAAGAGAAAGCAAGTCATTGGACTAGGATATCAAGGATGACATATCAGAATGAAAGAGGGATCGTGGACAACTCAACAAGCGAAAGAAGAGGTCAACAGATGGTTTGTAGCACCGCACGTGAAGGAAGGAAAGATAGGCCAGCGAAGCCCTGAAAACATGAATCAAGTTGACCTAGGGTTTAGGTATCTATGGTTTTGACACTTAGGTTTCAAACTAAGGGTGTCTGAGAGCTATTGTAATGTATAAATAAAGGTATAAAATATTTATGATGGGTTGGTGCTAAGTTGGTTGAGAGTTCATTGTTATTGTGTGATTGAGTGAGTAGTACTGTGTGAGAGATAAGTGTTAAGTGGGAGAGCCTTTTGGTATTGTAGGATATTCAACTGGGTACAAAGATCAACCCTGTAGTTGGGTGTGCAAGGAGGGGAGAGATAGAGAGAGAAAAAGAGAAGATATGCTAGCTAAGAGTATAGATAAGAACTGTATGCTTCCATCTTAACATATCATAAATCATAGTTCGGTGGATGTATCCCTAGGGAGAGGGTGAACAATGTATATCTTTCGTTATGTGTGATTATTGTTGTGTTCTATGTCATTTGATATGCTTCTATTGTGATATTGTATTAGATCTGAAATATAACTTGCGCAATAGGTTTAAGGAAGATAAAGAATAACTAGGTGATTGTGTGTTGTTGCGGTGAATCCACTCTACATTTTCTCTGGTTCTAGACACCTGTGTCCTGCAACCCCCTATAGCTACTGCGGGTGAGACTGTATCTTCTTCGCAGGTGTTGTCAAAAGGGCCAATAGTTAGGGCTTGTTGTTGCATTGTTAGAGTTGAACCCTAGGTCTGCCCCTGTGCCAACACATGGCCTTCCTCACAAATTTTCAACTACCTATTCGATATGAAAAAGGTACTGAACTTTTATTTTCACTTTGACAAACCACCTCTACCCATAATTCCAAACACATTCATGAGTGGAGAAGGTGAAGACGATTAATCAAATATCACATTCCTAATCAATTGTTAGGTAAATGGTTCACTAAATCTCTTATAGTACCTATCACTCGAGAGAATTCTATGGGAGGAGTAGTTACTGAGTAAAAATCCATTGGTCATGCCCAATATCTTCATTTGGTACATTCTCATACTAACACATTATACGATATGATTCCTCATACTCCTCACTCATTGAAAAATCCAACCCCAACACCTCTTGCGGAATCTCACACTATCGATGGTGTGATTGGTTCTATTAATCAAGAGACTAAAAGTAAGACTTCTACCACAACCCCCAGCCCCAAGCCAACTCCCACCACTACGACTACTCCAAATACTGCACCTTGTATCACTCCTTATAGTAATACTTCTGAGGTAAACGTTGTTCAATATACACCAACTGCTAACAATGGAAATAATAAAAAAGGAAAAGGAAGAACAAAAAAAATTGTCCAACCACAAGAAAAACCGAAAACTCAACCTTTGGAAGATAAGGAAAAACTTAAACCAAAATATCATTGTCTCATTTGTGATGAGGATCATTACACCAAAGATTGTCAGTGTCGTGTTGATGTGAATCATTTCCTTAAAGGAACTTCAACCACACGCATTGTATTTCCCAATCCTTTTCCATATCAGCAGACTCAAATGGTTACTTCAAAACAACCCTCTACATCAGGAAACTCTTATGTACTTATGTGTACAACATATAAAGATATATAGGTTTCACTCACAACACGAGCCAAAGACTATCCTTCCTCAAATGGAAGTGTTGTTGAGAAACATTCTACCCCGCCACCTACTAGTCCTATACATATTGATCAACCAAATTTAGACACAATTATTAGACCACCTCCAAAAAGTGTTGTTCATAGATCGTCTTTTAATCTACATGAATGATCTCCTCAGAACCGTAGTCTTGTAGAATATTTAGATCAAGCTCCCTATGCGATGTCGTCCCTCAAAATCCTCAAAAAATTCCCTACGCAATGATGTAATATCCCAAAAAATATTAGAGTATTAAAGTCCAAGTGTACATGGGAATAAATTTGTGTTTTTGGAAAACTCAGATTCGGAAATTATTTGCCATTTATGGAAAATCAGAATTTGGAATTTTATTATTGTAATTAATTATTTTTGACCGTTGGGAAAAGATTTGACTTGCCCAACTAACTTATTTTATTTTCACACATGTGAAAGACAAACTTTTTTAAAATTAAATGTTGGAAGACAAATGGAACAACTAGGTTAAAAATAGTTGACCATGACTCCATGAGTGGGCTACAAATTTGAGTTACCTCAAGGATGGTTTTTACAAGTGGAAAATGTGGTATTTGACCACTAGTAGTGACTAAAAATCAGGGATTTGTAAATATGTGAATTTCCCAAGGAGGGAAGGAAAGAACTAGGCACAAGATGCATATAAAAACAACATATGGAGGAGGCAGGATGTTGTTGAGTATGATGGAGAAATAAAACTACTTGTTTCTATCAACATTGTTAGTGTGAGGTAAGGGAATTTCTGATCCGTGTAAGGTGATTGGAGCTAAGGAGGATCATTTAAGTTTTCCCTTATTGACTCATGGTCAGACTAGGGGGTGAACATGGCAAGTAAACTTGTTTTTATGGTTCTATGATTGGGTGGAACATGCTTGTTCCATTTGTGTCCCAACATCAGGTTTTCAATTATGTACCTATACTTCCATTCCTTTTCAATATTATGCTTGATTATTACTTGTTAGGAATGTGATGGTTTTTGTTGGAAATATGGCTACAGCAGAGATGATGCAGATGATCAAGGTTGTCATTGATGGCAATCGATTGTGTATGGTGAACACAGATGCTGAATCTCAGATGTTGAAACGTAGATGCTGAAACACACATGCTGAATCTCAGATGTTGAAACGTAGATGCTGAAACACAAATGTTGAATCACAGATGTTGAAACGTAGATGCTGAAACACAAATGCTGAATCACAGATGTTGAAACGTAGATGCTGAAACACAAATACTGAATCACAGATG